>JANLIY010000206.1:0-45253 GCA_029490685.1 Schizonepeta tenuifolia | reverse complement strand
GGTTATAATGGACATTGAGAATATTAGAAACGACAAATACTCTCAGCGTGAGATGAACCTTAAAAGTTCTCTCCACATTAGGTGAAGATTGGGCAGTGTACAAAGATCCATCAACATCGGAGTGACCACCGTTCAAGAAAACTAAGAAGCTATTCTCCATGCTCAAGGCGAATGAGTATGACATTCTCAGACTAAAGCAAGCTAAGCTTCAGAAGCCATAACAGACCGGCAAAGCTCAGCGACTATGCCAGCGGCGCCTTGAGCTGAAGATCTAAGTCTCTAGACCCTCACAGTCTGCTGACTCCTCAATTTGGGATCGACCGAGCAGGTTCAAACTTCTAAAGGAAGGTCGAAGAAATAACCAAGCAAACTCGATGAGGTGCTTTGAATGCATGAAGCAGGCGAGCTCCACTGAAACCTCCTCAAAGAATCAAAGCGAATAGGTGCTTTGAATGCATGAAGCCAGGGACACTTCAAGATCGACTGTCCTGATCTGTCCCAAGAAGGATAGAGATGTCGTCCGAGAAAAGGCTAAGGAGAAGACCCAAGGCCATGATCATAGAGGATGTCGTTCATGACACTGACATGTTCACTGCATCTGAAGAAGAGGAAGCTGATTCTCCACCCAGCTTAGGAGGAAAGACCAATGCTGCATGGCACTGCCTAAAGAGTCAACCGGCCAAGGTAAACTGTTCTTTCCATCCCTATCATAATGTTCAATCTGCTAACCAATGTGCAAGAGAATTAGACAAAGAAGTTAAATCATCTTGGGATGAAGTAGAAAACTTGAGCAGACTGTGCAAATGCTCAAGCTAATTAGTACAAGGCTCTCCAAGTTGAATGCAATATCATGAGCAACGAGCTAATCATGAAGGATCAAGATATAGAAAAGCTCGTGGAGGAAAACCGAAGACTCCATGAAGAAGTTGCTCATTCAACGAACAACCACGTCGTCAACTTGATCAATATGACGAGGACACGGCTGAAAATATCTCTCTATTGTAAATGGAGCTGAAGTATGCAAATGAGAAGATAGTGTCCCTTCATGCCTCGAGCGCAACTTTAGAGAGCATGATTAGCAACCAAGGACCTCCCAACTGTGTAGAAGGTCTTAGATATAACCCAGAGACTGACACTGAAGCACAGCCAGGGCAGTTCGTCAAGGCAAAGTCAGCCAACGATTGAGACACCTCAAGCCCAACCAGACTTAGACGTAGTCACAGTTCCAGAGACTCCAATCATTCATTAGATTGTGAGACTCCTGTGATTGATAAACGCAAGAAGGTTCTAGAAGATGAATCTAAAAAGGATGAAGCTGGTATTTCTAAAGATGTAGACAAATCATCAAAGAAATCTAGACCCCGAGGTCGCAGAGCGAGGGGTAATAGACAATAAAGACCTTTGCAACCAAGGCAGAATCAGTCCAGGTGCAGGCCACACAACTCAGCTCAACATCAACTGCAAAGACACAGAAACTGGGACAATCCAAACTTCTACCATCAGACATTCCCAGTTCCACATCAATACCAACAAGCATATCAAAGACATGGAAACTATGGTGATCAGTATCATGGTCCTAGTTATCCCCAATACGGGTTTGCTCAAGGAGCTATACAGTTTGGGTTCTCTTCCAGAATAGATCTCACCACGAAGGAATTGACCAAGCCAGCCAAGTCGAAACTAAGCTCCTTAAAGATAAGGATATCTACCATTGAATTGGACTGTACGAGCTCTTAGAAAATTTCAGTCAGCTGTCTATGTGGATGAAGAAGGAAAAGTGATCTGAACTGATCACACAATTCGTATTTTCAAGGAAGATCCAATTGTTTCTAAACCTGGATCCAACTGAGCTTGGATGAGAGTTCGTCTTGTAGGCTACTAGAACAGGATGAACTAAGAGAAGAATATCTTGTAGGATCAGATATGGATTGTTTGGAAAATTCATACAGATCTTCAATCCTGAAGAAAATGGAAATCACAAGTTGAGGGGAAATCTCGAGACAAGGAAGGAATCTTCAACCACCGTTGATCAAGATAAGGCAGGAATCTTCAACCGCGTTGATCTCAATCTACTCATTAGTTTATAAGGAACTCTTGAAATCCCTATTCAGTTTTCGGAATCAGACTCTTCTAAATCCTTGCAAGAATCCTTCTTCTCCAATTCCCTTCTGCCATTAAAGAAAAATTCTTGATATTCCTTTCTCCAGATTTCATCCGTCTTGAATCATGTCGCACATCCAAGTATCTTGAAAAATCAACCATGGTCATTGAAGCACCATTAGAGGATAGAAGATCATGAGTGTCTTCGAACCCGTGCTGTCACCTCGCTCAAAAGATCACCTGGTCCTAGAGAAATTTATCAACATCATTCAAGCTACTGGTTTGAAAGAATAGGTGTGTCATGAACCCTGTTCTTCTTCTCTCTGGAGTAGTAGAGTTCTTTGTGAATCTACACAAGGATAAAGATGGAAATCTCTCCTCTATTCATCTTCCAATCAGTTCTGGAATCGATGGTTGCTTCAAAAAGAAAAAAACTTTGTATCAATGTCACTCATGGCTTGAGAAAGTTTTTCGACTTCCCAGCAGAGGAGATGATCTTCTTCATATTCAGAAGATAAAGTATACAAGTTCATCTAGAGCATCACTATTGGCTGGGAGCCCTTTAAAGGAGGAATGATGCGGTCAAAGTTGGAACCCAAGCCATGATTGTTGTATGACATTGTTGCAAACTACATTCACTTTATGATCCTAGTTCCAAGGTGGATGTAAGTAAACCAAAACTGAGACCGCCAATGGCTATCTACACAAAGCGAGAGATAGATTGGATGACCACTATGTCAGGTCTTCTATTGACAGAGGCTGCTAAAGTGGATCATAACAAGACTCCCTATGTGTGCAAAGGAAAGCTTCTCTTTATGGAATTAAAGTCAGCTCAATTATTCTGTTTGCGATCGAAGAGAAGAAACTGAAGATAGACCTGGAATCGAACTGATAAACAGAAGATAATGGACAAAGATAAATTCTTGTCCACTGAAGATCGAATTACCACAGTTCTCACTATGACCTTTCAAGGTATCTCTCTGCCAAGGAAAAGGAGTCAAGGAACAAAGTCTAAGAAAGATCAGCAAGCAAAGAGCAAGGGGAAGCTGTTCCTCAGACTGAATCAAACTCCGACACAATACCTTCTCCACCGCCAGTAAGGAAGGATAAGAAGGTCAAAAGGTGGAGCTCAGTTCCCTCTTCAAAACAGAGTCCTATCTCAGTTCATTTCACCTGATGTCAGTGATGAACTCATACTTTATGTAATTTTTTGTGTGTCTTTTGTTCGTGTTTTGTGTGTGTTTAGAGTCTATTTTATATCTGGAGGGCACAAGTTGGAGGAAGTGTGTGCAGGGCAGAACAGGTAGCATTATAGCATAATCTGGTGGAAATCTGCTGAAAAGGCCATGGGCAACGCTATGATGTAAATGGGCAAAGGCTGAAACTTGCAGTTTGGCAACAAAATGATTATTTTGAGTGAAGCTATTAAGTGAAGGAGTACTTCCCCATATCTCATGACCAAGCAGAAATAAGTCACGCGGATTGAGGGCAAGACAAGTATCATCGTGGGCAACAAGAATGGCGAGCTGCTCATGGTCGAGGGTCGTGGATTCTTCTCCAAGGAAGTAGATAAGGAAGGAAATCTTCCATCTTTATCCAAAAGATAAGGATCAGTATAGATTTTGCATGGAGAAAGAAAGTGGATCTAGGACAACGCTAAAGAAGGAAATAAGGCTAGCCCGTGACAAAGCCCATCACAATGGGGTTAGACGACCTTAAACCCTAGCAAAGCTCTATATAAAGGGTTACCATTCGTTATTTGTCTACAATCTTTTACAATTCAGTACTTTTATTTTTGAGAGTGTGGTGAGGAACAAACAAGTACCTACGAGCAACAGGTTTTATATTATGATGCAATAGTTTTTACTTTCACTTCAAAACGAGTAAAGGCGAGAGGCGAAAAATTAAATTAAAATTGTTGAATTAAATCACATTGTACATATCTTTATCTATATAATTATATTAAAATAAAGTAGTTTTGAAAAAAAATCCGCCAAAAATCTATTCATTAAGTTTATGTATGGATTAATTAATATTCAATTATTATTATTCCTTCATTTATAAATTATGTATTTATGCATTCATTTTATTTATGTATTGACTAATTAATATTCCCTCATTAAATAAGAGGCAATCCACACTATGATATAAAACCATAAAATTTGTCAAAAATGCACTTATGACAAAAGTGGAATATTTTGTATATTTAATGTACCAAAATACTCTTACTTTTGTTTAAACATACCTTCTTTTTTTCCTCTCATTTTTCTCTCCCCCCTCTCTTTATCCTTCTTTTCCTGCCTAAGTTTCTTTCTCACTATATCACTCTTTCCATTCTCTCCCCACCACAACCATCGTCGCCTCCATTCTGCAACCGCCACCTCGTCGCCTCTATTCTCGCGATTCATCCACTGCCAGCTTCACACTCTGTCCTGCAATTTTCTCTCTCTTGAACCCTAATTCTTCCATCGCAAGCTTCTCGTGGCATTCACGACGGTTTTGTGCTTCAGATCTACAAATAGATCCATAGATTGGGTAATTTCTCCTTCCAATTCTCGAGTTACATGTTGATTTAGAGTTTTATTTTTTGAACTTTTGTTGTATTTTCTATTTTTAAAACTAATTTAGGGCTTTTTCGTGTTTGCTTTTCAAAAGTTTATGAGTTTTTTTTATTTGTTTTGGTGTTTTTCGATGTATTTGGGTTGATCTTTGAGTGATTTTAGTGTGTGTTTTGCTGATTTTGGTTCATTTGTTGTTGCAGGAGGTTGTTGTTTTTTGTCGAAAACCTGTCGGTATGAATTGAGTGTATTCGTACCAGTAGTAACTCGTACTAGTACGAAATAACCATTCTGTATCAAGGATACCACGCATTAATCTAGATTCTGATACAAAATGGATATTTAGTACCAGTGTGCCAAGTGTGAAGTGGTAACGTGGTATGAAATGATGGCATTGATACCTGCATACCAAGTTCTGTAGTGGTACGCGGTACGAAATTCAAATTTCATTCGCTTACCACTCACATAACTGGTACGCCAGTACACCGGCTTTTTCTAATTCAAGTTTTGAGTTTGTGCATGCTCAATTCCTGCGTTTAGTTGGTATAAAATCCTTAAACGCTCCATTCCTGAGATTGTTTGTAATACCCCAGATTTTCTCTTCCGTCATAAAATAAAATTTAATAATTAAATATGGCTTTGCACGCCAAAAATAATAAATTTCAATTCTAAGATCAACGGTGAAATCCGTTTCTAAAATAAATTCCAGAAATCGGTTAAACGACTACTGTATTAGGGTTTTCGCGTACGAAAACTTTTTCGTTAGAAAACTCAGATCGAAAAAGCGTCGAACTTTACATCACTTATTTCGCGATGCGAGTAAGTTAGGAAATGTCAGTTTTATTTATTTTTCCGGACGAATTTTGGACTGTCATGTCCAAAACTTTTTAAAGTTTTTAGAAATCGAATTGTACTTTCCGAATAGAAAAATATTCCGGAAGTAGTGGTCGAATTAGTTTTCGCTAGAAATGTACCCGTCTAGGAATTTATTTCTCGACTTTTAATACGGGGTTTAGACCCGTAAAACGGAATATTTTGAATTAAAAACTCCCACCCAAACCGCCTCCCCCCCCCCCTAGTCATCCTAGGATATTTAATTATTTCATACTTTATGCTAAATATCCTACCTTATGACTCACCTATTTTAATTATTCTACATACTAAAACCTATAAAACATAACCCCCCAACCCCACATTTTCTTCTCATTTTTCTCTTCTCTTAGCCGCCACATACCCATCTCTCTCTTATATCTTTTGTTCTTCATTTTCTCTTCAAATCTCATCGAGTTCTTCAAGGTAAAATCATCCTAGTTGTTCATCTTCCATTTTATTGTAATTCCAAGTTCATAATCATCAAAGTATTGATCTTAGCTTTAATTCATCCAAGTAGAATTCCATTCCTTTAATTGTTTTATGACCGAAAATTTTAGGGGATTGATGATACAAGTTTAATTCATGTTATTTAATACTTAGGAATGGATTTCATGGTTGCAATCAAGAAGGAATTAATTTCCCCAAATTATATGTTGAGGACCGATTTTTCTAAGGAAGTAAGAGTATGATGTTCTAAGTTTAAATTTCATGGATATTTATGCATAGAAATGAAATTCTATGGTTAAGAAGTAAAGAGAAATCAAACCCCTTGATTAATGTTTAATACCGAAAATTTTGGTAGGGTTAGGGTTTGAATTTTTATAATTTTAATTTATGATGTTAGATTGTGTTATAACTGGTATTACTGAAATTGATGATTAATTATAAGGTATGAAATCAAGAATGAATGAAATAAATTAAATACACATGAAAATCGATGGAAATTAGTTCATAGAAGTTTAGTGTGTGTTCTAGGTGTTCTTTGGCCAAGAACACCAAGAACACCTAGAACACACACTAAACCTTCTATGAACTAATTTCCATCGATTTTCATGTGTATTTAATTTATTTCATTCATTCTTGATTTCATACCTTATAATTAATTCATCAATTTCAGTAATACCAAGTTATAACACAATCTAACATCATAAATTAAAATTATAAAAATTCAAACCCTAACCCTACCAAATTTTCGGTATTAAACATTAATCAAGGGGGTTTGATTTCTCTTTACTTCTTAACCATAGAATTTCATTTCTATGCATAAATATCCATGAAATTTAAACTTAGAACATCATACTCTTACTTCCTTAGAAAATCGGTCCTCAACATATAATTTGGGGAAATTAATTCCTTCTTGATTGCAACCATGAAATCCATCCTAAGTATTAAATAACATGAATTAAACTTGTATCATCAATCCCCTAAAATTTTCGGTCATAAAACAATTAAAGGAATGGAATTCTACTTGGATGAAATTAAAGCTAAGATCAATACTTTGATGATTATGAACTTGGAATTAAAATAAAATGGAAGATGAACAACTAGGATGATTTTACCTTGAAGAACTCGATGAAGATTTGAAGAGAAAATGAAGAACAAAAGATATAAGAGAGAGATGGGTATGTGGCGGCTAAGAGAAGAGAAAATGAGAAGAAAATGTGGGGTTGGGGGGTATGTTTATAGGTTTTAGTATGTAGAATAATTAAATAGGTGAGTCATAAGGTAGGATATTTAGCATAAAGTATGAAATAATTAAATATCCCTAGGATGACTAGGGGGGGGGGGAGGCGGTTTGGGTGGGAGTTTTTAATTCAAAATATTCCGTTTTACGGGTCTAAAACCCCGTATTAAAAGTCGAGAAATAAATTCCTAGACGGGTACATTTCTAGCGAAAACTAATTCGACCACTACTTACGGAATATTTTTCTTATCGGAAAGTACAATTCGATTTCTAAAAACTTTAAAAAGTTTTGGACATGACAGTCCAAAATTCGTCCGGAAAAATAAATAAAACTGACATTTCCTAACTTACTCGCATCGCGAAATAAGTGATGTAAAGTTCGACGCTTTTTTCGATCTGAGTTTTCTAACGAAAAAGTTTTCGTACGCGAAAACCCTAATACAGTAGTCGTTTAACCGATTTCTGGAATTTATTTTAGAAACGGATTTCACCGTTGATCTTAGAATTGAAATTTATTATTTTGGCGTGCAAAGCCATATTTAATTATTAAATTTTTATTTTATGACGGAAGAGAAAATCTGGGGTATTACAAACAATCTCAGGAATGGAGCGTTTAAGGATTTTATACCAACTAAACGCAGGAATTGAGCATGCACAAACTCAAAACTTGAATTAGAAAAGCCGTGTACTGGCGTACCAGTTATGTGAGTGGTAAGCGAATGAAATTTGAATTTCGTACCGCGTTACCACTACAGAACTTGGTATGCAGGTATCAAATGCCATCATTTCATACCACGTACCACTTCACACTTGGCACACTGGTACTAAATAATCCCATTTTTGTATCAGAATCTAGATTAATGCGTGGTATCCTTGATACAGATATGGTTATTTCGTACTAGTACGAGTTACTACTGGTTACGAATACACTCAATTCATACCGACAGGTTTTCGACAACAAACAACAACCTCCTGCAACAACAAATGAACCAAAAATCAGCAAAACACACACTAAAATCACTCAAAGATCAACCCAAAATACATCGAAAACACCAAAACAAATAAAAAAAACTCATAAACTTTTGAAAAGCAAACACGAAAAAGCCCTAAATTAGTTTTAAAATAGAAAAATACAACAAAAGTTCAAAAAATAAAACTCTAAATCAACATGTAACTCGAGAATTGGAAGGAGAAATTACCCGAATCTATGGATCTATTTGTAGATCTGAAGCACAAAACCGTCGTGAATGCCAACGAGAAGCTTGCGATGGAAGAATTAGGGTTCAAGAGAGAGAAAATTGCAGGACAGAGTGTGAAGCTGGCAGTGGATGAATCGCGAGAATAGAGGCGACGAGGTGGCTGGTTGCAGAATGGAGGCGACGATGGTTGTGGTGGGGAGAGAATGGAAAGAGTGATATAGTGAGAAAGAAACTTAGGCAGGAAAAGAAGGATAAGAGAGGGGGGAGAGAAAAATGAGAGGAAAAAAGAAGGTATGTTTAAACAAAAGTAAGAGTATTTTGGTACATTAAATATACAAATATTCCACTTTTGTCATAAGTGCATTTTTGACAAAATTTTATGGTTTTATATCATAGTGTGATTTGCCTCTTATTTAATGAGGGAATATTAATTAGTCAATACATAAATAAAATGAATGCATAAATACATAATTTATAAATGAAGGAATAATAATAATTGAATATTAATTAATCCATACATAAACTTAATGAATAGATTTTTTGGCGGATTTTTTTTCAAAACTACTTTATTTTAATATAATTATATAGATAAAGATATGTACAATGTGATTTAATTCAACAATTTTAATTTAATTTTTCGCCTCTCGCCTTTACTCGTTTTGAAGTGAAAGTAAAAACTATGCATCATAATATAAAACTGTTGCTCGTAGGTACTTGTTTGTTCCTCACCACACTCTCAAAAATAAAGTACTGAATTGTAAAAGATTGTAGACAAATAACGAATGGTAACCCTTTTATATAGAGCTTTGCTAGGGTTTAAGGTCGTCTAACCCATTGTGATGGGCTTTGTCACGGGCTAGCCTTATTTCCTTCTTTAGCGTTGTCCTAGATCCACTTTCTTTCTCCATGCAAAATCTATACTGATCCTTATCTTTTGGATAAAGATGGAAGATTTCCTTCCTTATCTACTTCCTTGGAGAAGAATCCACGACCCTCGACCATAGCAGCTCGCCATTCTTGTTGCCCACGATGATACTTGTCTTGCCCTCAATCCGCGTGACTGATTTCTGCTTGGTCATGAAGATATGGGGAAGTACTCCTTCACTTAATAGCTTCACTCAAAATAATCATTTTGTTGCCCAAACTGCAAGTTTCAGCCCTTTGCCCATTTACATCATAGCGTTGCCCATGGCCTTTTCAGCAGATTTCCACCAGATTATGCCTATAATGCTACCTGTTCTGC
The DNA here is from genome assembly GCA_029490685.1 of Schizonepeta tenuifolia. Lineage (NCBI taxonomy): Eukaryota > Viridiplantae > Streptophyta > Magnoliopsida > Lamiales > Lamiaceae > Schizonepeta > Schizonepeta tenuifolia. The sequence goes on along the minus strand of JANLIY010000206.1, from coordinate 35,596 downwards.
CCTGCACACACGTCCTCCCAACTTGTGCCCTCCCAGATATAAAAATAGACTCTAAACACACACAAAACCACGAACAAAGACACACAAAAATTACATAAAGTATGAGTTCATCACTGACATCAGGTGAAATGAACTGAGATAGGACTCTGTTTTGAAGAGGGAACTGAGCTCCACCTTTTGACCTTCTTATCCTTCCTCTACTGGCGGTGGAGAAGGTATTGTGTCGGAGTTTGATTCAGTCTGAGGACAGCTTCCCCCTTGCTCTTTGCTGCTGATCTTTCTTAGACTTTGTTCCTTGACTCCTTTTCCTTGGCAGAGAGATACCTTGAAAGGTCATAGTGAGAACTGTGGTAATTCGATCTTCAGTGGACAAGAATTTATCTTTGTCCATTATCTTCTGTTTATCAGTTCGATTCCAGTCTATCTTCAGTTTCTTCTCTTCGATCGCAAACAGAATAATTGAGCTGACTTTAATTCCATAAAGAAGCTTTCCTTTGCACACATAGGGAGTCTTGTTATGATCCACTTTAGCAGCCTCTGTCAATAGAAGACCTGACATAGTGGTCATCCAATCTATCTCTCGCTTTGTGTAGATAGCCATTGGCGGTCTCAGTTTTGGTTTACTTACATCCACCTTGGAACTAGATAATAAGTGAATGTAGTTTGCAACAATGTCATACAACAATCATGGCTTGGGTTCCAACTTTGACCGCATCATTCCTCCTTTAAAGGGCTCCCAGCCAATAGTGATGCTCTAGATGAACTTGTATACTTTATCTCTGAATATGAAGAAAGATCATCTCCTCTGCTGGAAGTCGAAAAACTTTCTCCAAGCCATGAGTGACATTGATACAAAGTTTTTTCTTTTTGAAGCAACCATCGATTCCAGAACTGATTGGAAGATGAATAGAGGAGAGATTTCCATCTTTATCCTTGTGTAGATTCACAAAGAACTCTACTACTCCAGAGAGAAGAAGAAACAGGGGTTCATGACACACCTATTCTTTCAAACCAGTAGCTTGAATGATGTTGATAAATTTCTCTAGGACCAGGTGATCTTTTGAAGCGAGTGACAGCACGGGTTCGAAGACAACTCATGATCTTCTATCCTCTAATGGTGCTTCAATGACCATGGTTGATTTTTCAAGATACTTGGATGTGCGACATGATTCAAGACGGATGAAATCTGGAGAAAGGAATATTCAAGAATTTTTCTTTAATGGCAGAAGGGAATTTGGAGAAGAAGGATTCTTGCAAGGATTTAGAAGAGTCTGATTCCGAAAACTGAATAGGGATTTCAAGAGTTCCTTATAAAACTAATGAGTAGATTGAGATCAACGGCGGTTGAAGATTCCTGCCTTATCTTGATCAACGGTGGTTGAAGATTCTCCTTCCTTGTCTCGAGATTTCCCTCAACTTGTGATTTTCCATTTTCTTCAGGATTGAAGATCTGTATGAATTTTCCAAACAATCCATACTGATCCTACAAGATATTCTTCTCTTAGTTCATCCTGTTCTAGTAGCCTACAAGACGAACTCTCAATCCAAGCTCAGTTGGATCCAGGTTTAGAAACAATTGGATCTTCCTTGAAAATACGAATTGTGTGATCAGTTCAGATCACTTTTCCTTCTTCATCCACATAGACAGCTGACTGAAATTTTCTAAGAGCTCGTACAGTCCAATTCAATGGTAGATATCCTTATCTTTAAGGAGCTTAGTTTCGACTTGGCTGGCTTGGTCAATTCCTTCGTGGTGAGATCTATCTGGAAGAGAACCCAAACTGTATAGCTCCTTGAGCAAACCCGTATTGGGGATAACTAGGACCATGATACTGATCACCATAGTTTCCATGTCTTTTGATATGCTTGTTGGTATTGATGTGGAACTGGGAATGTCTGATGGTAGAAGTTTGGATGTCCCAGTTTCCTGTGTCTTTGCAGTTGATGTTGAGCTGAGTTGTGTGGCCTGCACCTGGACTGATTCTGCCTTGGTTGCAAAGGTCTTTATTGTCTATTACCCCTCGCTCTGCGACCTCGGGGTCTAGATTTCTTTGATGATTTGTCTACATCTTTAGAAATACCAGCTTCATCCTTTTTAGATTCATCTTCTAGAACCTTCTTGCGTTTATCAATCACAGGAGTCTCAACAATCTAATGAATGATTGGAGTCTCTGGAACTGTGACTACGTCTAAGTCTGGTTGGGCTTGAGGTGTCTCAATCGTTGGCTGACTTGCCTTGACGAACTGCCCTGGCTGTGCTCAGTGTCAGTCTCTGGGTTATATCTAAGACCTTCTACACAGGTTGGGAGGGTCCTTGGTTGCTAATCATGCTCTCTAAAGTTGCGCTCGAGGCATGAAGGGACACTATCTTCTCATTTGCATACTTCAGCTCCATTTACAATAGAGAGATATTTTCAGCCCGTGTCCTCGTCATATTGATCAAGTTGACGACGTGGTTGTTCGTTGAATGAGCAACTTCTTCATGGAGTCTTCGGTTTTCCTCCACGAGCTTTTCTATATCTTGATCCTTCATGATTAGCTCGTTGCTCATGATATTGCATTCAACTTGGAGAGCCTTGTACTAATTAGCTTGAGCATTGCACAGTCTGCTCAAGTTTTCTACTTCATCCCAAGATGATTAACTTCTTTGTCTAATTCTCTTGCACATTGGTTAGCAGATTGAACATTATGATAGGGATGGAAAGAACAGTTTACCTTGCCGGTTGACTCTTTAGGCAGTGCCATGCAGCATTGGTCTTTTCCTCCTAAGCTGGGTGGAGAATCAGCTTCCTCTTCTTCAGATGCAGTGAACATGTCAGTGTCATGAACGCCATCCTCTATGATCATGGCCTTTGGTCTTCTCCTTAGCCTTTTTCTCGGACGACATCTCTATCCTTCTTGGACAGATCAGGACAGTCGATCTGAAGTGTCCTGGCTTCATGCATTCAAAGCACCATTCGCTTTGATTCTTTGAGGATGGTTTCAGTGGAGCTCGCCTGCTTCATGCATTCAAAGCACCTCATCGAGTTGCTTGGTTATTTCTTCGACCTTCTTTAGAAGTTTGAACCTGCTCGGTCGATCCCAAATTGAGGAGTCAGCAGACTGTGAGGGTCTAGAGAACTTAGATCTTCAGCTCAAAGCGCCGCTGGCATAGTCGCTGAGCTTTGCCCGGTCTGTTATGGCTTCTGAAGCTTAGCTTGCTTTAGTCTGAGAATGTCATACTCATTCGCCTTGAGCATGGAGAATAGCTTCTTAGTTTTCTTTGAACGGTGGTCACTCCGATGTTGATGGATCTTTGTACACTGCCAATCTTCACCTAATGTGGAGAGAACTTTTAAGTTCATCTCACGCTGAGAGTATTTGTCGTTTCTAATATTCTCAATGTCCATTATAACCTCTATAAATCTCAGCTCCATTTTTTCGATGGACTGGTTGGTGAGCTGAGTAAAGTTTTCATACTTCTGACAAGCTAAGGTGAACTTATTCTCCTTGATCTTGTCAGATCCTTCACAGAGTGTAGCTAACGCATCCCAAATCTTTTGTCGTGCGGCAATAGATGATTTTCAGCACGTAGGCTTTGCCGATGGTGGATGAGATGATACTCTTTGCAATGTCATCTAGTTGTGCGATATTTATCTCTTCCTTGGTGTAGAACTCGGGGTCCTTCAGCTCGGTCTTCGTGGTTACAGCTCCATCTCGGGTTCTGTGGAAGAGATTATGATAGAATGAGTCACACGGATGGGGCCATTTGATACAGTCTCCCACATCCTATGATGTATGGCTATTAGAGCCTTCTGCAATCCAAATTTCCACGTAGAATAATCATCCACGGAGAAGTCTGACAAGCTTCCAGTAGCGTAGGATTCATGATACCTGCACACCAACAAAAAGAAACAAACAGATATGCAGCAGAATGTACTATAGGTTTCAGAAAAGATTTGTTCAGTTGACCATTAAAAAATTACTCGACTCATACCTTGTGAACCAGAGACAACTGTCTTTTGAATCACTGCTCTGATACCACTTGATGGTCCCAGTAACGAGTAACTGGTGTATGGAGGGAAGAATACACCAGTAGCGATTTTTCAAACTTTAAATCGATTTACTGAGAAAACTGGTTAGGCCAGTTCGCTCAACAACTGAGAGAGGCAGTTGGAGGTGATCTCACAGTTAGGTGCACAACTGACTTCTACGTCAAATGGTCAGTTGTGTAGTCTAACTGAGGTTTCAAAGAGTTAAGCTATGCAGAAGTTGGTGGAAATTTAAAGCTCGTTACTGAAAATGAAACCTTATGAAACTGAGAAATGTCAGGTTTCCAAAACTTAGTGCAGTTTGTGTAAATGCAGTTTGTATGCAGAGTCAATTGGTTAGATAACTGAAATGTAAAACACTGAAAGTAAATGACACAGTATTTTAACATGGTTTGGAGATTGACCTCCTACATCCACGACTTTCTTTTCGGGGAAGTAATTCACCAGATAAGCTTACGCGTGCTTATCAAACGTTCCACTTGGTTTGCAGGTATCAAGAAACCTAACCAGTTCGATTATGGGTTCGAACCAAACCTTACAACACTTTTACAGGCAAGTGTATTAGCTTAGTCTTAGATCTCGGGTTCTAAGGGACCTAGTGTATTTGATTGCGGGTTCAAAGACAGACTTGAAATTTTGGGGTTGGGGTTTTTTTGCAGCTGTGAAGCCTTCTACACTGAGAGAAGTGGAGGCTATTTCCTAACGCTTAGAGACTCGATCTTTTGGGAGAGAGTCTTCTTAGAACTACGCAAGAACCTAGATTCTAGATTCTAGATTCGATCAACGAAAGGAATTTTTGAGAGGCTAGATAGAAGAACAGGAGGAGGTGTGAACACTCGACTTCTACTAGTTCTTCGACTAGGTTGTTCTTTCTCTCGAGAGAGATTCTGCTTGAATTAGGCGTCTGCTGTTTTGCGCGTAGTTTTTCTCTCTTCTTCTACTCGATACCTGTAAAGATAAAAATCCCTACCCTCAAACAGTGATCTCTAGCTAAGTTCATACTAATGGATTTCATCTACTCGGTTGGATTTAGTTAGGTTTTGGTATAAATCAAAACCTTTACTAATTTTTCCAACATTGAGTTTATTCACAAAAGAGGCCACACTAAATAAGAAAACAATAATTTTGTAAGGAAACTTAATTTACAATAAAAGAGACCAACTTTTCCACTTTGGGACTGAAATACTCTTACTTTCAATGAACCCACCTATTTTTTCTTTCTCCTCACTTTCTTCTCTCAATATTCCTGCACACTCATTTTCAAACTCTCTCTCTCTCTCTCTCTCTCTCTCTCTCTCTCTCCCTCCCTCTCTCTCTCTTTCTCTCTCCCTCCCTCTCTCTCTCTCTTTCTCCCTCTCAGAACAGAAATCTTCTTCGCTTCTCTCCTCTCCACCACCCCGTTCCTCGCTTTCTCCGTCGCCGCCTCGTCCAAGTCGTCTTCTTCGTCCAAGCATCGTTATAAATCTGTCTCTCTCATTTTCATCACATTATGATCATTTGTGCTCAAGATCTATAAATAAATCCATAGATCCAAGTAATTTTTCCTCCCACTTCTCGCTATTCATATTGAATTTGGGTGATTTAAGAATTGTTTGCACTTTTGTTGTCTTTTCAGATTTTTTGTTGATTTAGGCTTTTCGTGTTAATTTTCGATATTTGATTTAGGGCTTTTTCATATTATTTTTGTTGTATTTGAGTTGATTTTTGGTTATTTGTGTATTTTGAGGTTGATTTTTTGGATGATATTGTGTTTTTAGTTGATTTAGGACTGATTTGAGTATTTTTTCGCCACTGTACGATTTACAGATACAATGATTTTTGTTTAATGTTTTTCAATGTTTTTACTCGAATTATATGTAGATTTAGAAAAGTAGGAGTTTTTTTTCCGCAAGTGTATGATATATAGATGCTACGATATTACGATTTATTTGTGTTTTTAGGATTGCATGTGTTTATGATGTTATGATATTCGTAATATGGTACTTTTGTGGCTACGATTTTGTTAAACTCGTTGTCGGGAAAATCAATAAAGTTTTTGATTTATCCCAAAATTCAATTGACCCCAACCGAGAAGATGAAGTCATCAGTCTGTACCATGGAGCTCATGCATGTCCAAGTTAGACATCCTAAAAGTCAGAAGGAAGACTTAGAAGATGTTGAAGAAGGAAGAGTTGATTTTCAAATTCAAATCTACTCCCTATAAATGAATTGACCACAAGGACTTGCATAAAACAAAGGTTGCAGTTACCATTTTAGGAAAGATTGCAGTGGAGTAGGTGGACTACCATGCTTTATGGCAGAGGTTAAACTGCTCTTTCCAACGGCTAATTGATCTCCCTCTATATAAATAGAGGTCTCCACAATACGAGAGCAAGAGAACACACACGCTCAAAGAGGAAGAAAAAGAATTCAAGAAGAATCTCTCTCGCCAAGCAAGAACAAGTGAGTTGAAGAACCAGTAGAAGTTGAGAGCCCATTCCTTCTCCTGCTCGTCCGGCTAGCCTCTTAAAATCCCTATTCTTTGGTCGAGTCTAGAATCCTAGGTTCTTGCATAGTTTCTAAGTAGACTCTCTCTTGAAAATTTGAGTCTCTAAGCCTTAGGAAAAGCCTCCACTTTTCTAAGTGTAGAAGGCCCTCACAGTTTAAAAAACCCCCCAAGCCCCAAACCCCAGGTCTTTATTTGAACCCGTAATCAAAGAAACTAGGTCCCTTAGAACCTGCAATATAAGTTAGGTTGTACACTTGCCCGCAAAAGTGTTGTAAGGTCTTGTTCGAACCCGTAATTGAACTGTTTAGGTTGTTTGGTACTCGTAAACCAAACAAATGATTGATAAGCACACGTAAGCTTATCTAGTGGATTACTTCTCCGAAAAGGTAGTCATGGACGTAGGAGGTCAATCTCTGAACCATGTAAAAATATTGTGTTCTTTATTTCAGTATTTACATTCAGTTTTCTAACCAACTGACCTTGCATACAAAATTGTGTTTGAGAAAATTGCACTAAGTATTTGGGAACTTGACCTTCCCCTATTTTATAGATTTCAGTTTAAGTAACAAGCTTTAATTCCACCAACTTCTACATTGGTTAACACTTTGAAACCTCAGTCCGATTACACAGCTCACCCTCAGTCAAAAAAGCTAGTTGTGCACCTGACTGTGTGATCAGCTCTGACTGACCTCCTCAGTAGTTGAGCAAACTAAACTAAGCAGGTTTAATTAGAGAAAAAGATTTCCAAGAAAAATCGCTACTGGTGTATTCCCTTCCATACAGCAGTTATTCGTTATCGGGACCATCAAGTGGTATCAGAGCTAGGTTCAAAAGACTGGTGACTTTGGTTCACTAGGTGTGAGTCGAGATTTTTCAGTGGTCAACTTAATAGATCTTTCAAAATCTCCTTAGTGCATTCTATTACATTTCTGCTTGTTTCTCTCTTGTGCGTGTGTGGGAAACATGAACCTGATGTTGCTAGGAAGTTTACCGGAATTCACCGTGGATGACTACACCACGTGGAAGTTTTGACTGAAGTTGGCGTTGACCGCCAAACATCACCGGATGTGGGAGACTATTGAAAACGGCCCCATCCGTGGTGTGTCACAACCTGAAATCCGGTGTGTAGAAACGACCAGACTTTATTGGAGTGTGAAGGTGAAACCATCAAATAAACATATCAATTCTATTGCAACTCAACTCGAGATGTAACCATACACTAACGCAATTGAATTAATAATGTGAAACCATCAAATAAAACTTGACTCAATAAATAATCATACTTGGGAATAAGGGTTTATCAACATGGAATGTCAACCTTATTAAACATACTTTTGGATGGCTCAACAAAATAAATGAGCACAAAAGACTTTGTTGGTTTCACATATCAAAATAAGCTTTTCAAATCCAAGCACATCAACAAAGAATAGGTAATTAGTTTATGCAAACGACTCGTTATTTCAACATAACATCAGAGGTTATCAAAAAGACATATCAATGAAATTGTCTTGCAGCGAAGACATCAACTCGCTCTCAACAGCTACATGTATGAAGACATGCAATTGCCGACTCAAACTTTCAACTCAACAAAGACACACCACCAAGAATCATCCTCGCCATCCTCATCCATAGCTAACCTGCACGTTTAGAAATACATGTAGGGCTGAGTACTTCGTACTCAAGTCGATAAGTTACTATTCATCTCATCTTTTACTTTTTAATTACTCAAGTTATATGAACTTAGAAAATCATAACATCGATTTCTCAATTATCATCACAAGTCATTCATATCTCAATCAAGTATTCACTTCAATAATCAAACATCCACGTCATATAAATGATTACTTCACAATTAAGTAGGTTAATTAAACACTACTTAAGCACATTAAAATCAATCATTTATATCACATCAAGTATTTATCTTTAAGTAAATAGTTTACTTCACAGATAAGTGGATTAGAACAGTTCCACTTAATCAAATAATTCAATCAAGTATTGAACTCAGAAATAATTTATATTTCTAACACAATTAAGTGATAACTAGTTACTGCTCGACTTTTATCTTTCAAAAACATATAACTTAGAACTTTTAACGAAAATCATTTTGTTAACTTATATAATAATAATCATTTCTCATTTAATATTTAAAATTCTATTTTGTATTTCTTGACTCAAAATACATCATTATTTTTCTCAAAATATGTATTCATATACGTAACCATTTTCCTCAAAATACGTACTCGTATATATATGCAAACTCAACTAAATACTTTAATAAAATAATCATTATTTTATCTTTTTCTTTATTTAAAACTCAATTTTCGTTTTTATTTAATAAAAACTCTATTTTTCATTCCTAAACTTCCCTGCTCGATAACTTCTAGTTTTAACTCCTTTTTAAGTGATTTAAAAAGCAAAATCGCTTAATCTTACTCAAATAACATCATCAATCACTTAACACATCATAAAATATTAATAACTCATCATCAACGTATTATAATTCATCAAACTCGTTTTTCTAAAATAATCATGCATATTTGTTCGTTTTCCAACTTTATAACTCTTTTTCACTCAAGTAATACTCCATAACGTCACTCAAACATATAAACATACTCAAATATAAACGTCAATCTCATAACTCATATCATTCAATACTTTCAAATTTTCAAAGAAATATTTCAAATAAATTGAATATTCTTTTTATTATTTTTATTCTAATATTTCTTTGATTAACTTCTCAATCATCATATATAAACGAACTTAACTTCATATATCTCATCTCATAAACTCTTATACTCGATTTTTAAGACATCTTCTCAAAAAAAAAATTATTTTCTTTCACGACATTATACTCATGAATTTCATCTCTTATAACAATTTTCTATTTTCTTTTAAACATCTAACATTATACTCATGCATTTCATCTCTTATATCAGCAAAAATCTTCACATTCTCAACAAAAAAGTATATTTCTTTGTCTTACGTAACTTACAACTCTATTTAATCATTTCTTCTTTCTCATTTTAATTTCTTTCTTTTATATATATATATATATATATATAGATATATATATATATATATCTATCAAACTCAAAATAAAATTCATAATATTTTTATATCTTTCTCTTTTAACTCAAACATGCTTAATAACTTATTTTCTCCTTAATTTCATTTTTATATATGAAATTCCATCATTTTAATATATATTAAAATAATTAGTTAATAATTATTTTAATTCATCTTTAAATTTTCATAATTCCTTCAAGAACATGAAGAACACATCTTCAAAAACTCATATCAACTCAAGAACATCATATTTATTTTTATGTCTATTTTCTTAGATTTTCTTCTTGAAAAATCCATAAAAATTACTAAAAATTATATCTTCATAATTTCTCAATTTTCATTCTTTTAAACTCATTCAAATATTATCTAACACATCTTAACATCATCATCATCATCATCAATATCATTATACTTCATCAAAAATCAACAAAAATCAACAAAAATCATTTTGTTCACAATAGGCATATTTCGAATTATATGCCTAAAATCATAAAAATTCATATTTCATCATAAAACTCATCTAGATCATGTTTTCATGTATCATCATGCTTATAAACATCATTAAACTCAGAAAATCCATTTAATCATAATTTATTCGATTTTTCTCTATTTTTAATGAATTAAATCATTAAATCAAATAAATTCACCAAAAATTCTCAAAAATACATATATGCATATAAATCACATGGAAAATACAATAAGCATATATTATTATCGTATCACCAAATAAACATCAAAACTCATCAAGAACTTATTTTCCCTAATTTTTTTTTTCGTTTAGCCGATTTATGGTTAATTACCTATCTTAGGTATTTTCTTCATTTTAAACCCTAGATCATGCTTTCATCCTTAATTTGATCATCATCTCATCATCACAATCCTAAGGTTTGCCTAAGCATAAAGTAAACATGCATCTTTCCCTTCTTTTCTTGGTTTAGATATACATATTATACATCTTATGAATAAAAAGGAAATCATACTTAATTAAATAATTAAGTTTCTCTTTGGATTGGATTTTTGGATGCTTGGAGGATGGAAGATGATGGATTAAAGCTCCTTTCCTTGCATGAAACAATATACAAGGGGATCAAGATCATTTCTTTAAAATAAGGAACAAACCCTTATTTTCTTCCATGGAAAAATTAATGGAAAGGGTTGTGTTCTAAGCTTATTTCAAGCTAAAAAAAAATGAAAGAATAAGTTGAAGGCTTACTCTTTAGATGATCTAAGACTTGAAGGAGGTATGATACATCATAGAATCCTCAAGCATGAAGCATGATTTCATCAAGAAGCTTGGTTTATGCATGGAGTTCGAAACTGTGCAGTTTTGCTGTTGTTGTACGAAGAATTCTAAGCCTCTTGCAGCTGGTTTTTCTTCGTTTTTAGGGCTTTAGATGATGATGGAGTGATAGAGGATGATGTCTAGTATATTAGGGTGGAGTTTAGGATGATTTGGAAGGGTAAAACATGAAGAACAAGGTGAGAAATCGCAGCTTGGCTGCTGCTCTTCACTCTCGGCAGAGAGAGAGTTTCGAAGAGAGAGAGAGTATGATGGAGTTGCTTGCAATGGAAGAGAGGATAGGGAAGATGAATGAAAAGTTGTGGAATGAGGGAATGAATCTCATACATGATATATCTTGCAAGATATGCAAAGATATGAGAGAGAGAGAGGAGATCGAGAGATAGAGATTTGAGAGAGAAAAGAATCTATGTGTTGGCAAGTTGAGAGAGAGAGTTTCCTTCTCTCTCTCTAATGAGAGTGGTTTAGGATTTAGGCATAATATTATGGATAAGAATGCAGTTTTTAACTGCTAATTATCCCCGGAAATAAAAGTTTTCCAGTAGAAAATATCCCCATTATTTCATTTTATTCCCTCATACTTTTTATAACCCTTCCCGTCTCTTTCTCGATGTCAAAATTCTCTCTAATTCGTCTCTTATCTCCCAAAATAATTTAAGGAATCCAATGATCTAATTTTTATGCTAAGATTCCTTCTAACGAATAAGTTCATAAAAACTGCTCGGCTAAACGAGTCGTTAAGCAATTTATTTTTAAACCTCACTCAAATAATCTCGGAAAATTCATCGACTTATCTCAAAGGTCTTAAAATAAATTCTAGTGTTAAATGAAACTAATTAGACTAAATTCGGAGTCGGTTGATGAATAGTGATTTCTCGGTTTACGTTATTATTCATCTAAAAATCAAAGTTCTCAGAAAATTCTGAAATTCATACTCAAGCTCAATCTCATATAAATAAGTTCAAATAATTCATCACATACTCGATTCGAATAATCGAAACGACAAAAATCACATTAGTGCATATAAGGACATTTTCGTCATTTCACAGAAAAATTTATTTTCGCGAAAATTTTTAGCACTCGAAACTCATCATATAGGCATATTATCTCGTTTAATACGCACTTAATGACTTAGGAAAGTTTGGGGTATTACAGTGTGACTCAGTCAGTCACAGTTCCTTCCACCGCTTCTGGAGAAGGAACGCTGATGACGAAGTTGGAGCTAAAGGATCTTGAGGTATACACCAAGGAAGAGAAAAACATAGCTCAGCTTGATGACATTGCAAAGTTCACCACACCCTCACGGTTCACTGACTCATCAGCTAGGGATCGACCGAGCAGGTCCGAACTTTAGAAAAATGTCGAAGAAATGACCAAGCAACTCGAGGAGATGAACTCCAAGATCGAGAAGTATAGGAGGATAAACAAGAGCAGACGGTCTGAAACACCCTCAAAGTCCCAAGGCGATGGATGTGTTGAATGTGGAAAACCAGGACACTTCAAAATTGATTGTCGTAACCTCCCTAAAAAGGATCGAGTTGCCCTCCATGCTAAGGCTAAGGAGAAGTCCAAGGACATGATTGTTGAGGAAGATGTCAAAGACACCGACGTATACGCAGACTCTGAAGGAGATGAGGTTGACTCTCCAGCAAGTTCCGGAGGACATGACAAGTGTCTCATGGCACTGCCAGAAGAGTCATCTGGTGAGGTAAATTCTTCTCTCTGTCCATCTCGTGTTATTTCTGTTGCTAACCAATGTGCGGGAGAACTTGACGAAGACATAAATCCGTCATGGGATGAGATAGAACAACTAAATAGAATGTATGATTCTCAAGCCACTCAGTGCAAGGCACTCCAAACAGAGTTCGACATTATGAGCAATGGAACTGATGATGAAGGATCAAGAGATAGAGAAGCTCATGGAGGAAAATAGGAAGCTCCATGAAGAAGTTGCTTAATCTACAAACAGCCAGGTCATCAATGTGACCAACATGACAAGAACATAGGCCGAATACATCTCTCAGTTGCAAATGGAGCTGAAGCATGCAAATGAGAAGATAGTGTCCCTTCATACCTCGAGCTCCGCTCTAGAGTGCATGATCAGTAATCAGAGATCTTCTAACTACGTAAAAGGTCTTAATTACAACCCAGAGACTGACACTGGATCTCAGCTAGGATAGTTTGTCAAAGCCAACCAGTCCGCGACTGAGACACCTCAAGCTCAACCTTACTCAATCAACATCACCGTTTCAGAGACTCTAGTCGTCCCTCAGACTATCGAGACTCATGTAATGGACAAGGGCAAACAAGTTTAAGGAGATGAACCTAATAAGGATGAAGCCGGTACTTCGAAGGATGCTGAAAAGTCTTCAAGGAAGTCTAGACCCTGAGATCGCAGAGCGAGGGGGTATAGACAAGAAGGACCATCGTACCTAAGGCAAAATCAACCCAAGCGAAGGCCAAATAATAGAACTCAGCATCAACATCAAATACATCAAAACTGGGACAATCCTAACTTCGACCATCAGACCTACCCAGTTCAGCACCAATACCAGCAAGCATATCCAGGACATGGAAACTTCAGTGATCAGTATCTATGATGAACCGATATTTGTGTCCATCTTTTCTGGGAGGACACAAAGTCGAGAGTAGGTGTGCAGGGAAGAACATGTGGGATCTTGGGCAAAACCGGTGAAAATCTTTTGTTGAGATGCTGAGATGGTGATACAATGCAAATGTGCATAGGGTTGGAAGCTTGTAGCTGGTCAATAACGTTCTACATAATCTACAAGTCAGGAAGTACCTCCCCATATCCTTGAAGCCAACAGACAGAGTACCCGGAGGAGCTAGGATCTTGGTCAGCATAGGAAGTGATACAGGATGCAGACATCAAAGTCAAGATGTAGTCGGAGCAGCTGCAGATTTCTTTTTCTCCAAGAAAGAGGATAAGGATCGAAGATTTCTTTCCTTATCCTAGCTAAACCTAATCAATGAAGATATCTACCACGAAAGGGAAGTAAAATTGCAGCCGTATGGATAAGGAAGAGGCAGATGAATATGGAAAGAGTCTTTAACCAACAAGGATTCTAACCTAACCCTAATTCCATCGCCAATATATATGGCCGACTTCATGTTATAACGTGTGCGAGTTTTAGTTCAAGTTTAGAGAGAATTTTAGCTTAGTTCTGCATTTTCGTTTGGGTAAAATGGAGTAAGAAACAAGTCCTACGGGCAAATTTACTTTTACGTATTGTTTTTAATATTTCTGCATTAGATCTTAGTTGTTAGCTTGAAGCCAAGACCATAGTTGTTGACGTACGTTTTTGAGTAGCTATTTCTAGTTTAAATTCAAGTATGATTTCCATTATATGTTTTGTGTTTTTGTTTAATATTATGTCTAGCTAAATTTATTGTTTATGTTGGATGTAGATGATGTGGTCTTAATTACTCGTTCTAAACACGTGAGGTCAAATTGTGCGAGTTCGTTATTTGACATATGCTTGATCACCATCTAGATATTGAGATTAAGTCATTAACAGGATTTGGGATCAACTCGGGAGTGTCCCTCGTGCCCAAGAAGGTAAAGAGTGTTGGAGAGCAGTCGGTATTGACTTACCTCTTGGTTGTCTTGGGTCTGTTTATTCTTAATGCCTTTTGGGCAGCATCGTTACTGAAGTGTCTTCGTGACTTTGTTGATCAAAAGAGGAGATCTTGCCTTCTGGTCAAGTTCTGTAAAACTGGATAGACATAGGCTTAGTGTGTTTATAGCGTGACTTCGTGACCATTGGGGTATAAACTAATCTTTGTCTTAAACCAAGTAATGAGATCAAGTAATTGAATATCTTTGCACCAATGAATGAGTAATGACTAATTAGGATCATTAATTCGAAATCCTAACCCAAACTTCTTTATTATTTGATATTTCACTTGTTGAGTTACAGGATATTGAGATACATCTCGATCATAATCCCTTTTGTTGAGAACTACCTGAAGAGCAGATCTACGCCAAGTCCCTTGGGATTGACCCCACTTGCCATTAACTACTACCTTGTTGGGCAAGAGGTGTTTTATAAATTTATTTGTGCGAATAATGTGACGACCGCCCTTCATCAAATTGGCGCTATTGCCAGGGACTTGGTTTTAAGCTAGTGTGCTCTTCTAACTTGAGTTGAGCGCGGTTTATGGCCAAGCCACATCTACGGAGTGACGGAGATCCACAAGATCACGGTGCATGCCCGAAGGTGATAGCTAGGAGAAATCAGGCAGAACCACGCAAGAAGAAGATAGATCTGGAGAAAGGCGTCAACGAACCTCCAGAGTCTTAGAGCTTGATAGACGATAAGGGAATCAGACCTTCAAGTATCCAGTTGCCCACCATCAATGGCAACTGGGAGCTCAAACATTCGCTGATATAGATATTGCCCAAGTTCAGCGATCATCCCGGAGAAGACCCTCAGACCCATCTTCAAGACTTTGAGATGGCGATCAACACTGTGAGGAACAATGCTTCTCCTACCCGAGAAGCTGCCCGAGAACGAGATGCTGCCCGAGATACATTTCCTGACTACGTAAGGTTACTCACGTTTCCGTTTTCACTACTAAATAGAGCACGCGAGTGGCTCTACACTTTGCCAGAGGGAAGCATCGACACTTGGAAAAAGATGCAGCAGTCTCTTCTTGACAAGTACATACCTGTTGGCCGGATACAAAGTGGGAGGAATGCCATTTCCTCGATCAAGATGGGTGGCAGTGAGTTGCTGTATGACTACTATGAAAGATTCAAAAAGTTGATAGCAAGATGTCCTCAACATCGAATTCAGGACATTGACTTGATTGAATACTTCTTAAAAGGATTGAGGGCATCAGAGAGGAAATGGATAATTGCAGCTTGTGGAGGAGCAATATGTGATCAATCACCTTCGGAGGTGTTTAAGAGAATTGGAGCAATGGCGGAACAATCACGAGAAGAAGATGATATCCCGAAAGGGGGGTATGAAGGCAACAAGGGCAATTTGGACAACTTGGTCAATTCCATGAAAGCATTCATGGCCAAGGTGGATGGTCAAATAAGGGCCTTGAATAAGAAGGTAGATGGCAAGGAAGTTCAAAGAGCCATAAAAAAATGCGAAGTACGTCAGGCAACATCCCACGTTACCTCAGAATGTCCTAGTTGGTTCGTGGAAGAAGGAGAGGAGATGAAGGCAATAGGTCAGAACCAGCAAGACGGTGGGCAACAAAGTTTCCAATATGGCAATAACAACTATGGCAACAACTTCGGCTATAGGCCAACCAGCACGAGAACCTGAGGTATGGCAACAACCACTATCAAATACCTCCTGCCCACCAACAACCGCATCAGTCGGTTCAACAACAACAACAGTACATTCCTCCACCTAAACAACCACCTCAACAACATAACTATATTCTTCCACATCGAGAACCAGCTAAGACGGAGTTCATGAAGGAGACCATTGATCGGTTTACCAACGATAACCAAAGGCTGAGGAGGGATTTTGAGAACTTTCAACTAGAAAGTCGAGGTCAGTCGAATAACCTTCAAGCTCAATTGACTCACATAAACAAACCTTGTCAAGGCTTGTAGAGGACAAGAATGGAAGACTTCTTGCCCAAGTGGAAATCAACAAGGAGCAAGTAAATGTTGTAGCTTTGCAAAGTGAGAAGGTGTTGCCAGGGTTGTTGCCGAAGATCCAACCCAAGGAACTTGTTCGAGTAGAGGAAACCAAGATGAGTACAGGAGACATCAATGACATCTACAAGGACCTGAAGGCAAAGAGCGAAGAAGGGATAAAGGCCAATAAGAATCTCGTCTTCGATAATGAGAAGGATGAAACCTTGTTTGATTACGTGAAGATGGAGAGATCAAAGCTGGGGTTTGATAAAGATGACGTTTTGTTGGACTCTTTGAAAGCTGAAAAAGAAGCAGAGACTTTGGCCAAGAGGACCATTCCCCGCACTGCTAAGGCAAAGATCCCGTACCCAAGACATTTTGCCTGCGATCGTGATCAGAAGGAGTTGGAGGACATGATGGAGGTGTTCAAGAAAGTGGGGATAAACCTGACACTATTGATGGCATTACAATCCATGCCAAAGTGTGTAAAATTAAAGCGAGAGATGTGCTTGAAGAAGACAAAGTACCCAGTAATGCCCGTTTCCATGTAGAGAACGTGTCAGCACTAATGAATTCTTACATCCCGATAAAAAAGAAGGATCCTGGCATGTTTGCCATCCCATGCACAATCGGTACTACGTCAATACCCAAGGCGATGCTCGATCTAGGAGCTTCGATAAATGTAATGCCAAGGGCCATGTTCGACGAGATGAGGTTTGGACCTCTTTCTCCTACCCGTGTAGCCATCCAATTGGCGGACTTATCCACAATCTACCCTGATGGAGTTTTGGAGGACATGTTGGTTAAGGTGGGGGATCTTCTATTTCCAGCCGACTTCTATATTCTTGACATGATAAAAAGCAATCAAGAATCCAGTGATCTTGCTCGGGAGGCCATTCTTGAGGACAACATGCACCAAGATCGATTGCGATATAGGGAGATTAACGGTTCAAGTAGCTGAAGAGTAGTTGAGTTCGATGTTTATCGACAAAAATCAGGATGATGCCCTAGAGCACCTCAACAGCCTCAATGCATGTGGTCAGCAAGTGGAGACATTGAACAAATTAAGTTGCTTCTTTAAAGATAACGAGGATGCAATCCAGGCAGAAGTCAATCTAATCCAGGATCTTGACCTGGATCTTGACCAGCATGAGGATAATGAGGAAGATGGTGCCTTGATGGAGTTTTATGAGGGCGATGAGTATGAAAGTGATAAAGATTTTTGGAGGAGTCAGTCCATGGACATAGTTTTCGACTCCACCGATGAAGACTACAGCACGGATGAGGAGTTAGAGGATAACAACACTCCTAAAAACTTCCATAGAGATGGAGACGAGTTTGATGAGGAACTTAAGGAACTACCCCATGATGAGACCGAGGAGTTGGTAGAGAAATTTTGGAAACAGACAGTTTCTTGGGCAGGATGCCGGCTTGCAGATAGAAAGAGGATCTTGCCCAGAATGATGAACCAGCAGATGTGGAGGAATGCAGTTATGCTAGGATTCCGGGTAACATGCAACCTCAGGGGTTTGAACCACTCAACATCCTTGAATTGAAGCCGGAGGACAGATTGGTGCCATCACTACAAAAGGGCCCTATATTGGAGCTAAAACCTTTGCCCAAGCACCTGAAATACATATATCTCGGCAAGAATGAGACTTTTCCCATGATCATATCATCTGAGCTATCAAGCATGGATGAGGTCCGAGTTGGTGAGGTGTTGAGCAAATACAAGAAGGCAATAGGATGGACCTTGGCCGACATCAAAGGCATTAACCCTTTTGGATTGTGTTCATCATATTTTGCTTGAGGAGGATGCTGCCCCGTAAGGGATCCATAAAAGAAATTGAATCCCGCCATGAAAGAAGTGGTAATGAAAGAGATACTTAAGCTTCTTGACTTGGGGATCATCTACCCTGTGTCCGATAGCAGGTGGGTGAGCCCTGTGCACGTGGTGCCCAAGAAGTCAGGAATCAAAGTTGTTGAGAATAAGAAAAACGAGATGGTGGCTATGAGATTGCAAACCTGATGGTGAGTATGCATTGATTACCGGAAGCTGAAGGCCAGCGGTTGAAGGCCTATTTTGGTCAAGAACAATTTGTTGAGGAGGAACCATCTGGGTTCCTTGTCAAGGAGGACCTCTGACTTCAAAATGATGGGGTGTCGTGCCCAAGACCTTAAACGGGGCGCTGTCCAGGAGGTAACCTGGTTAGTATTTTCTATTTTATTTTTATTTTTAGTTATTCTTCTTTACTTTCGTAAAAATTATTGAAAAAAAAAATTAGTTAGTTTTTTCTTAAGTATTTTATTTTACAGTATTTTATTTGAAGTATTTTAAGTCTAGATTAACCATAGGAAAGAATTTGTGTTTGGAGTATATTTGGTGTTTTAAAGTGTGCAGGAGATGTTGAGCAAGATACAGGGTGTAGGTCAGTAACCACGATGGAGGCCAAGAAGGTTGTGCCACCCCCTGGAGACATTGCTTATCAGGAGCAATGGAAGAGCTTGGTCAAAAGCAAGTGCACTACCATCAGCAGGGCCTTCATGCCCAGAATCATTGACAAGGGCAAGAGGAAGGTTACTACTCTGTACTATAAGGGATCAAGGTCAGCAGCCTGGACTAACTGAAGGGGCCTTCTTGCCCAGAATCATTGAGAAGGGGCGAGAGGAAGGCTCCTACCTTTGGACTGTAGGACATCGAGGTCAGCGACCTGGGCTAACTGAAGGAGAATTTTCGCACACTAAGAGTTCTTACTTGCTCAACGTGTCACCGGAAGAGGGCAAGACATGCCTGCAAAAACTTTCTTTCGAAACCATTGGCGGTGGGCAGAATGTATACCTGCCTTGCTTGAGTAATAAGGAGTTGCAAACCTTGAGATCTTAACCATACTGGAAGAAGTTGATGCAACACATAAGGAGACCTTCCAAGCCACTCATTTTGCCCTCAATGTGTTCTTTTCCTACAACACATCTAGGTGTTTTGCTATACCTTCCTCTTAAATTTGTTTCCTCCCTAATTGTGTTTAGATTAGGTAGTTTTTAATTTTTGTCGTTCATATTTTGTTTTTTATTCTTTGTTGTTTGTCAGACTTCACCCACTTTGCTCAAAAGCAAAGTGTGTGGGTAGGATCGTTGTTGATTTAATTGTTGAGTCAGTTTTTTTTTTTATGTCTGTTGTTTCCCAACATCATACTCACTTTGCCTAAGGCAAAGTGTGTGGGTGTTGGGATGTAGGTCCTGTTGTATGTGTTTTTTAAATTTTGTTTAAGTTGTTGATCAATATGTTGGCATGATAGATCAGAATAGGTATGTTGATGATGTTGATGGCAATTGTAGATAGGTAGGATGAAATGAGATGTTGGGCAAGAAGTGTGAGGTTTTGAGCTATTGAATGCTATATACATGTGCAACATTTATTTCTTTCTTATGTGATAATGATCAATTGAGACTTGTTAATCTAGAACTTGCCTGCATCTCTTATTGAAACTTCATGTAACTCAGTTGAATTGCTTAGATGAATTAGGCGTTTTTGTTCGAATTAGCCCATGGCCAAAATTCCCTACCTTGACATTTATCCTTTGCTAGCCCCTTAAGTTTGTTGATAATTCTTTCGATTCACTTATAGTAGCCTGAATTTATAAGCCTTCCCGGTCAAGAACTCAGGTCTAGAAGAATGATGAAAGAAAAATATTGGATAGCACTAGCTGGGAAATATCACCTATGTTAGAGGTGTTGGGTTAAAGACTTAGAAAAAAAAAGAAAAAAAAAAGGAAAAGGAAAAAAAAAAGGAAAAAAAAAAAAGAAAAAGAAAAGAAGAAAATAAAAGTCCTGAAAAATAAGTGTCCTAGGGGCCGATGTGGAGTTAAGGGCAACTTGTTGCC
This sequence comes from Schizonepeta tenuifolia, assembly GCA_029490685.1. NCBI lineage: Eukaryota > Viridiplantae > Streptophyta > Magnoliopsida > Lamiales > Lamiaceae > Schizonepeta > Schizonepeta tenuifolia. The sequence continues at coordinate 15,201 of JANLIY010000206.1, read as the reverse complement.
CAAGAACTGAGTTTTCTTGACATAGTCATTTCCTATCTTATCCCACTTTTTGCCTTAAGCCACGTTACAACCTGATAAAGTCCTAAGGATAAGTGATTTTGATTTTGTTCAAAGAAGTAGAGATGTAGAGGGCAGACAAGCTATGGAGAAACATTGTTGAAATTGGTCAAGAGCGTATACACTTAACCATATACACTTGAGAGTTGAGTGCTGGTGAGGATACCCTTGTTGCCCAATAACTCTATCTTGACCTATTTGATGGCAGTATCTGCTTACATATTTATATTCTGTTTTGACTAACATGTTGATGTGTTGTTCTATTGAGTCTGTGTCTTGTTTTCTGTTTGAGTCTTGGGCAAAATCGCAACTGCACACTTGAGGGCAAGTGTAATTCAAGTGTGTGGGTGTGATGAACTCATATTTGTGTCCATCTTTTTTGGTATTTTTCTTGTTTCTTTTTAGTCTTTATCTAGTCAAAGTGTGTCTGGGAGGACGCAAAGTCGAGAAAAGGTATGCAGGGAAGAACAGGTGGGATCTTGGGCAAAACTGGTGAAAATTTGTTGTTGAGATGCTGAGACGGCGTTACGATGTTAATGGGCATAAGGCTGGAAGCTTGTAGCTGGGCAACAACATTCTATTCAATCTATAAGTCAGGAAGCACCTCCCCATATCCTTGAAGCCAACAGACAGAGTACTCGGAGGAGCCAGGATCTTGGTCAGCATAGGAAGTGATACAGGATGTAGACATCGAAGTCAAGATGTAAGTCGGAGCAGCTGCAGATTTCTTTTTCTCCAAGGAAAAGGATAAGGATCGAAGATTTTCTTTCTTTATCTTAGCTAAACCTAATCAATGAAGATATATACCACGGAAGAGAAGCAAAATCGCAGCCGGGTAGATAAGGAAAGAGGTGAATAAGGATGGAAAGAGTCCTTAACCAACAAGGATTCTAACCTAACCCTAATTCTATCGCCTATATATGGCCGACTTCATATTGTAACGTGTGCGAGTTTTAGTGCGAGTTTAGAATAGTTCTTTTAGTTAGTTCTGCATTTAGATTGAGTGAAAGGGAGGAAGAAACAAGTCCTACGGGCAAATTTGCCTTTTATATTTCGTTTCCAGTTTTTCTGCATTAGTTTTCAGTTGTTGACTTGAAGTCAAGACCTTAGTTGTTGACTTACGCTTTTGAGCAGCAACCCATTCCAGTTTAGTTTCAGTTATGATTTCCTTTATAAATTTTGTGATTTCGTTTAATATTATGTCTAGCTAAATTTATTGTTTGTATTGGATGTAGATGATGTGATCTTAGTTACTCGTTCTAAACTCGTGAGGTCGAATTTTGTGAGTTCGTTAATTGATTTTATTCCCGAAACACTTAATTGATATTGATATATGCTTGATCACCATCAGATATTGAGATTAAGTCATTAACAGGATTTGGGATCAAACTCGAGAGTGTCTCTCGTGCCCAAGAAGGTAAAGAGTGTTGGAGAGCAGTCGGTATTGACCTACCTCTTGGCTGTCTTGGGTCTGTTTATTCTTAATGCCTTTTGGGCAGTATCGTTATACTGAAGTGTCCTTCGTGACTTTGTGATCAAGAGAGGGGATCTTGTCTTCTGGTCAAGATCTGTAAAATTGGATAGACATAGGCTTGGTGTGTTTATAAGCATGACTTCGTGGACCATTAGGGTATAACCTAATCTTTGTCTTAAACCAAGTAATGAGATCAAATAATTGAATATCTTTGCACCAATGAGCGAGTAATGAGTAATTAGGATCATTGATTGAAAATCCAAACCAAACTTCTTTGTTATTTGATATTTTACTTGTTGAGTTACAGAATATTGAGGATACGTTTCAGTCAAAACCCCTTTGTTGAGTACTACCTGAAGAGCAGATCTACGCTAAGTCCCTTGGGATCGACCTCACTTGCCATTAACTACTATCTTGTTGGGCAAGAGGTATTTTATAAATTTATTTGTGCGAAGAGTGTGACGACAAGCGCTTCGTCAATCTACAGTACAGATAGCAGTAGGAGCTATACGATTTGAGTCCCCTCCCAGACAGTTCTCACCATGGAGAAATCGACCAAGTCAATAAGGTCAAAACCAAGCTCCTCAGAGACAAGGATATCCACCAAAGAATTGGAATGCTCGTGCTTCCAAGCCTACTCAGTCAGCAGTCTACGTGGATGAAGAAGGGAAAGTGATTCGAACTGATCGCAACAGTTTGAGTTTTCAAGGAAGCTCTAGTATCTACCAAACTAAGACCAAACTGAGGTTGGGTACCAAAGGTTCGTCCTGTGGTCTACAGGAACGGGATGAACTAAGAAAGAAGAATCCTGTAGAGTTGGTATACATTGTTAAGAAAATTCAGACTGACCTTTAGAAATGAAGACTAAGATGGAGATCATAAGTTTAGGGGGCATCTCAACTTGAGGGGGAACTATGCAAAAGTTCACATCAACCACACAGTTCGATGGCAAACGGAGTCAAACCTCGACTGAACAGACGACTTGAGTCAGTCGAGTGTATGCTGAACTGAGGAAGACAGTCTAGTTCTATGTCGGCTATGAGGTTCATGTGTAATCAATTCGTCCTTAGTCAATAGGACGTTGTTTTGAAATAAATTCAAAACATCCTATGACATAATGATAAAAAATTAATAGGCTCTATACGGTTGCATTTAATGCAAAACTAGTTCTAATCAATAGGCTATGCTTATGAGACCGCAAGTGGGCTGACATAGTTATTTTAACACGCCTCACGAACGTGTACCTGACACCACCGGACCCACGTCCCGTGCCACGTTCCCAGTAAGGCGAACAATTTCTGATCTCAACAGTTGATCACGAAGAGGTGGGAATCATTCCCATCCGTTAATTCCATGCATTGTCTTCCTATATAAGGGATTCCATATACCCTTATTCCTCTTTACATACTCTGATTTCTCAAACCCCCTCTACAAGAAATTTTTGAGTTAATTTGCTCTTGCCTGAGTGAGAATTCAATATTTCACAATCACAAATCTTCAGAGTTCTAGATCAACTTAGAATCATGCCTCCGCGTGCTGCCAAGAACATCGCCTCCTCTGCCATGTCTATTGAAGCCACTCCAGATAATGCCAAGAACATCGCCTTCTCAGTTCTGTCTCTGGCTTACTAGGACCACGACGTCTTGGAAAGGATGATCAATCTCATCAGTAACTCCGGATTGAAGCATTGGGTGTGCCATGAACCCAAAGTATCTCTTTCCCTCCGCCATTGCAGAATTCTTTGTCCACATGCATAAAGACAGAGAAGAAAACCTCCTCTCGTTCGTGCATCTTCCCGTAGCCACCGGAGTTGATGGAAATTACCAATCGGAACGACTATCGATCAATGTCGACAACTACCTGAACGAGTTATTTCGACTACCTTCTTCAGGAGAAGACCTTTCAGTTCTGACTTAAACTTAAGTCAACAAGTTCATTCGAACTATCACCATCAACAGAGAAGAATTCAAAGGAGGAATAAAACATGCAAAGTTGGAGCTACAACCTTGACTTCTATATGACATAATTGCTCATTGTGTTCATCTTCATTCTGATTCAAAGGCTGACGTTAGCCGACCATAGATGAGGCCTACGATGGTAATTTACAATCGTATCAATATTGATTGGTTCAATCACACAAAGCTGAAGTTGCCAAGATTAAGCACGACAACTCTACCTTCAAGAGTTCAAGAAAGCTTCTATATGGCTTGAAGGTCGACTCAATCATTCTGCACTCATTCAGAAAACAACAGATGAAACTGGATTGGAGCCACACCAACAAAGAATCCTTTACCAATAGAGAGTGACTATTCAGCTCTGATTGAAGAATCAACGAAGTCCTAACCATGACCTATCAGGGAGCCTCTCCATCAAAGCAGGGAAAGAAAATAACTCGGGAGACTCAATCCAAGCCAGCTCAGTCAGTTCGCAGTCAGAAAGCAAATGACTCCCCAGCTGACTTTGACTCGGAAAAGACTCAAAGTCCTTAGCCAAAGAAGAAGAAAAGTAGAAAGACCAAGAAGTCGAGTCCAACTCCCTCTTATCAACCTCATTCTCCTCCTCTGCGTCAGAAGAATTCAACAAGGATCTGGCACAAATAGCTCAACTCAGTCCGGAGTCAAGACTTGATAAACTATCTCTATCTAGTGTCCTCTCCCCCAAACCCATCTTAGTCCATATACCATCCAAAGATGTTGCAGAAGACTCTAATAAAAAAGGAATGCCTGTGACTGAGGAAAGTGAAACAGTTCCACCAACTGATGAAGGAGAAATAACTGACACGGAAGCTCAGATGGAGACTGAGCCCTCCCATGCTGAGGCAGATACTCAGGGTGCTGACTTGAATGCTCCAACCATAGAAGACTACAAGGAGACTGATGAAGAGACTGAGCAAGATCAGTCAGCCAAGGAAAAAGTTGAGGACGTAATGGATGACCAAGGGGAGAAAGAGGTGATCACTCTTTCTGATGATCTTGATGAGGAAAATCGCCCCATCCTCTCCTCAGTTGGCACAGGATACTGTACTTGATCGCTAAGCTGAGGAGTCCACCAAAGAGCAACAACAGGCGGTCTAGATGAGAACTGAAATAATAACCGATCCAAGCTCTCCCTTGTTTAATGATGAAGACATAGGCAGACCATCTTTAACTGCTGATCAAATTGAGTAGAAGGCAATTCTTCAGTCTTTCACCAGAGTAAACCTGAATGTGTACTAACAGGCTTTGAATTCCTATCCTGAGATCATCTTAACTCTCTTAGTCTCGTGGTAGAGCTCTTTATGTATATGTCTTTTAGTCTGGGAGATTACTACGTGTTGGAAGATTTCCTGAAGCTGCATGATATGTCCAAGTTAAAGATCACTGAGAGAATTCTGAAGAAAGTGTTCAAGTTTCAAACCAGGCTTGAATTGATCCAACATCAAGACGAGCTCATTCGAGCATTTCTTGATCAACGTGATGCCTTGAGGATAGAAGTTCCTCGGTGTGAAGCAGTCACCCCCAGGGCTACCATAGTTCACCTCGACAACATTGAAAGATGTGGCTGGGTACCTCGCTAAGAAGATCTACTGATGGTTACACCAGCTGAGCAACCATCAGTAGAAGAACCAACTCCAATTTTGGGCCAGTCTAAGGAGCCCCTAACTGTCGAGACAACCGAGAAAGATCGCAAGCTGGTCGATCCTAAGGCTTCAAAATCTAGAGATCAAGAAGAACCTGATCAAAGCCAAGCAATAGTGTCTGCATCCACTATTGTCTCTGCTGATCCTGCTCTATCAGCTCAAAACGATCTCTAGAATCTGACTTAGGAGATCTCTCAACTCAGAAAGTCTATTGAGGAGCTGACTAAACTGACGACTGAGACCAAGAACGAACTTGTCTTCAGCAAGGCTGACGTCCAGAAGGATTTTGAAGAAAAGTTCCAAACTATGCATTAACAACTTAACTGCTAGATTAGATCAAAAATTAAGCTTGAGACCCACATTTAAAAATCAGCTAATGATATGGCCAATCATCATAAAAAAGACATCGATAAAATTGAAGCCAAAAATGAGGAGCAGATGGCAGTTATATCCAAGTCCTTCACTAACTACAAAGGCGTCTTTGTGACCAAGTCTGACTTCAAAGGCCTATCTGACATGGTTTTCAAAAACAAAAGGACTCTGAATGACAGGGAGCCAAGGTTGCAACTGATGGAAGGCCAGATTACCGAGTTGCAAAAGGCAATGAAGGAACTTAAAGCTCACAGCTCTTCGGTCCAAACTGAGCAGGACTCTTCTCGACAACTCATCCAAGACATGGCTACTCACAACTCCCGTGTTGATACAGAGGTCTCCAAGCTCAAAGATGCAGTTGTTTCCCTTATTGATGCTACCAAAAAAGGAGAAGATATAAAAAAGTTGTCACAACTAGTGAGACAAGCTGAATAGCAGATGGAGAAGGAAAAAAAGAAGAAGTTGCTAAAGAATCTGCTATGAAGACAAGAAAGTCTTCAACAATTCAGTTCTTGAAAGAACTGCAGTCGATCGAAGAATGGCTTAAGGAAAAAATGGGGCGATTTTCAAGAGCTGGATGCCGACCTTGGAGTAGGAGAAGAAGAAGCCATTGACAAAGATGCTCCTCCTACTTCTGATAAGATCATTATCATTGCTCACTTAATGAAGAAGTAATAGCTTAGGGAAAAAATGGGGCGATTTTCTTCCTCCAAACCCTAACCCCGTTTTCATTCTTTTTTTACTTCCTGGGCAATTTTTACCTAATAAATCTTTAATCTGATCTCATATTCGCAATCCTTGTGAAATTTCATTCAGTTTAGCCTTTTGATTCATCGATTTTGGTTAAGTTTTGGGCTGTTTGCTTCATCTTCAAAACCTAGGATTTGCAGTCGTCGACGTGGCTTTCTCCGGCGATGGCATTGTGGTTGCGGTCTACTTCAAATTTTCTGAGTTTGTTGTGGTATTTGTCTTATATTTCATAGGGTTGCTTCAGGTTTTGAGAGAGCCTTGAATTTATGGCTGTACCACTGCTCGTGATTCCAGCTGGAGTTGTAGGTCACGATTCTGGTGGGTTTTATGACGTCTTTTCCACCTCTCGTTGCAGCAGCAGTCGCTGTTGCATCCCCTTCGACTTCAGTCCCCTCCCCATTAGGGTTTCAGGAGGAGGATTTCTCGTTGTTTTCTCTGGCTGTGGGCACGGTGCGTCGTATTGTGTAGGTATTCTCGCCGGAGAAGACAACAGTTAAGGATACCAGTTCAGTGGATTTATAGCAGCATCCTTTAGATGTACAGCAGCAGAATTCGAATCCTATTTAATTCGAATAAACAATCCGTTTCCTCCAATGAAAAAAAGTTGATTCCTATTAAAACTACACAACAGCAAACTTCTACTGTACAATAGCAGTCTTCTTCTTCGAAGAGGACGAAGCAGCAGCAACCTTCTTATGCATCGGTTTTGGCACCTGAAAAAATAGCAAACATCCCCATGCATAACATATCTACTTTTTATCCTACGATGATGAAGGGGGATACTTGACATTATCACTTCCAGAATCAGGTTTTGAACAAAAAGAGCAGTTGTTTTCTGCAACAGCATTGCTTGGGTGGGTACTGCTTCGAAAAAGAGAGCAATCGCGTCCAACTTTGCATATACAGAAAAAGCTGCAAGGGATATGGAAGCTTCAGCAGCCATGGAAGCTCATAGCCATGGGGAAATGATTCTTCACAATCCGCTTCTCTGATGTTGCTGATCTAAAAAGGGTCGTTGTCCTTCTTCGATTGGGATAAATGGAGGGACATTTTCAGTTCGTAAGTAGACACCTAACTTTGATCCACAAGTTGTACGTTTCCATATTGCATAGGTTTGGGTTTGTATTAAAAATCTCCCATATTTTTTGTGGGAGTCTGAAACGATAGCTTCGATTATCAAGCCAGTTGGACAGCCTTTAGAGGTGGATGGTGCATCGGTAAATGGCCATGTTGGGATGTACGTTCGGGTTCTTGTGAATTTGGACATGAAAAAAGATCGTTTGAGAGAGTTATGGATTGCTTGTGGTTCCAAATTCTTTACTATCGAGTATGAATATGAAAATTTGCCGGACTTCTATTCAAATTGCCAGACTGTTGGACATAAAATTGCTAATTGCCGCCAGATACAAAAGATGGTAGAGGAAAAACCACCAATGAAGGAGCAGACCAGCAGTAGGAATGGGTAGTAGTTGGAAGGAAGGGTCAAGCTCGTCAGGAGCAGATCTTAGATTGTCATATGGTGAAACTGCCCGAAATTCAGCAAGGGGAAAAAGGGGCTTAGCCGGAGAAAGTAGTTGCAGATTCTTCTACGGAAAAACGGAATGGAATTCAGTCGGGAGGTGATGGGAACAATGTTGGACAGTCTAGCTCTTCGAATATGTTTGGAGCTTAAGATGATGATAAGGAGAAAGACATTGAGGAGATTGAGATGGAGCGGCCTAATGGTGATCCAATCGAGGGTTGTAACACTGATGCATTGCTACAGCAAAGTACTCCACAGCTTCATCAAAATGTGGATGAGGCTGTTTTTTCTGATGGAGTAAGGAGTTTGATTCTCAACCAGGACGGGCAGGTTCTTGAAGAGCATGTGGTAGTGAATGCGGGTGTTGAGGACTTGGAAATAAACCGGCACAGCAGCAGCAACAAGTGCGGGGTAAGGATGTTTCTCCAACACTAAGACACAATATCAAAGAAGAGGAGGTAGAGTTACTTCTTTCCAATATTTTATGCATAGCAAAAAGGAATATTCAGGTTCTCTTTCTCCGTATAAGGAGCCCTATCCTATTGAGAAAAAGGGAAGAGTGGAAGAAGTTTCTTCCCAGCAGAAAGGAAAGAGAAATAGGAAGCCAAAGCCTCCTACTAAGATTTATAATACTGATAAATGGGGATATTCTCATCTCTATAAGCTTAATTGATTTCAATTTGTAATGGGAAATCATTTTTGAAATGAGTTTTATGCTTAAGTATTGTTATTTTGTGAATTATAATGCCCCTTCATACTTTGTTTGATTTTGCAAAAATTGGAGTTAATCTTATACAAATTAAGCATGATAAAATAAAAGTAAAGCTCGATAGGATTTCGTAGGTGAAAACGGATCCAAAATCGGAGTTGAAACCAAGAAGAACGGGCCGATTAAAAATTATTGCACGTAGCACAGTCGCATGCGGTCCGGCATGCGGACGCATGAACAACCTCATGGAGCTCCCGTTTTCAAATTTTCTTTGCATTTTGCATGCGGTCCGGCATACGACCACATGGTGAGGCGGTGTAGCCTAAAACTTCCCTATTTTGGTTCGAACTCTTTTCCTAGTTAGGATTCAATTCTTGCACGAGTTGTGGTAGATTTTTAGCTATAAATACTCCTTCTATTGCATAGAAGAGACACCACCTTACACATCTTTTATTATTTTTCATAGTTTTCGTTTAGTTTGGAGCTTTTGGAGACTTGGAGACAAGATTCAAGAGTTCAAGACGATTTGTTTCTTCTCCGTTTTCTTTTATTGTTTTAGAGTTTCTTTTCTTGTGATTTTGTGTTTTATTTAATTATGTGTAGCTAATTTTTTTTTTATATTCTAGGGTTAGAGAGTAGAAAGATAATTAGATTTAACTCTTTATCAATTGACCAATTTATGTCCCTCTCTTCTTTTCTATTTTCTTGATTTGTCTTGCATGCTAGTTGATTGATCACCAATTTAGCATAATTAGTTGTGTTAATTCGAGATTCAAGAGATGAGGATTAACATGTGAACTGAAAAATAAGACACACACTGTGAAATCACCGAGAGGGAAAGGCTTTGTGTGAGGATTTTAATCTTGGAATCTTTTTGGTGCTTATTATGTTTATCGGAGACGAAAAACCTAGTGAGTAAATCCACGGTTTAGGCACTATGAGAGTAGGTTTAAACTAATTTTGTGATTGTCTTAAGAAGCGTTGAGACCCTTGTTAATTGGTTGATTGATAGGATTTTGAGTTTAATTATCCATTGAAATCAAAGCCTAAGGATATTCTTTATCATATTTGAGTCTTTAATTACTTTTGATTGCTTTTTGATTTCTTGTTAGAAACCTAAAATTTAAGTTCGAAGTCTAAATAGAGGATAATAATTGAAAGTAGTACTTGTTAGATTAAAATAGTCTCTGTGGAATACGACCTTGCTTCCATATACACAATAGAACCCGTGCACTTGCGGCGTCTTAAAGAAAAGTGCGAACAAGTTTTTGGCGCCGTTGCCGGGGACTATTTTAATTAGATTGTTTGAGACTAGTTTAGACATATATAAATTGTTTAATTTTCTATTTTTTTTTTTCCTTTTCTTCTGCGAGGGGAATGATTGAAGCTTAGGAAAGATTGCTTACCATGAAGAAATTGAAAGACTCAAGCGGCAATTACAATTCCTCATAGATGAAAAGAAAGCCGAGAGGAGCTACCATGCAACTTCTTCAAGAGATGTGTTTCAGCCGATGCCAATCTATAATGGTACATATGATCTCTGGATTAATTCCATGGAGAATTAACCGTCATTGATAAATATGGATTATCTCAACAACGGTTATTATGGGAACTTCTATTCTCACCAAGGAGGCTATGATTTTTGTGAAGGATTTTCTTACAAGAGTGAAGTTGTTGATAAGTCGAAAAAGCCATGTTTTGAAAATATATTTGAGAAGTACGTGATTGAATACGAAGCTAGGATGGAAGCTTTGGAAGCACGCATGCTAAAATGTGTTGATTGAATGGAACAAATTATTACCATATTGAATAATCAATTCTAAGAGAAAAGGTGCAATGAAACTTTGCACGAGGAGCCACCAATTCCAAGTGAAGAGCCTCAAAGAGTCAATGAAGAACAAGAAGTCAAGAATGAAAATGTTAGTCAAATTTCGTATTATGCATTTCTTTCTCCTTGTTCTTCTACTTCTACTCTTCCGCTTTTCCCTTAATGATTCCAAGAGGAATGTATAAATGGGTTAGTCTCCAAATTCCCTCAAGAAGAGAGCCAAATTTGTTCTACTCACCAACCTCTGCAATTCCACGAGGTTCAAGAATTAAAAAATGTTGAAGAATGCAAAGTCCTAAATGCGGTCGATCCTTACCTCGACATGGGTGATACTTCAAAGGCTTGCTTCTTCCACTTTTATTTAATTCCTTAAATTTGGTTTTTCTAATGTGGAATTATTTGAGTTTGGTAGTATTCTAGATCATGTACAGATTTACTATGAATCCCAAGATTTCTTCAAGGATGTTATGTCACCATATCATTGGGATGCAACGGATGGAATACTCAAATTTGATGAAAAGTAGCCTCCACCTACACCTCCACCTCTTCGGTGAGTTTGTTTCAATCAACCTTTTCTTCTACTTGCAAACTTATTCTTCCTAACCGTTGAATAAGTTTGGGGGGATCGAGAAGGGAGTTGATTCTATCTTTACATTGAATTCTAGGTAGTTCTTTTTAGTTTCAGTTTTATTTGTTTTATTTTTTTTTTTTAAATTTGATGAAGTCTTGAGTTGCCTTTTTTTTTAAGTGCTTAAATTGTTCTGATATAAACATGATTATGGTGATTTGTGTGATTTGGCTTGTGATGAAATTGAGAATTTTGGTTGAATTGAAAATTGAAGATTGTGAGTTTTTCATGATGGATTGAGTATAGATTGATAGATTGATTGTTTTGGCCTCTTTAACTTGAAAATAGCCTATGTGAGATTTGAGCCATGACTATTATATTTTCATAGTCTATTTTATTCTTGTATGATTTTTCAAGCATGAATGTTAATCTCTAGAACTTGCCATGAATCTTCTTCAAGGTTGTGTTAATGTGCTAAGAATTAGGAGATGATTTAAGGCCATCCTTGTTAGCCACTTTTTCCCTCTTTGTTGTCCAAATGTTAAATTTATCCTAGTTTGCCACTTGGAACTTTTGAGCCTTTTCATTGATAAACCTAAAGTGAAGGGAGTAGTTTTTCCTATTAGAATCTTATGGAAAACTGGTTGAGTTTGAAAGAATAAATGCAAGGAAGAATTAAAAGTGCACCTTGAGTTGAAAGTTTAGTTGAGTTTAGCCCTTATAAGCTCATGAAAATAGAAAAGTGAGTTTGAGAAAGAAAGATTAAAAAATATGATGAAAGAAAAAACAAGTAAAATAAGAGCATAAGAGGGCATAAGAAAGAATGGTGCTAGAAAAGAATGTTGTGTTGAGATTGTGAAAAAGAGGTAGAAGTTTGTATAAAGTTGAAAAAGGCTTGTGTTATCTTTGAAAGTTGGGGTTTTGTTTAATTTGAGTCACTTAGCCTAAATTTTCCTACCTTACCAAAGAGCCAAAATTACAACCAAAATAAGGTCCTTTTTGATCTTAATTTGAAGCACATACTTGAACGATGGTGAGGTAAGATAATTGGCAAGCTTATGGTAGGTTGCATGTTATGTCATAATTTGAGCGTATACACTTTCCATATTATACACCTGAGAGTTGAGAGTTTACTTAAATACTTCCCATGTCGTGAGGACTCAAAAGTTTATTGAGGTTATAATGATTGATTTGTTGGTTTGTACTTGATTTTGATTGGGATTCTCGCATCATTGTTGTTTTATTGAAAAATTCTAAAGTCATTGAAGTTACCACTTTTTCTTAATCCATGTTTGTTTATATTATTCTCTTCTTCTCATTGTTTGATGACAAACAACCCTTTAAGATTGAGGAATTGATAAACAAGGATATTCTTATCTTTATAAGGTTAATTGATGTCATTTGTATTGAGAAATCATGTTTGAAATGAGTTTTGTGCTTAAGTATTGTTATTTTGTGAAATATGATGCATATTCGTACTTTGTTTTATTTTGAAGATATTGGAGATAATATTATATAAATGGAGCATGATAATATGAAAGTATAGCTCGATAGGAGTTCGTAGGAAAAAATAGATCCAAAATCGGAGTTGAAACGAGGGAGAACAAGCCGATTGAAAATTGTTGCACACAGCACAGTCGCATGCGGTCCGAATCTCCCATTTCCAAATTTTCTTCGCATTTCGCATGAGGTCCAGCATGCAGCCGCATGCACGGACCACATGGTGAGGCAGTTTAGCCTAAAAACTTCCCTATTTTGGCTCGAACTCTTTTCCTAGTTAGGATTTGATTCTTGCACGAGTTGTGGTAGACTTTTAGCTACAAATACTCTTTGTATTGCATAGAAGAGACACCATCTTACACATCTTTTATTATTTTTCATAGTTTTAGTTTAGTTTGGAGCTTTTGGAGAGTTGGAGACAAGATTCAAGAGTTCAAGACGATTTGTTTCTTCTTCGTTTTCTTTTATTGTTTTGGAGTTTTTTTCTTGTGATTTTGTGTTTGATTTAATTATGTGTAGCTAAATCTTGTTATATCCTAGTGTTAGACAGTAGATTGATAATTAGATTTAACTCTTTATCAATTGACCAATTTATGTCTCTCTTTCTTCTTTTCTATATCCTTGATTTGGCTTGCATACAAGTTTATTGATCACCAATTTAGCATAGTTAGTTGTGTTAATTCGAGATTCGAGAGATGGGGATTAACATGTGAATTGGAATATAGGACACATACTGTGAAATCACCGAGAGGGAAAGGCTTTGTGTGAGGGCTTTAATCTTAGGATCTTTTTGGAGTTACTTAATAATGATGTTTATAGGAGACGAAAACCCTAGTGAGTAATCCACGGTTTAGGCACTACGAGAGTAGGTTTAAACTAATTTTGTGATTGTCTTAAGAAGCGTTGAGACCCTTGTTAATTGGTTGATTGATAGGAGTTTGAGTTTAATTATTCATTGAAATCAAAGCCTTAGGATATTCTTTATCATATTTGAGTCTTTAATTACTTTTGTTTGCTTTTTGATTGCTTGTCAGAAACCCAAAATTTAAGTTTGAAGTCTAAATAGAGGATAATAATTGAAAGTAGTACTTGTTAGATTAAAACAGTCTCTGTGGAATACGACCTTGCTTCAATATAAACAATAGCACCCGTGCACTTGCGGCGTGTTAAAGAAAAGTGCGAACAAATACCAAAAGTAAGCCTAAGTTATTTGGGAAAGAAATTGAGAATGTCAATACTTCAAAGGCACATGATGAAGGTGCAAAAATGTTCTCTAGATCTCTTCGCTGAGAAAGGAAAATTCCTTCTATATAAATGGGGAGATTATAGAAAATTTTTAGATCCATAAGTTAAGGCTTTTCATTGATTCAGATGGGACTGGTTTTGCTAGATGCGGAAGCTCTAATGGCGACTATAACAGCTCAAGATCAAAGATGCATGATTCCTTGTCGCCTTTTTCAGAAATGTTAAACTTTTAGTTAACATGTTTCTTTAGTGGTGGTTTATACATCACTTAGATTATCTATCTAGTCGTCTTGGTGGCAGGGACGGCTAGATTATTTTTTTTCTTTTTCTTTTCTTTTTTATTACCCCCCTCCCCCCCGCATTTTCAGATATGCTTTCTTTTTTCCGGTTTTTGTTTTCCTTTTTCTTGTACTTTTCTTTTATTCTATTTTAATAATAATCTCAAATTAAGAGATCCTTATCCTTGCCCGACTGTCCGGAGCAACTGAGACACAATTGATAAATCAAAAATAGTTAAAGAGGTTTGACAAATCTAGATTGCTCGACTTGTCAAGTTCAAGCGAGAGATGCAAAAAAATCTAGAAACCAGTCTCTCTAAGAAGAAGAAGTCAGTATACCAGCGACGATTGCATCAAGCTGATTAGAGAAAACGAGCTCGACAAGTAATGTCTCACTTGAGAAAACAAGCCAGAAATAATGAATCCGATCATGCATTGCTTCCCCGTGTGGATAAATGGATACCAGAAGAACTGAACGATCATTGAGAGCAATTGAATGCTGAATTCTAAGTGGAATACTACTACGAGTTCGAGTATGGATCAATGGAAGCTAATGAGGCATGGTTGATGCATCGTGAGACTTTTTCAATTGAAGACATAGTTGACGGACTTTTGCTGAATGTCTTAAGAAAAACAGACAACTTTATGCCAGTTGCCCCTCCAAAGAGAACATATCCTCCTCCAAGAGTTGATGGATCCAGCCAGATAGCCTACAGAGTGATTGATATGGAAGTTGAGATATTGGTTGTGAAATTAGGGATCAACTCAGTGGAAAAGCTGGACAAATTCCTAAGGGTCAAGAAACTCATTTATGAGAAGTACGTCCTAACTGCTCTGGAAGAGCAAAAGAAGAGTTGATGCTGCAAAGAGAAGACAAGGCAACTGATGCGCTTAGTGTTTAATCTTTTGAATCCTTAATTATCACCTTTAATGTAATCCCATCAACTTGTTATATATAATCATAAGTTGTTGTTTCTTTAAAAAGTCTGAATCATTAACTTTGCTTGATGACTACCATCTCGTGGTCCAATTTCAGAGTTAACTTATATATTTGTCTTATGCTAACCCTCTGCTTTTTATAGACTACTACTCAGTTCGTTTGTAGGTTAGGTTGTGTCATTTTAGGGTTTTGGCATCATCAAAAATGGGAAAATTGTTGGGAAAATAAATAAAGGTTTTGATTTATCCCAAAACCCAACTGACCCCAACGGAGTAGATGAAACCATCATTCTGAACTTAGCTAGAGCTCACTGTTTGAGTGTAAGAATTTTATCTTTAC
>JANLIY010000205.1:0-45305 GCA_029490685.1 Schizonepeta tenuifolia | reverse complement strand
TTTCGTTTATAACTCAAGGTGTATATGTTATTCGATTACAAATGATATCACACCTATTTATATGTTGGAAAAATGACTCTTCATAGCCTACCAATAATGACAGTACTAATGACACTGATTAAACTCATGAATAGACTTATTTAACACTAATTAAACCACTTATTAACTACTAATGACCTACTTATGACTCAAGACTTCAAAAGTCACTTATTTAACTCATAATAATGAAACTAATTAGACACTTAATTTAGCCTCTTCAATATGCACGAATATCAACCATTTATTCTTCTTCTTGGGCCTTCGAAGTCTGATTGTTGACAAGCCCTTTTAAGACGGATTCAGCCCATCAATATTCACCATTTGGCCCGATTTATCTTGATATTGGACTTGAAATCGGCATACTTTATTTAGTTCTTGAAATCTGACTTGTAGTCGTTGGTTGCCCATCCGTGCTCACATCACCAGAAACCCTAGTTCCTAATTTCGCACTCACCATGTCCAGAACCAAAATGCTTGCAAATAAGAAAAGTGCCAAGAGCGGTCCACCTCCAGTAGCACCTAAACCACCACCATGGGGCAGAAAAGCACTGCTGCGGTAAAACCCACACCAGCAAGAGGGAAGAGGAAGACGCGCAACTCTGTATCATAGGAAACCCCTGCGCAAATCACGGAGAAAGCCACTCCGTCTCTAACCGGTGAAGAGAAAAAGCAGGAGTAGATTCCTTCGCCGAAAAAACAAACGACCGGTGAAGAGGATGTGGAAGCAATCGAGGGTCGTGGCCAAGCTGAAGAAGAGGCGGATATCCAGCCGCCCAAGAAGAAAGAAAAGAAGAAGCCTGCAGCTAAGAACACCACCACCACAGTAAAGAAGAAGATTTTTGTAGTCGCCGAAAAGAAAACAGCCACTGTGTCGCAACCCCCACCAAAAGAACCAACTCCCGGACCTGCTCTTTCTCGTTCTCACTCTCAGTCAAAGGAGGATGGTCAGACTACCTCCGAAGACGAGGAGGAGGAACAAGGAAGCAAATGGGAGGAGGAGCAAGCGATTGAGGAAGAAAGGAAAGAGGGAAATTCCCCTGTGCAATCCCAAGGAGAACCAACCCCACAAAGTAAAGAGAAAGGGGTAGGAGTCAAGAGGAAGTTGGATGTTTCAAAACCCCCTCTACCACCAAAAAAGATACTAAGCAAATGGTGGGGGGGGGGGGGGGTAAGACCAGCACCACAATCATAGTGAGGAAGGCTACTGCTGCAGAAAAAGGAAAAGGGAAAGAAGGAGAAGTGGAGAAAGAAGAAGGAAAAGAAATTGAGGAAGAGGAAAAGAAGGAAACAGAGGCTATGGACAGCTCTGATTCTGGGGAAATACCCGCGCCGGTGAAGTCCGCACCAAGCATCGCCACCAAGAAGACTGGAATCAAGAAAAAAGGTTTGGTGCGACCTGCTTCATCTGGTACGACCATACCAAGAGACAGTCAACGGTATGCTATCCTCCAGAACAGGGAAATTATCCCCTGGTACATTTTGCTGACGGAAAGATTGGAAGGGTTTGGAATCAAGGAGAAAGTGGAAGGATATTTCTAAGGAATAGGTTGGGGGAATGTGTTGGGATGGAACTACCCGGCCTACAAAAAGTTGTCGAAAGAGTTCATCGGGACGGTCGAGTTCAAACCCCGTAGCAACTACACCATCGAGACTCTGGGTACCCTGCGCTTTCAACTGCGGGGTAGGATATTCCTTCTCTCTATCAACGAGTTGAATATCCAACTCGGAGTGCTTGAGCCGCGGGAGGTGTATGAGGAAGAATACAAGGAGGCAGAGACAGTGGCCTCCCTCGAATAGAAGTCTCAGATTGACCACTACTGGTCGACCATCTCCATCAAGGACAAGTATGTGAAGAACAACAGCAAATCGAATGAGATTCGAGACCCAGCACTGCAGATATGCCACAAGTGGCTGGCCTACAACATCTACGGCCGCCTAGAAGGATCAAACGTGGTGACTCAACAGGAGTTGTTCCTGCTATGGTGCATGGTGGAGAAGAAAAGGGTGAATTTTGGATTCACAGCGGCTTTGCAGTTCCAATTTGGAGTGACCCACCATAACAAGTACCTCTCTCTCTGCCCGTTGGTGACTATCCTTGCGAAGAATCTCACCGATTTCAACTTGGAGAAACCAGATGATCTTCCAGTTGCTGACACCAGATCCCTGGACCAAGGGCGCTTCGTGAGGTGGAGAATTATTGAAGTGGACGAACATGGAAACTACTCGTTGGTCTACCCAGAAAGGACAGCAGGCAGAGCAGAACCGCGCAGGGCAAGTGAGCATGCGGTTCCATGCCTTATCAATAGCGAGGTAGCA
The DNA here is from genome assembly GCA_029490685.1 of Schizonepeta tenuifolia. Lineage (NCBI taxonomy): Eukaryota > Viridiplantae > Streptophyta > Magnoliopsida > Lamiales > Lamiaceae > Schizonepeta > Schizonepeta tenuifolia. Next base: position 42,950 of record JANLIY010000205.1, on the reverse strand, counting down.
TCCATACTGGCAGAATTGAAGGAGCTGCGTGAGGAAGTCGCATTGCTGAGAGATGAGATGGAAACAATCCAGACAAACATGAAGATTGACTTGGAGGCGTTGATTGCACAAGCTGATGGAGAGGAGGAGGATGCCTCCGAGCAAAACGACTAAGTTTTCTATCCCTACTTTTAGATTAGTTTTTTTTTATTTTTTTTAATGTTTTGTGTCATTATGTTTGATGGAGTCTGATGTTGATTAGAGTCTCTGTGTGTGTCGCGCAAGTTATATGGATTAGTGTGATGTATGGATGCTGTTTGGTTTGATTGGTATGTTGGCATGATGAGAATACTATCATTGATAGTGGTAGAGAGCATACTAAAATCCACACCTGTGAGAATTGAGCCAATATGCATTTATTTTCTGGTGTGATTATGCTTCTTAGTGATCCTAGAACTTGCTAATGGATTTTAGCTGGTTGGTGTAGTTTAGAGAATCAGGGCAGTTCTTTCAGATTAGAAGCCCCAGACCTACTAAGCTAAACATGATAAACTATTGCTAACCACTTTGAGCCGAAGCAATTCATTCATAAGCCTTGTTTTGATGTTTAAATTAAAAGTGTGTCTCCCACACTATGCAAGAGGTGAAAGACAGTTCATTACTTAGGGTGAACAAGCATAATTGAGAAAACAAGGCTCACCACAGGAAAGGGTTAAAACTTTTGTTTAAGGGGAAGGCATGAGTTGAAAAAAATAGAGTTCTTAATGTTGGTCAGAAAAAAAAAATATTACATGTCTGAGAAAAAGAAACAAACCCCGGAGAAGAAAACGAAGAGGTTAAGTGGGAGCACTAGTACTGAAAAGATTGGTCGGTATGACTGGAACCAAGTTTTAAACTACTATCCAGAAATCCTTACCCCTGCTCCGTGTGCCCCCTTACAACCCAAAAAAGACCATTTGATAAACTGCACCAGATTGAGTATTTGCCATAAATCCATGAACAAGCCTATAGGAGAGCTAATGCAGCATAAAATAAGCGTATACACTAACCATACACTTGAGTGTGTGAGGGAAACTGCTAACACTATCGTGTGATATATTTGCTCAATGGTTTTGCGGTATGATATTATGGGTGATGCATGCATACTTGAACTAATCTATTTGACTGTGCAACCTCGTGTCTTGAAGTTTTTATTCTTTTTCGTTCATCTCTATTCTTGGTGTCTTCTGTCAATCCACCTACATACTTGAGGCCAAGTATGGTTTAAGTGTGTAAGTGTGATGGGTCTTCGACTTTTGGGCCACTTGGCCCTACTTTTCCTATCTTTTTGTGTCTTTAGTGTCTGTATAGGGAAGAAAGTAGTTGTTCGTAAGAAGCAAGCTCCGTCCAAGGCAAACAGAGAAAAGATGGTCAGAATGAGTAGTATTGGAGTATTTTTCAGCCGTTGCATGAATCTGATTCCCCCAGGAGAAGAACAGTACCTTGGTGTGAGGCTAACCAATGCATGCAACCCGTTTGACCACTACCGAGATCAGCAGCCAACCGCCGAAGCCAAATAAGGAAAGACGCGTGGAAGAGATTTGCATGATATTCTTCCGAGTGTCTATGCGGAGAAGGATCTGAAAGCCAGTTAATCACCCTCAATCAATCAATCGGAGATTGCCGATCATTAATCTGATCAATCACGGATAAATCAAGATCAATCTAAACATGGAAAGAATCAATCTTGCCGATATGGTCTACCAGAGGAGAGAGTTGACGACCATCATCTCAGTTATAAAAGCCCAGTAAGTGTGGCTGACACAACATTGGTTACCCCTAGTAGTCGAAAATATTTCGCTCAAGAAACACTTCTACTTTCAGTTCATTTACAATTTCCGTACAAAACAATTTACCAGCTTTCGTTTTAATCCCGTTGTGAAGAACAAATCCAAGGCAGTTTGCCTTAGGTATTCTCTTAATTTCAGTACTTTGTATTTTATGTTATTGATGTGTTTATTTACTTTCGTTATTATGCATTTCAATATGTGTGAGTAGTTCCCCTTGGTGAGATTTGGGTGGGGGAAATGATTGAGTGTTGATATGTGAAATATTCGTGAGGCATTTGTGCCTTCGGTTGGATCCAGTGGTTCCGGAGAGATTTGAGCATAATTCATGGGTGGTCTCGACCTAACCGGTGTGCCAAGCAAAGGCCAGGGCATGACAGACAACAATGTTCAGTATGCCCATGACCGAGTAGCTGAGCAGCACCTTTAATGGTGTTGTACGATCTAGATGGCGAGTAATGGGCAAGGGAGTACTGCATCCTTTCTCAGTCTTGGGCTTCTCTAACAATCACCCATCAACTGTGACGAGGCATCAAGCCATGATTATTGACAAAGGGACTCACCTTGCGCATCGTAGATATATTGATGCCCGGTTGGACGCGTTACCGGAAATGTATTTCCCACAAGTTATGTCTACTCTGTAGGTGCGGAGCTGGGAAGCTTAGAAGAGAAGGTTGGTGAGGGTCATACTTTGAGAGATCGGATATGACTAATATCTAAGGAAGAGTGAAGCACGGCCTTGTGACCGGGGTGAAGCGTGACCTTCGGACCAAGTGACCACAAGGGATTCAACCATCCCAAGTGTGGAGTATAAACTCTTGAAACGCCTCAATGTCTTTGGGCCACGCCTTGAGTTTGTGCGAAGCATGGACGGATCTTCAGTATGCCCAAGACCGAATACACTTATCAACAATAATCATGACCTATCCCCGAATCTTACCCCTTTTATATTTTATTATTTCCAAGTTTAATTTGTGCAGATAAACAAGATTGGACCGTGACAACCAAACTTGTGCACCTGAAGAGTAAAGTAGTTCCTCACTCTCCGTGTGATCGACCCTAGCTTACCACTAAGACTAGCCAGTCCGGTTGTGGGCATAGGAGCGTGTACTGTCCATTTGGGCATACACAGGTATTTTGATCGTACCACACAATGGGTGTGTGTCAATATTTCATGCGTGGATTACGAGCTTTGGAAAGAAAGTGTATTATAGTTGCTTGTGGAGGAGGAATTGTCGATCAATCACCAGAAGAGGTGTTCAAGATAATAGCGGCTATGGCCGAGTAATCGAGAGATGACGATGACATCCCTAGAGGAGGTTCTCATGATCGTGGTGGAAACAAGGATGCTCTGGTCAAAACCATGAAGGAAAGTGGATGGAAAAGAACTTGTTGTAAGCAACGCTATTAAGAAGTGTGAAGTGTGTCCAGCTTCGACCCAAATCACCTCAGACTGCCCTAATTGGTTTACTGAAGAAGAAGAAGTCAAGGTGATAGGGCAGAATCAACGAGGAGTTCCTGGGCACAGAGATTCGGTTTTGGGCAAACAACAACTTTGGATATCGCCAGAATGAGAATTTGAGATATGAAAATAACCACTACCGAGTGCCACCTCCACATCAGCAACCTCAGCAACCTGCCCAACAACAACAACAACAACCATATGTTCCCCCTCATTGTGACAACAACAACCATATTTTATTTTACTTTTTTTTTTTTACTTTTTGTGTGATACACGAGTGAATTGTGAGGACATGGGCGATAATATCAATCAAAATCCAAATGAATTTACACTGCAAGCTATGCAACAACAATTTGCTAGATTTAACACTATTTTGGAGAGCGTATCAGATCGCTTGGAGAATTTGGAGCTACAAGGACAACAAAGGAATCATGATGAAAGGGAGAGTGAAGAAGAAGAGGAAGCAGAATCCATGCATCGAGCTCCAAGGCATAATGGTAGAAGGAGGCATCAAAATGAAGTTGATCGTGACTTGGGAAGCATCAAGTTGAAAATTCCTGCTTTCCAAGGAAGGAGTGATCCCGAGGCCTATTTGGAGTGGGAGCGAAAGGTGGAACTCATCTTTGAGTGTCACAACTACTCCGAGGAGAAGAAGGTCAAACTTGCTGTAATTGAATTCACCGACTATGCTCTAGTTTGGTGGGATCAATTGACAACAAATAGAAGACGCTATGGAGAGAGACCAATTTCCACTTGGGATGAAATGAAGTCCATAATGCGTAAGAGATTTGTTCCTTCTCATTACTTTCGTGAATTGTATCAAAAATTACAAAGTTTGAGTCAAGGTACTAAATCTGTTGATGAGTTCTACAAAGAGATGGAGATTGCCATGATAAGGGCAAATGTTGAAGAAGATAGAGAAGCAACAATGGCTCGATTTCTATGCGGGCTGAATAGGGAGATTGCGAACGTCGTTGATCTTCAACACTATGTGGAGCTTGAAGATATGGTTCATATGGCCATGAAGGTGGAGCGGCAATTTAAGAAGAAGGGAACCTTCCAAAAGAATTTCCCAACGAGTTCTCAATCTTCAAAGCCGAAGGAGTGGACATCTTCGAAACCGACATTTGGGGCTGCTTCAAAACCTCAAAATCAGATGTCAAAACCTTTCAATGAAGTTGATAAAGGCAAAGGTACCTCTACTTCTACTCCCAATACTACTAGAACTAGAGATGTCAAATGTTTTCGCTGTCATGGAATTGGACACATTGCATCTGAATGTCCAAACAAAAGGGTGATGGTTGTAAAATCTAATGGGGAGCTAGAATCGGAAAGTGAACATGAAGATGATGGTGGAGATGAACAGCCTGAAGAGATCACACCAGAACACGGAGAGCTATTTGTGGTTCGAAGAGCTCTTAATGTGCAAGTCAAAGGTGATGATCAACAAAGGGAGAACATCTTTCACACAAGGTGTTTGGTCCAAGGTAAAGTTTGCATGATGATTATTGATGGTGGGAGTTGTACTAACGTTGCAAGTTCAGATATGGTGGACAAGATGAAGTTAGCAACCCAAAAGCATCCTCAACCATACAAGCTTCAATGGTTGAATGAATGTGGTGAAATTCGTGTGACTAAACAAGTTCTAATTTCGTTTTCCATTGGCAATTATAAGGATGATGTTCTTTGTGATGTGGTACCAATGCATGCTAGTCACATTCTCTTGGGCAGGCCTTGGCAATTCGATCGGAGGGTGATTCATGACGGTTTTCAAAATCGTTATACCTTCAAGCACAATAACATATACACCTTGAGTTATAAACGAAAATTGGCTTTGCCTTTGTGAGTTGAATTTCTCTCTTGTAGAGTTTTCACTTGTTCCGAACTTATCAAGACTAGTGAGCAAAGTCTTGTGGCGTTCAACCATACCGAGGTTCTTGGCTGATTATATAGCCAACGGGTCGAGGTTTTCTTCGCTCTAGGAGGTGATCAAACTGGATTCTCAATCTAGGGAGACCGCTGCCTACCTCTTATACGAAGGGTTCTTGGATCTTTTATCCAACGGGTCCTCCGTCCGTATCAGACACCCTTGATCGCTTTCGGAAGGAATTTGAAATTTTTCAAATGGAAAGTAGGGGAATGTCTAACAATCTACAAGCTCAATTGAATCACATCATACAAACCTTGTCTAAGCTTGTAGAGGAGAAGAGTGGACGACTTCCTACTCAAGTGGAGATAAATAAGGAGTAGGTCAATTTTGTGGCCTTAAGGAGTGGAAAAACTTTACCTGAAGTGGTGCCCAAGGTACCATCAGATGAACCTGAGAAGGTGGAGGAGACCAAAATGGGTTCAGGAGATTTGGATGAGATTTACCATGAGTTGGAAGCTAAGAAAGGCAGCCATCTTGGCCAAGAAAAATCCCGTTTTTAGTTCAAAAAAGGATGAGGTGTTGCTCGAGTCCCTTAAAGCTGAAAGGAAATCAATACTATTGGCCAAGAGGACCAGTATTAAGCCCAATGGTCCACCTCCACCGTACCCAAGGTGATTTGCCCGCGATAAAGAGCAACAACAGATGAATGAAATGCTGCAAGTTTTTTGAAAAGTCGAGATAAACCTTTCCTTGTTAGTGGAATTACGATCAATGCCTAAGTGTGCCAAGTTCTTGAGGGAGATGTGTACGAAGAAGACAAGATACCCTGATGATGCCAAGTTCCATATGTCTAATGTTTCAGCAATCATGAACCCACATTTGCCCATTAAACAAAGAGATTTAAGGATATTTGTGATACCATGCACGATAGGCACGACCATGATACCGAGGGTAGTGCTCAATCTAAGATCATGAATTAAGATCATGCCTAAAGCCATGTTCGATGAGATGAGGTTTGGACCACTCGCTCCAACACAAGTTGTTATTCAATTAGTGGATCTTTCAACGGTCTACACTAATGGAATTTTGGAAAATGTCTTGGTTAAGGTAGGAGATCTTCTATTTCCTGCTGCCTTCTATGTGTTGGATATGGGAAAGAGACGGCAAGAACCCTGTAATTTTGCTCAAGAGACCATTCTTGAGGACAACAAGAACTAAGATTGATTGTGATTCTGGGAAGCTAACTGTTGAAGTAGCGGGCGAAGTGGTGGAATTTGATGCTTATAGGCAAAACATGATCGATGGAGTAGAAACAGTGAATAGCTTATGCTTGCTCGATGAGAATGGGGATGGTTCAAGTGAAGAAGAAGTATTCAAGCGGATGTTGACCAAGATGATGAGGAACCAAATTTTTCACAAGATGTGCTTGATGAGGTGATTGAAGAATTTTGGGAGAATGAGATTCTTGATCAAGATCCAGAGCAGTAGAAAGAAGAAGACCTTGCTCAAGACAGTGAAGATCATGACCAGGAAGAGATGGAAGAATGTAGTTATGTGAGGTTCGAGGGCAATGTGCATCCTGGTTTTGAGCAAGTGAGTATTCCGGAGTTGAAGCCTGAAGATAGGTTAGTGCCCTCACTCTAGCAGGCACCTTGGAGAGAATAAGACCTTGCCCGCGATTATCAATTCAGAACTAATGAGCTAGAAGGAGGACCAAGTATGTGAGCTTTTGGGCAAATACAAGGAAGCAATTGGGTGAACTTTAGCTGACATCAAGGGCATAAGCCCAACGGATTGCATGCATCACATCTTGCTCGAGGAAGATGCAATTCCGGTCAAAGACCCACAAAGAAGATTGAACCTTGCCATGAAGGAAGTGGTCATGAAAGAGATCCTGAAACTCCTGGATTTGGGCATAATCTATCCAATTTCAGATAGTCGATGGGTGAGTTTAGTGCATGTTGTGCCCAAGAAGTCAAGAATTCAGGTGGTGGAGAATGATAAAAAGAAGATGGTAGCCATGAGACTTTAGACTAGATGGAGGGTGTGTATTGACTACCGCAAGCTCAACCAAAAGACGCGGAAGGACCACTTTCCGTTGCCCTTTATAGATGAGATGCTTGAAAGGTTAGCGGGTAACCAATATTATTGTTTCCTAGATGGATATTCTGGGTATATGCAAATATGGGTAGCTGAGGAGGACCAGGGCAAGATGACTTTCACATGCCCGTTTGGTACCTTCGTGTCACAGCCCGAAATTTGGTGTGTAGGAACGACCAGACTCCATTGGAGTGTGAAGGTGAAACCATCAAATAAACACATCACTTATGTCACAACTCGCTCGAGATGTAACCAAATACTATTCTGAATGAATTAAGAATGAGAAACCATCAACCAAAAACTCGACTCGACAATGAATCAATTAAGGAAATAAGGTATGAAAGCAATCAATGAAAATTATCATGCTTTCAACCGAACTCAATAAGAATAGGAATAATTAATTTGCAACGGTTTCTCAAAAATAGTGTTAAGTATTCAGACTTCACGTCATTCAGAATATAAAGCAAATAAAGTTTAGGGCATTGTTTCGAGCAAACTGCTCATTGTATCATCAACACAATAGAGTATTTCAAAAATATATAGACATTTCAGCGGAAGACATCACTGCTCTCGACAAATACATGTATGAAGACATGTAATCATCGACTTGACTCAAAACAGACAACACACCACCAAGACCATCCGCACCATCCTCATCCTCAACTAACCTGCACGTTTAGAAATACATGCAGGGCTGAGTACTTTGTACTCAGTGAACACAATGCCAAAAATAGTTTTAAAAGCTTGCTCTTAGAGCTACATAATTGAACTTGCCTTGCCATTGCATCACAAGTGTTAGAACATTTGAAAATATTTTACTTGTGCATGCATAAATCATTTTATCATTTTCAAAATCACCGACTGTGCAGTCAAAACATATACATGAACAGGCATGAATCATCTACCACATCAACTCTGTACTGAGAAGTAGGCCTCCTTCTCAAACACTGTGACCGGCTAAACCGAAGTAAAGCTCACAGTCACCTCATCAATCAATTAACCACACGTGGGTTCCTATTTTCCATAGGATATAATACTCATGTAGATAATAAAGCATACCAAACTCAGATAAATGGCAAGTCAATTAATTTTAAAAACTCACATAATATTACAGTAAGTAATAGCATTCATCAGAGTTTTAGTTTTAGAAAAGCCCACCTTGCTTCGGGTATATTGAAGTCGAGGTTGCTTACTTTACGCTTTCCCAACTACTTTGCAGTCCTGCTCGGCCCTTCAATAACAACATCGATTAAAATTGAGCTTATCGACTCGAAAAACGTATAATAGACTTCCGGCTAATGGACTTCTACTTGACTCGGGTTTTTCTTAACTTATTAAAACTTCTCTACATCGATATCTTCTCGGTTTCTCGTTCTTGAATCATCATCTTAACTCGGTTTCTAATCACTTCTCAAATTCAGATTCTCGTTTCTAAGATGACTTCTCAAACTTCACGTAAATCGATAAGTTACTATTTAACTCGTCTCGAACTTCTCATAAACTCAAATTATGATCTTGGCAAATCATAACGCCACTTTCTCAACTATTATCATCATATTTCATTCATACACAAACGAGCAGTTATTTCAACAATCAAACATTCACATCGGACGTTTACTTCAACGTTCACATCAATACTCAAACATCGTCATCATACTCAAGCATCAATGTCAATATTCAAACACTTATAAAATAATTAACTAAATGATTAACTTGCTAGAAAAGTTATACTCAATCACATAATCACAAGTTAATATCGAATTTTCATAAACAACTCACGTCTTAAACACAATCATTTAATAACTCATGTCTCGGACACATTCACACAATAACTCATTATTGCTCGACTCTTATCTTTTATAAAAAAGTTTGTAACTTCAAACTCTAACGAAAATCATTTCGTTAAACTCATATAATAATTATTTTGAATTTAATATTTAAAATTCTACTTCGTATTTCTTGACTAAAAAATACGTCATCATTTTCATCAAAATACGTACTTGATGGTCCCGAAACGAGTTCTGGTGTATGGGGGGGGGGGGGGAATACACCAGATGCAACTTTTAAAAACACCCCTTAAAAATATATCAACCGAGTAAGGAAGCTCAGTTGGAATCACAACCGAGTAAGAAACACTCGGTTGGAAGTGATGTGCTGTGCGGAATGTGGTGGAAATTAACTCGTTAAAACTTACTCACGCTTTTATGCACGGTTGGTCAAGAACCAAAATAGTTTTGAATGCTAAGATGCAGTTTGTATGCGGGTTAGTTTGTCAGTTGAATAAGCAGGAAATAACTGAAAAATAAACTCAAGCACACAGAAATTTACGTGGTTCGGAGAAACCTCCTACGTCCACGGGGAATTGTGAGTCCACACAACTCTGCCCAAGTTCTTCTAGACAAACCACTCAGCTTACGCGGGCTGAGCAACCGTTATGGATAAGTTTGCGGGTACTTATCAACCTTACAGTTTAGTTTTCAGGTACTAAACAACCTATCTACTCAATTCCGGAAAGAGTAGGGTCCTAACACTCCTTTTGAGAGGAAGTGTGAAAAAGATGGGTTCCAACTAAAAGCTTAAACACGAAGTAAGATATGATCTAACACTCTACGAAATCTCACTAAGTGATGTTCTCAAGGTTCGATCTAAAGACACAGAAACTAACTCTATAACTCTCAACAAGTGATGTTCTAAAGGATTAAATGCAGTTCAGCTCGTGAAGAATTTTGCTCTTTCTTTTTCTCTCTGGTTTCTTCTCGCGTGTATGTCTTCTATTCTTCTCTATGAATGAAGGCCTCTATTTATAGGCGGAGAGTATCAACTAGCCGTTGGAGGAGCTGTTGATCTCTGTTCTTTGAAAGCGATGGCTTGTCTCTCATCTCTGCAGACTTTCCGGATTTGGCAACTACGTGCTTCTGCTTTCCATCTGAGACAGCCTTGTGTTGGGCCAAATGAGGTAATGACAGAGAGTCAAACCTTCACGTGACTTCCTTATTTGAAATTCAAATCTTAACAACAGACTTCCAATAAGGAGTGGTCGGTTAAGACTTTCGATCTTCAACTAGCTTGTTCTTCAGCTGATGTTCTATCTGACTGCTGACAGTTGAACTCTCAGCTGACTTCTACTTCATGTTGTTGATCTTCTGGGTTGAGTTATACAACTGATGTTCTGAAACTGAACACTCAGTTGCCTTCCTTGTATCTTCTTCCTTTTTGAATTCACATGGAATGAACGCTCAGTTGTTTTCCTCACATGATGTGAGCACGATGAGCAACCTATGGACAATAAATCCGACTTCAAGAATAAATGAAAAGGGGGCTAATTACAAGTCCAAGACTAATCAATATTGGACCAAATGGTGAATTTTAATCAAGTTGGTGGGCTGAACTCAACATGAAGTGTGGACTCGTTAGCTATCAGATTCTGGAGGCTCGAGAACAAGAATGAAGATGCATTTTTCGTGCATAATAAAGAGGCTTCATAAAGAGTCTATTTATTTTATTTATTATGTGTTAAATAAGTGACTTTTGAAGTCTTGAGTCATAAGTAGTCATTAGTAGTTAATAAGTGGTTTAATTAGTGTTAAATAAGTCTATTTATGAGTTTAATTAGTATCATAAGTACTATCATTATTGGTAGGCTACGAAGAGTCCTTTTTCTAGCCTATAAATAGGCTTGATATCCTTTGTAATCGAATAACATATACACCTTGAGTTATAAACGAAAATTGGCTTTGCCTTTGTGAGTTGAATTTCTCTCTTGTAGAGTTTTCACTTGTTCCGAACTTATCAAGACTAGTGAGCAAAGTCTTGTGGCGTTCAACCATACCGAGGTTCTTGGCTGATTATATAGCCAACGGGTCGAGGTTTTCTTCGCTCTAGGAGGTGATCAAACTGGATTCTCGATCTAGGGAGACCGCTGCCTACCTCTTATACGAAGGGTTCTTGGATCTTTTATCCAACGGGTCCTCCGTCCGTATCATCACAACTGATGTTCTATCTCTTGAGTGTAACTTCCCCCTTTCTCAATGCTTCATATGATGAACGCTCAGTTGTCTTCTTTACAACTGATGTTCTATCTGAGTCAAGCCTTGTTGCCGTCTTCAGCTGGAGTCCTGTAAAGATAAATCTTAACAATGCTCAAACAGCGAGCCTAACTACTAACATTAGGATCTGGCAACATCTACTCGGTTGGGGTTAGTTGGTTTTGGAATCAATCAAAACTTTTACTTAAATTTCCCAACAATTTTCCCCTTTTTGATGATGCCAAAACCCCTTATAAGAATTCTAAAACCCTTACAGATCACAACTGATCTAGATCTAACTGACTTATCTAAAATCTCGGCTGAAATTCTAGGCTGTCTATAAGATGAAAACATCAAAGGGTTAGCACAGTTATAACATGGTATTAAACTAACTTTTTGATTCAGAGCTTGGACAATGAGAGATTGTTCATCAAGGTGAATCTTATAACTGGATAGTTTTCATTACAACTGATTGTTACAAGGACAAGTACAAAAATCAAAAGTTACAACAGTTGCTTCAAAAACTATCTGAGCTAAAATTCTAGCCCATACTTACTAAAAATCCTAACAAAAATTTCCCTCTTGGCAGGTGACTCCTTGGAAATGTCCACTCCATGCTCCTTGCAAACCTGCCTCGCCTCAGCTGCAATCTTCGTGCGGTTTGGGTTGTGAGAGTCTGGGAGAAGAGGAGGCCGATAAATAACCCTCTTAGGAACTGGAACTGTGTTCAAGTCTAGCTTGGCTTCAATCATAGCCCGCCTGAACTGGTTGAACATGCCCGGATCCCCTGAGTGCAACTCAGTCAGCGCTTCCTTGAACGTTTTCCTCGGGTCGTCAGTTGCGTAAACCTTCCTATAGTAGAAGTCGTTCATGAACTCCTGCTTGAACAGCTCCCACTCTTCATTCCACTCAGTCGGCATCCACTTGTCAACATGCCTAAACCGACTCTCGACGTTGGACTTTGCTGGCAACCTTTGTTGCTTCAACCGAGCTTCCGCCTTTGATTAATGTTTGTTGATTCGGCATCGGCTGAGGGAGGCAACGTTGCGGTCCAAAATCTGGGACATTTTCTTCAGCTCTTCCTTGAACTGGTTCACCCTCCTTGCCTGGCTGGCGGCGAACTTCCTTATCCAGCTCGGGTTCATATAATCCTTCTCATCTACATCCATAGCCTTAGCAGCTGCGATGCACTCTTCGGTTGTGATAACGTCGAGTTCCGAATCTAGCTCTGCTGCGATCTCGGCTATGGAGTTGTAGGAAACTCCAAACTTCTCTGCCAGCTCCAAGTCTTTTGACATTTCAGCTCCACCGACTTCGGTTGACTTGGGAGCGGCCTTCTTTGTCTTCTTCCTCAGCTGAGATTTTGCTGCAGCTGGCACTTCTTCTTCGGCTTGGGTCTTTTCTTCGCCCTGCACCCCAACATCCGCCTCCTTCTCTTCCCCCTTTTTAGCATCAGCAACAAGGCTTGCTACTGAGCCATCCAGAGAGGTGAGTTGATCCTCGGCTAGTTGAAGGCGGTTGAAGAGTTCATCGACAACGCACTCAAGCTCCACCTTCTTCGCTAGATCCGAGTCCTGGCGCTCTTGTTCGGCTTTCTTTAAAGCAGAGAGGTTCTTGATGACCTCAGTTTGAAAAGCCACGAACTCAGCCCATCGCGACTCGAAGTGAGAGTCCCATTCAGCATCTTGGGTTTGCTGGGACTTGGCAAGATTGGAGTCGGCCAAGGATTTGAAGACATTCAGCTCCGACTTCAATCCCAACAGAGTGGACTTCAGCTCTGACATTTCTTGACTGGTGGAGGAGGAGAATTCTTCCAGCTTGGTCTTCATTGCAACATTCTCCTCCACCAGTTGTTGATTCTTCATTTCTTGCGCTTCCAACACCCTCAGCTGGTCATCTTTTTGTTGCTGGAGGTTGGCAAGTAGTTCAGTCCTCAGCTGGTTGACCCTCTCAGCTACCAGCTCACATATTTCTTCAGTTGTGGAATCATGTTGATCAGCTGGAGGGGCTTGTGCAATCAGAGCTAGAGGCTCAACTGTGACCATAGCTTGTCGGTTGGCCAGGTACAGCTTCAGTTCTTCTTCTTCTTCCTTCACTGCTGCGGCGGCTGCATCCACATTCTCAAGGAAGTCAGCTAACTTGACCAACATGCTGTCGAGAAAGTCGATGCATTCCTGTCCAGCTGCTTCCCTGGTGTCTGTCCCTTCAGCTCGGCTCTGGTCCAGCCGACGAGTGAGCGGCGCAATCCGGTTGATGTAAGCCACTTCAAGGTTGGAGTAGTTGAAGTAGGCTCGGATGCGGGACTCATCTGACTTCAGCCTGTCCCAACTCTGCACCCTGATCGTATCTTCTTTGACGTACCAATGGCTGAAGATCAGGTGGAACTGGTACAAGAGCTCGGTTCCCAGAGTGGCGAAGACTGGCATGTTGCGAGCTTCAGGGAACATGCCTAGCAGCTTCTAGAAGCAGTAGGCCACCCTGCCCTCGTGCTCCAGAGCAACTGCCTGAAGGTCCTCTGCTTCATTTATTGGGGAGGGAGAAATATCATATGGCAGAGATTCAAAAGGTTCATCGATGTTGGCCAAAGAGTCGGTCATAACATAAGCATCGAGCTAGGAGCTCGGAATATGGGATTCGGGTGGGAGGGGGGTTTCAATTGTTTCCTCAACATTGGCCGAAAGAGTTGTCACAATGTTGGCATCGAGCAGGGTGCTCGGAACATTTGGTTGTGGAAGGGTTGAAAGAGCAAGAGGCTCTGGGGGCGGTACGGCATGAACTCCTGCCGTGGGGGAGGTTGGGGCGTCGTCGAGGTCCTCAGATGAGGAAGAAGCGTCTGACGTCACATCCGTCTCCATTCCCTCAGCCTCGTCAGCTCCGGTTGCGCGAGGGGCGATCTCAAAAGTGGCAGCCTCAGCTGAGCGGCTCGACTCAGATGGCTCTTCAGCATGTGCCGACTCAACTGGTGCCTCTTTCTCAACTGGAGCTTGCTTCTCAGCTGGCATTCCCTCCTCAGCTGGCGTAGACTCGACTGGTGCTTCCTCCTCAGCTGGAGCTTGCTCCTCAGCTGGCTCAACTGCTGGCTTTTCAACCACAACCTTCTTCTTGATTTTCACCCTCAACTTTTTCTTGGAGGGCTCCTCAGCTGACTCCTTCTCCGACTCAGCTCGTCGGCGTGCAACTTTGGATTTGGCGGGGCGAGCAGCAGCTGATTCCCCCTCAGCTGTAGACTCAGTAGTCTTTCCAACCTCCTTCTTCTCCTTCGGAGTATACACACTCCTGAGCACCTCATGTGCCTTCTTAGCTGTCGGGAACAACAGCAACTTCTTGAACGGCGTCTCTTCACAGTCCTCCCAGACCATGTTGCGATCCTTGGTCGCAAGCAGGATCAGGGCTGAGATCTTGCAGCCGAAGTTGAGCGTCCCTTTCACACTCAACAGCTTCTCTCCAGACTCAGTTGTTGTCTCGGAGATCTTTGACTTCTCCACCATCAACTGGTTCAGGAAGTATTGGAACCAGTTGATCTGGTGTTGGTGCTCCAAGGCCACCAACTGCTTCAACTTGGGTCGGCTGATGTCGCCGAAAGCACCACTGTAACCGAACACCACCTTAGAAACTACATCGAATAGCAGGCAATGTTCTGGCTTCAGCTTCATCCTCTGCATGTTGCTCCTCAACCTCTCCGGCTCGATCAGAGCATTCTGCAGAAACTCATCCGCCTGCTCGTCGGTTATGTTCTCCAGAAATTCCGTGGCGGTGTAGTTGACGGGAAAGATGTGGCAGAGGGCATCGGAAATGTTGATGGGGAAGGTGACACGGCGAATGGTCCTTGCCGGAACGTCGCGTTGGCGGCAGGAGACCACTGTAGTCACTCTTTCCCTACTGTCGATGGATGCTTGCAGGTTGACATAGAACTCCGCAACCTATCGCCTGAGAAAGTGGGAGGGGCAAAGCTTGGCCCATTCGAGAAGGCATTCTCTTTGAGAGTATTGGCGAGGGGGGCCAACACCGGCGACTCCAAATCCTCGTCGGAGAGGATCTGTTCGAAATGGATCTTCGACACCAGCATGTCGAATGATTCTTCATAAGAGGTAGGGACAAGGGAAGATCCGGAAGAAGCCATTTTCTTGCTTTTAGGGGCCATTTATGATTACTGCAAAGGTATTTATAGGAAGAAGTAAGGGAAATCTTTTGCAGAAAATAGTTAGACAAAAACTGGGAAGACGATGAACAGTTATTGCAGATAGATACGAATGAGGAAGGTAAGAGATCACTTCTTGATTTTCCGCTATATATAGGTTTTTGACTTGATTGAGATCGACGGCTGGGGTTAAATAGCGTGAATCCATCAACGGCTGAGATCATGCGACTGTTGACTATCTTTGACTTGACGTCATGCACTGAGTTCCAACCCGTGCGTGAGAAGATGTATAGTTTATCTTGTCAGCCCAGTCGCACTATAAAGTAGGCTATGGATGTTCAGCCGTACTTTACATTTAATGCAACATGATGGCTATTTTAATGTAACTGACTAGCTCAGGAATGTTTGAATTTATTTCAAACATTCTCATTTAAGAATATAACACCTTCAGCCATAAATGGTACCTGCCAGCTGATGTCGAAATCAGCTGTATAACTCAGTTGTGTTCCTCAGTTGCTGCATACCATCAGCTGACTCGAGTTCGTCTGTTCAGCTGACGTCTGATTCCTTCGGTTGGCAATCTGCATCTGATCAGCATACCATCAGCTGACTCGAGTTCGTCTATTCAGTTGACGTCTGATGTCTTCAGTTGGCGATCCGCATCTGAGATTCCCCCTTCATCTGAGCTTCCCCCTCAGATGGATATCTATCTCTTTACCTCAGTTGACTCCTCATCTGATGGATCCAACAATCCAAGGAGGTCACATAGCATCTTGAACCGTGCTTCAGCTAGAGGTTTGGTGAAGATATCAGCTCTCTGAATCTCAGTTGGAATCTTCTCCATGGATACATCCTTCTTCTCAATATGATCTCGGATAAAATGATGTCGGATGTCTATATGCTTTGTCCGAGAGTGATGAACAGGATTCAAAGAGATAGCAATGGCACTTGAGCTATCGCAATGAATGGGAACCTGTCCAGTTGAGACTTCATAATCTCTCAGCTGTTGCTTGAGCCATAACACTTCCGGCAGCCATATATTCTGACTCGGTTGTAGAAGTGGCCACACATGCTTGTTTCTTGGAGAACCACGAAACTAGCTTGCTTCCCATGAATCGACAATGTCCAGATGTGGACTTCCTGTGCAACCGATCTCCTGCTAGATCTGCATCTGAGTATCCGGTCAGTTGGATGTTGTCGTCGGTTGGATACCACAACCCAACATTAACAGTTCCCTTCAGATACTTGATGATGTTCTTTGCTGCCAACATGTGTGCTTTCCTGGGTTGAACTTGGAACCGAGCACACACTCCAACTGCGTATGATATGTCTGGCCAGCTGGCAGTTAGATATAGCAAAGAACCGATGATCCCTCTATACTTACTGGCATCCACGAGCTTTCCCTCAGTTCCAGGTTCAATCTTCCAGTTAGTATTCATTGGGATCCTTGTTGTCTTACTTGTTTGCAATCCGAACTTGGTGATGAGCTCCTTAGTATATTTGGACTGATTGATGAAAATCCCTTCTGGTGACTGCTTCACTTGAAGTTCAAGAAAATAGTTCATCTCGCCCATCATCGACATCTCGAACTTCTCCTTCATGAGATTTGAAAATTTTTCACACAGTTCCTCTGACTTAGAACCGAATATGATGTCATCGACGTAGATTTGCACAACAAGTATATCTTCTCCAACTTTGATGGTGAACAGGGTTTTGTCAACTGACCCTCGTTTGAATCCCGAGTTCAGAAGAAAACCACAAAGAGTGTCATACCAAGCCCTGGGTGCTTGTTTCAGTCCATAGATTGCTTTCTTCAACTTGTACACTCTTCCATCTCTAGTCTCAAAACCGGGAGGCTGTTCAACATAAACATCTTCCTTGATATCACCGTTGAGGAAGGCACACTTCACATCCATCTGATATACCTTGAACCTGTGATGTACGGCATAGGCTAGAAAGATTCGGATGAATTCCAGCCTTGCAACCGGCGCGAAGGAGTCCTCGAAATCAATTCCTTCTTGTTGGAAATATCCTTGAGCTACCAACCTTGCCTTGTTCCTCACGATGAATCCAATGGCGTCTCTCTTGTTCTTGAAAATCCATTTTAATCCAATGACTTTGACACCATTTGGTCTTTCTACCAACTCCCAAACATAGTTGCGTAGAAATTCATTCAGCTCTTCTTGCATGGCTGTTGTCCAGTGAACACAGTTGAGAGCTTCCACAACATTCTTCGGTTCTGGCACATCAGCTACAAAGCAAGAAATCATGGCAACATCTCCAGCTTGCTCGAACTCCTCTAGAACTGCCAACTCCTCAGCATATTGAGCATAAGTGTTGGAGTCTACCTCGATTGAATCTGGATTTGCAACTCGGCTCCTTGTACGCACACCTTCGGTTGGATCTCCGATGATATTGTCAGGGGAATGATCTTCATACCATCTTCGGTTGCGTCTTCCTTCTTCTTCGAACTATGGCTGTTCCATGATCTGAGCTGTGGGAGATGCTGGACTCTTCTGAGCTGGTGATTTATCAGTTGTTGAGTCTGGATCCTCAACATTGATAACATTACGAACCGGGCTCGGTTGGGCTTCGGATGCTGATGCAGTTGGAGGGGCATCAGCTGGAGTTCCCCCTTGAGATGAGTTGGGGTCCTCGCATTCATCTTCAGAGGAGTATGGATCCTCATCCTCAGTTGCCCAAACCAGTGGTTCAGCTAGATTCTTTTGCCTTAGAATCTGAGATCTTGTGAGGGCTGGTGGAACTTGTGGATCAGCCTGTTGTCCTTTAGCCTGTTCCCTGCACTCAAAAGTAGATTCATCAAAACTAAAATGAGGTGTTATCTCCACAACACGAGAGCTACTGTTGAAAACTCTATATGCCTTGATCCGAGCGGCATATCCGAGAAATATGCCTTTCGAAGCTTTGGCATCAAAAGTTTTCAACTGAGTCTTCCCATTGTTGTGAATATAACACTTAGAACCAAAAATGCGAAAATAAGAAATATCTGGCTTCCTGCGTCTCCATAGCTCGTATGGTGTCTTTCCCAACCGCTTGGTCAGAAGAGACCGGTTCTGGGTGAAGCATGCAGTGTTGATGGCCTTAGCCCAAAGTCTCTTTGGTAGAGCTGAGCTGGTTAACATGGATGTAGCTGCATCCTCCAGCGTTCGATTCTTTCGCTCAGCTACTCCATTCTGTTGCGGAGTACGCGCAGCTGATGTTTGATGTATAATTCCATGTTTCTCGCAATACTCGATAATGGTCTCATTTAGAAACTCAATTCCACGATCTGATCGGATAGAAATGATCTTCATCTCTTGTTGGTTCGATATCCGATCCATCAACTTGGGTAGCTCATCTCGGGTTTCACTCTTGTGGCGCATGAAGATGGTCCACGTATATCTTGAGTAGTCATCAGTTACAACCAGGGTGTACTCGTTACCATTCATGCTCTTTGGTGTAACTGGCCCGAAGAGATCCATGTGGATCAGCTGTAACACTCGGTCGGTTGAGGGAGTTGTCTTCAATCGGAAGGAGGATCTAGCGAGCTTTCCCAAATGGCATGCACTGCAAATATGTGTTGTTGAAAACACTCGATTTGGTATGCCTCTTGCATGTTCTTGTCTGGCAAGTCGGTTCATTGTCTTGAAGTTCAGATGGTTGAGCCTTTTGTGCCACAGCCAGCTCACATCTGAACTGCTCTTTGATAACAGGCAGGTGTCAGGAAGGCTGCTGTTCCAGTCAGCGTAGTAGACATTCCCAGTTGGCGATCGATTTCCCAACAATATCACCTGCTTTGATCCAACATTTTTAACCCTGCAACCCTGTGCATCAAACTTGACAGAGAAACCATTATCACAAAATTGGCTGATGGAGAGCAGGTTAAGCTTCAATCCATCAACATAAGAAACATTAGAAATCGAAACATGATTGGTTTCAAGGGTACCGTAACCTCTGGTGTAACCTTTTGAGTTATCACCAAAAGTAACTGAGGGTCCTTCTTTCTCCACGAAACTTCCAAGCAAATCCTTCAGATTTGTCATGTGTTTCGAGCATCCACTATCCATCACCCACATTGTTGCAGACGCTTTATTCTTCCTCAGTTGTTTCTCCTGTACCTGCAAAGAGAAACTCGCTTAGGTCCCCAATTTCAGTTGGGTCCTGGAGGGTTAGAACCAGTTCCCTCTGGAACTGTGCGACGCTTTTCCCTGTATACTCGGATGGATTTATCATTCCAGATCACTTTTCCTTCATCATCAACTATAACAACACCTCGGTTATCCTTAGGCTTGTTGTTAGTAGTGATGTTCTGTTTCTTGAGAGGAGTTGGATTTCTCCCATTCTGAGCTTTCGGAGGAGAGGCTTTCCCCCTGTTTTGATGGCGATTCTTATCCTGTTGAATTTGTCTGTAAGGTCGGACGCCATGTTGGAATCTTTGTGGCTGATTCTGATTCCAACTCCCTAAATGTTGTCTGTAGCTGTTCATGCCCTGTTGGTGGTTCATGTTGTGGCATGAATATCTCCAGCTGTTCGACCTGTTCCTTATCGGTTGACTCGGTTGGAACCTTTGGTTGAACTGATGATGGAACTGCTGTTGATTCAGATGGTTGGATCCTTGTCGGTTCTGCAGTCGGTTCCATTCTTTCTGAGGTTGACTCTGAGGTTGATGCAGAGGTCGGTTCTGATTCTGAGTTCGGTTGCGATTATGTCTTCGACGCCTCTGATTCCTCTTCTGACTTTTGGAACATTCTCCCTCGGTTGATGTCCCAACCGATGGAACATTCTGTCCTCCATCTACTAATCCTTTTCCCTTCTTAGTTGTAATTCCCTTGGTCGGTTGAGCTTGCTGAAAGGTGGAGGTTGAATTACTTTGTGGTGACTCAGGTTCCACTGTGTTAGGTTCGACACCCTTGACCTCAACAGCTTTGATGAAGGTTGCTGGAAGAATTCCACTATCTTTAATCACATCATAACCGAGTCCTGACACGTCATCCATCTGTCTACTGTAACTGATAAGATTCTCGATAATCTTGGATGACTGATACAGCTTGATTAGATTGTCCTTCTCAGTTTGCAATTCCTTGAGGAGGACAGTTATCTGTTCGATTTGTCCATCTAACTTCTTTATCAGCTGGTCGATCTGAGTCTCTTGATTTTTCAATTGATCTTGCTGCTCCTTGATCTGCTTTGTCAACTCCTCATCAGTTGGAGCATTAATTCGGTTGACTGCATTCAGTTGACTCTTGAGATTCTCAATCTTCTCTGTTTGACTTTTGATCAGATCGTCCTTCACGGTTAAGGATTCTTCAAGTTTTGAGAACTGTTCTTGAAGACTCTTAAACTCAACCGATTGCTGATGAAGTTCCTCACTGAGTTCTTGAAAGTCACTCCAGGAGGGTTCCAACTCTTCATCCAGTGATTCCTGCATGTTAGAAATATTGGAAGAATTTAACTTAGCAGGATTAGAGTGTACCTCAGCATCATCCTGGTCGGTTCCAAGTGCCATGAGGCATTGATCCTGACCTGTAGCGTTGTTGGTGGAAGTCAGCTCATCCTCATCTTCAGTGTCAGTGAAGATGTCCATGTCGTCAGCTGCTTCTTCAGCAACCATGGCCTTGTTCTTTCCAGCTTGTTTGGCCCTCAATGCTTCTCTCTCTTTCTTTGAGAGATCTGGACAATCAGCTTTGAAATGTCCTTCCTTGCTGCATTCAAAGCAACCGTTGGTGACAGGCTTTGAACTGTCTCGAGTTCGGTTTGATTTGTAGAATTGTTTGTATTTACCGAACCGAGTGTCCATGTCGGCTAGTTTCTTTGACAGGGCGGCAATGTTCTATTTCAGTTCCTCTCTGCTTGGCTCCTTTGCAGCTGTGTCTGCAGATCTTGTTGGCCTCGATGTTCTCGATTTGGAGTAGTCAGCTCGAAGTGCAACTAACTTTGAGGCTGAACCAACATCCTCAAGTCGACTCGTCTGAACCGAGGACTGAGATCTTTTTCGGTTCACCTTATACTCATTTCCCTTTAAAATTGAGAACAATCTTTCAGTTCCCATTTCACCAAGGTCAGCTCAGCTCTCGTGGATATTGGTGAAGGTATCCCACTTAGCCGGTAGAGCTTGCAACACTTTGAGATTGATTTCTCTTAGTGTGTATTTTCCTCTTCGGATGGACTGGATTCTTCTGAGGATGTCCATAAACCGGAGCTCTAGCTGATCAATTGTTTCATCAGTTCTCAGACAAAAGTTGTCGAAGTCTTGGCATGCATGTGAGAATTTGTTCTCCTTCGTCTCGTCGCTTCCTTCACTCAGCGATGCCAAGATATCCCACATCTCTTTGGCAGTCTCACACTCTTCTATCCAAGGGAGGTAATCTTGTCCAACAGTTGACATGATCGTGCTCTGAGCCCAGATGTCTAACTGGCTCACCTTGGCTTCCTCTGGAGTATAGTCTTCCGGCTGCTTCTCCACAAACTCCACAACTGTATCCCCATCGTTGGGATTTGTAGAAGTGCGAGTGATTCTCTCTTTGATGATGATCGGTCCGGACGAGAGTACTTGTTGCATCCTATGATGCTTCGACAATAAGATCTTCTTCATCCGTGTCCTCCAGGATGTATAATTTACTACCGAGAACATGACCACGATCTTATCTTTGACGTCCATCTGCACACAATAGCAATAGAAATATGCAAGAAAATATGCACTAGCGTGATAAAGAGATCTGTTCAGTTGACCACAGAATAAAATACCTCGAATTCACACCTTGTGAAACAGAGTCAGTAGTCTTTTGAACCACTGCTCTGATACCACTTGATGGTCCCGAAACGAGTTCTGGTGTATGGGGGGGGGGGGGAATACACCAGATGCAACTTTTTAAAACAACCCCCTAAAAATATATCAACCGAGTAAGGAAGCTCAGTTGGAATCACAACCGAGTAAGAAACACTCGGTTGGAAGTGATGTGCTGTGCGGAATGTGGTGGAAATTAACTCGTTAAAATTTACTCACACTTTTATGCACGGTTGGTCAAGAACCAAAACAGTTTTGAATGCTAAGATGCAGTTTGTATGCGGGTTAGTTTGTCAGTTGAATAAGCAGGAAATAACTGAAAAATAAACTCAAGCACACAGAAATTTACGTGGTTCGGAGAAACCTCCTACGTCCACGGGGAGTTGTGAGTCCACACAACTCTGTCCAAGTTCTTCTGGACAAACCACTCAGCTTACGCGGGCTGAGCAACCGTTATGGATAAGTTTGCGGGTACTTCAACCTTACAGTTTAGTTTTCGGGTACTAAACAACCTATCTACTCAATTCCGGGAAGAGTAGGGTCCTAACACTCCTTTTGAGAGGAAGTGTGAAAAAGATGGGTTCCAACTAAAAGCTTAAACACGAAGTAAGCTATGATCTAACACTCTACGAACTCTCACTAAGTGATGTTCTCAAGGTTCGATCTAAAGACACGGAAACTAACTCTAGAACTCTCAACAAGTGATGTTCTAAAGGATTAAATGCAGTTCAGCTCGTGAAGAATTTTGCTCTTTCTTTTTCTCTCTAGTTTCTTCTCGCGTGTGTGTCTTCTATTCTTCTCTGTGAATGAAGGCCTCTATTTAAAGGCGGAGAGTATCAACTAGCCGTTTGAGGAGCTGTTGATCTCTGTTCTTTGAAAGCGATAGCTTGTCTCTCATCTCTGCAGACTTTCCGGATTTGGCAACTGAGTTCTTCTGCTTTCCATCTGAGACAGCCTTGTGTTGGGCCAAATGAGGTAATGACAGAGAGTCAAACCTTCACGTGACTTCCTTATTTGAAATTCAAATCTTAACAACAGACTTCCAACAAGGAGTGGTCGGTTAAGACTTTCGATCTTCAACTAGCTTGTTCTTCAGCTGATGTTCTATCTGACTGCTGACAGTTGAACTCTCAGCTGACTTCTACTTCATGTTGTTGATCTTCTGGGTTGAGTTATACAACTGATGTTCTGAAACTGAACGCTCGGTTGTCTTCCTTGTATCTTCTCCCTTTTTGAATTCATATGGAATGAACGCTCAGTTATTTTCCTCACAACTGATGTTCTATCTCTTGAGTGTAACTTCTCCCTTTCTCAATGCTTCATATGATGAACGCTCAGTTGTCTTCTTTACAACTGATGTTCTATCTGAGTGAAACCTTATTGCCGTCTTCAGCAGGAGTCTTGTAAAGATAAAATCTTAACAATGCTCAAACAGCGAGCCTAACTACTAACATTAGGATCTGGCAACATCTACTCGGTTGGGGTCAGTTGGTTTTGGAATCAATCAAAACTTTTACTTAAAAATTTCCCAACAGTACTCATATACGTATACAATCTCAACTTAATACACATCATTAAATAATCATTATTTAATCTTTTTCTTCATTTAAAAACTCAATTTTCGTTTTATTTTATCAAAACTCAGTTTTTTTTCATTTCAAATCTTCGCTGCTCGATAACTTCTACGTCTTAATCCCTTTTTAAGTGATTCAAAAAGCAAACTTGCTTATTTCTACTCAAATATCGTCATCAAATCATTTATCAATAAGAACTCATCATCAAAATAATTTTAAAACTTGATAATATTGTTTTTCTCATATATCATATTTATTTACTCGTTTCTCAAATTCTATGATTTTTCTTTACTCGACTAACACTTCGTCACATCAATTTAGCATCAAAGCATACTTAAGAGCATAACATCACCTAGAATTCACATTACTCAAATATTTTCATTTTTAATGGAAATATTCCATTAAACTAAATATTCTATATTTTATTATTATTTCATCAATAATATTTCTTTTAACTTCTCGTTTGAAACAAAAAAACTTAATTACGAACATCTTATCTCTTAACTCATGAATATGTCTTCTAACATATTATCTTATAGAAAATTTCATCTTCTTTTATTTTATTTCCTCTTTTATTCTCAAATATTAATATTATTATTAATATTCTATTTCTCTTTTTTTTTATCACTAACATCAAACTCATATATATTTTCACTTATCATCATTCTAACATCATCACCTACAAAGAAATGTCTTTCTTTGTGTAATTAAACTCATATTTTCATTTACTTCTTTTTCTCATTATTTCTTTTTATTATATATATATATATATATATATATATATATATATATCATTTCTTACTCAAATTCATGAAATATCATTTTTTACTCAAATCACTCAAAATATACTTAATATCTAATTTACTTCTAAATTTCATTTTTATCTAATGAAATTCCTCATTTTATATATTTATATTATTTTTTTTTAATTAAAAATTATAAAATAATTATTTTCCAATTTTTTTATAACATCTTCAAATCTTCAAATTTCTCTTATGAACATGAAGAATACATCTTCATAAACTCATACTCAACTCAAAAACATCATATTTATATTTATTCTCATTTTCTTCAATTTTTCTTCCAAAAATTCCATAAAAATCAATAAAAACCATATCTTTTCATTTTCTCAATTTTCATGCTTATAAACTCATTCCAAAAATTCATCTAACACATATTAACATCATCATCATCAAAAAATCATTTTCTTCATTATATTTCATCAAAATCATCAAAAATTCGTTTTCTTCATTATATCATATACTTCGAAATTTCTAGCAAAATTCATAAAATTCATATTTTATCTTAAAATAACATCTATATCATATTTTCATATATCATCATGCTCATGAATATCATAAAGTTCATAATTCATCATTTAATCATATTTACTCTATTTTTAATCGATTAAATTTATTAAAAATGAAATAAATTCACCAAAAATTATCATCATCACATATATGCATATAAATCACATGAAAAATCATAATAAACATATATCATCATCATATCATCAAATAATCATCAAAACTCATCAAGAAATCATTTTCTCTATTTTTTTTTCTTTTTAATCGATTTAGGGCTTTTAACCTACTTATGTTCTTTCATCATTTTAAATCCTATATCATGCTTTAATCTTCATTTTGATCATCATCTCATCATCATAATCCTAAGGTTTGCCTAAACATAAAGTAAATCATGCATATTTTCCTTATTTTCTCACTTACATATACATATATACATCTTTAAGAATGAAATCATACTTTTAAAAATAAATAAACTTAAGCTCGTCTTGGCTTGGATTTTTGGATTGCTTGGAAGATGAAAGATGATGGATTTGGGACTCCTTTCCTTGCATGAAACAATATACAAGGCATCAAGATCATAGCTTTCAAAAATAAGGAACAAACTCTTCTTTTCTATCCATGAAAATCGATGGATAGGGTTAAGGTTCTAAGCTTGTTTCAAGCTTAAAAATGAGTGAAAAAGATTGAAACTTACTTCCTTAGATGATATTGAACATGGAGAAGATGATCTACATCAAATGATCCTCAAGCTAGGTGCATGAATCATCGAAGAAGAGGTTTTGAAGTTGATGGAGATGATGAAGTCGAAGGCTGTTGCTGCTCGGTGAAGGAAACGAGCTGTGCAGCTACTGTTCTTCCTTCTCACGTCGAAGATGATGGAGGGATGAAGAAGGGGATACTCCCTTGATGATCACGGTGGAGATGAAATGAAGTTGAAGGTGATGAAGCTGCAAAATCAGCTACTCTCGGCAGTGAGAGGAACCGAGAGAGAGAGTTTGCTGCTAGTTGCTTCTTCGGTAGAGAGAGAGATGTGAGTTGAGGGAGAAAGAGTGTGATGATAGAGATGATAGGTTGATGTCTTGTAGAATAGAGGAGTGCATTTAACATGTGTAAGATCTTGAGAGATTGGAGAGAGAGAGGAGAATCCGAGAGAGAGATTTGAGAGAGGGAGGGAGTACACATGTGTGGATGAATGAGAGGGAGAGTAGAGTTCACTTGCTCTCTTGAGAGTATTCTTGGAGATGAAGTTACTATTTGGGATAAGTATGCAGTTTTTAACTGCTAATTATACCTAGAAATAAAAGTTATCCGGTAGAAAATATCCTTGTTATTTTATTTTATTCCCTCAAACTTTAATAACCCTTCTCGTCTCTTTCTCAATGCCAAAATTCTCTCTAATTTGTCTTATATCTCCCAAAATAATTTAAGGAATCCAATGATCTAATTTTTATGCCAATATTCCTTCTAACGAATAAGTTCATAAAAACTGCTCGACTAAACAAGTCATTAAGCAATCTATTTTTAAACTTCACTCAAATGATCTCGAAAAATTATACGACTTATTTCTAAGGTCTTAAAATAAATTCTAGATTCCAATGAAACTAATTAGACTAAATTCGGAGTCGGTCGATGAATAGTAATTTCTCGGTTTACGTTACTATTCATCTAAAAATAAAAGTTCTCAGAAAATTCTGAAATTCATACTCAAGCTCAAACTCATATAAGTAAGCTCAATCAATTCATCACATACTCGATTCCAATAATCAAAACGAGAAAAATCACATTAAAGCACATAAGAGCATTTTCGTCATTTCACAGAAAAATTTATTTTCGCGAAAATTTTTAGCACTCAAAACTCATCATATAGGTATATTAATTAAATTAATACGCACTTAAGAACTTAGAAAAGTTTGAGGTATTACACTTCGCCTATAGAAGGATGATGTTTGGATTATGCAATGCTCCGAGCACGTTCCAGCGATGTATGATGCACATTTTCTCTAACCTTCTTTAGGAGTGCATTGAAGTGTTCATGGATAATTTCACCGTCTATAGAAGGGATTTTGACTCATGTCTTAGGAATCTTGGGAGAGTTATGAGAGGATGTGTTGAGAAGAGCCTCGTTTTGAACTATAATAAGTGTTATTTCATGGTCAAGGAAGGGATAGTCCTTGGGCATGTTATTTCAGAAAGAGGTACTGAAGTTGAGAAGGCCAAGATCGACATCATAGGGAAGCTGCCATACCCTACAAATGTCAAGTAACTTAGAGGGTTTCTTGGGCATGCTAAATTTTATCGAAGATTCATGAAGGACTTTGCCAAGATAGCTCAACCCATGACCAAGTTGCTGCAGAATGATGTTCCTTCGGAGTTTGACGAGGAGTGCAAGAAAACATTCCACATTTTGAAGAACAACTTGATCATTGCCCCAATCATTCAACCCCCTGACTGGGGTATGCCGTTTGAGATCATGTGCGATGCTAGTGGATTTGATGTGGGAGCCGTTCTTGGGTAAAAGCGAGGAAATGAGAGATATGTCATTTACTATGCCTCGAAGACATTGAACGCAGCCCGATGCAACTATGCAACTACGGAAAATGAGTTGTTGGCCGTGGTCTTTGCTTTTGAGAAGTTTCGTTCTTACCTTCTTGGGGCAAGACTATGGTCTATACTGACCATAAGTACCACATGACCATGAAGGAGACTAAACCAAGATTGATGCAGTGGATTCTTCTTCCACAGGAATTCGATGTGGAAATCAAGGATAAGAGTGGTGCCTAGAACCAAGTTGCTAACCACTTGAGTAGAATATTCTAGGAAGAGAATGGGAACTTAATCAAGGAGATATTTCCCGA
Source organism: Schizonepeta tenuifolia (assembly GCA_029490685.1). Lineage (NCBI taxonomy): Eukaryota > Viridiplantae > Streptophyta > Magnoliopsida > Lamiales > Lamiaceae > Schizonepeta > Schizonepeta tenuifolia. The sequence goes on along the minus strand of JANLIY010000205.1, from coordinate 15,030 downwards.
TGAGCATTTGAGTTATGCCCAGGACGAGCCATGGTACGCTGATTTGGTTTTTTGTTTGGTGATTGGGGCAATACCTTTGGAGTATGGGAGATATCAAAGGAGTAAGCTCAAGGCGGAAAGTCGATACTATGTTTGGGATAAGCCTTATTTGTGGAGAGAGTGTTCCGACAAGATCATAAGAAGATGTGTTGAAGACCATGAGAAGAAGAGCATATTAGAGCACTGTCATAACAAGGAATGTGGAGGTAATATTGGGCACCAACGAACAACTAGGAAGAGTTTGGAGTGTGGTTTTTATTGGGCAACGCTGTTCAAAGATAGCTGTGAATGGGAAAAGAACTGTGATCGATGTCAAAAGGAAGGAAATATAACAAGGAGGAATGAGATGCCCATGATACCAATCCTCCCAGTCGAGGTGCTTGATATATAGGGCATAGATTTTATGGGTCATTCCCAGCTGTCATGGAAACCAGTATATTCTTTTGGCGGTGGACTATGTGTCTAAATGGGTGGAAGCTCGAGCATCACAAACCAGTGATTCGAAGGTGATTGCTAACTTTTTAAGAACGCTAATTTTCAACAAGTTTGGCGTCTCTCGAGCTATTATCAGTGACCAAGGCTCGCACTTTTGCAATGCTACAATCACTGCCTTGTTGAAGAAGTATGTAGTTCACCACCGTGTATCTACTGCTTACAATCCTCAAGCTAATGGGCAAGTTGAGTTGTTAAATCGCATAATCAAGACCATCTTGAGGAAGTCTGTAGGCACCACGAGGAAGGATTGGAGCATATGCCTTGATGACGTGTTATGAGCATATCGAACTACATAAAAGACTCCATTTGGGATGTCTCCTTATCTCATGGTTTATGGGAAAATGAGACAATTGTCTGTTGAACTGGCGCATCGTGTCTATCGGGCAATAGCTCAGCTGAATTTTGATTGGAATGAGGCGGGTGAGGCAAGGAAGCTAGAAATTCAAGAGTTGGAGGAGATAAGGCTTCAGGTCTATGACAATTCCAGCTTGTAGAAGGAGCGTATGAAGAAAATCCATAACCGGTTGATCAAGGAGAATGAGTTTGACTTTTGACAATTGGTGTTGCTATACCTGACAAGGTTCCGACTTAAGTCGGGCAAGCTTTCTACTAAGTGGGTAGGTCCATATGAAGTTAAAGCCCAATACCCAAATGGAGCAGTCGAGATCAAGGATCCCAAGAGTGGAAAAATTTTCAAGGTGAATGGGCAGAGGATTAAGGCTTATCATAGGCAGGAGAAACATAATGTTGGTGAGTGATGAGTCCATATTTTGTGTCTTTTTAGTGTTGTTTTTAGGTAGTCTAGATCGAGTCTTTATGTGTGTTTTGTCTTGTTTCTATGTCTGGGAGGACATATCTTGGGCAGGAGGATATCTGCTGCCTTGCAGGTGGAAGTTGGGCAGAACAGGGAAAGAAGCAGCATTTATGGAAGCAGGCCAAGGAGAGCTAAATTGATCAAGACAGATAGGAGGAGTGTTCAACAGGCGAAGTTTCTCTCCTAGGTCTAGAAGGATAAGGAAAAGATGATCTAACTTAAATATCTTTCCTTATCCGACTAGATTTAGGATCCGCAAGGGATCTCTTGGAGATAGATGTGACTTGCCTTGTTGGGGTCGAGCTTATCAAGTCATACTTGCATCCCAAGGTAGCTCGTGGATTCCTTCCATATTAAGGACTAGGGGGCCCAAACCCTAAGCACTCACCTATATAAAATCGAAGCCCTGCTGCTGCATGCATACGCTGTCTTTCACGCTTTATTTCCTTGTAATTTCATCGAGAGTTTGTGAGGAGAAAAACAAGTCCTAAGGGCATACTTTATTTCGTACTTAGTTTATCGGTACTTTTGGCCATGTTTAATTCCTGTAAATACTTCGTAAGTTTTAATATAGTGTTTATGATCTTCTTCTATTCGTATGTTCGTTAATTTATGATTATGACTAGCTAAGCTTTTATACTTTGTTTGGGCAAGGCAGTTGAGTGTTAACTTATGCTTGAGAGGTCTAAATTGTGCTAGATAATTGCATGCATGTGTTCCCATAATGTTAATGAGCTTGTTCCAATATGAGATAATACGAATAAGAGATTAATAGGTCGTTAATCACTTAGGATATATAAGATCGCCAATCAATTGAGAAGTAGGAGTGTTTTCCACATCTTCTTGGTTAAGATCGATTGACATTAGAGGAAGGTGTCTACCCTATTGGGCTAGACGTGATGATTCCTTATTGGGCCTTTCTAGAGATAAATGCTCCTTGGGCAAGAAACTGAACGATGACTCTGACAGAGGTATTGCCCAAGGTAGGGAGCCGGCGGTGCGTCGCTAACTAAATAAGGATTGGTAAGGGAAGGGTTTGTTGAGAGCGTGACAAGTAAAAAGGGATCTCAACATTCAAGTCCCATAACTAACAATGCATGCGTGTAATGAATATATTTGCACCAATGACCAAGCAGAGTTTTCACTTAACAATGTCTAGATCCAGACCAAGTCCTTTTTATTATTGATCAAAGTTCCTTGTTTACTTTTCAGTGTCTATTGAGTTCTCGAATTGGGCAAGAGAGCCCTCGTGACCAAGATAGCAAAACCAACTTTTCTGAACATGTGGAGGAGGTTTCAAGAGACAGTGACATTCAATTCCTTGTGAATCGACCCTGTACTTACTTGCTAACTATATAGCTGTGAGGATAGGCTACAAATTCATTTTGAGAGTGCGAACGACAACCTCGTCAGTGAGTCATCTGGATTCCCTGACGTAGAGGAGTAATGACAAGAATTGTCACACCTCGACTTTTAATGTATTAAAACGACTAGAATGCAAGGAGCAATGAGGTGGAACAACTGAACTTTTACTCAAGAAATATGTTCGATAATTGAAGAATAACATCAGCGACCAAAACATACTCACAATAATGAGAGTGATTATTCAATATTTTCTGAGAAATGAACATTTTTCAAAATTTTTGATAACTATCAATCAAGGGTTTAGGTTTGGTTATTAATAAATGTCGTATTCAAAAAGTGGGTCATCTTTGATTTTTAATTATCAAATGGTGGTTAAGGAAATACGACGACTCATAAGTTAATCCTTAAATGTTTTGAAGGAATTCAGAAAGGATTTAAGATATTGGTTGAGCTCACGGGCTCTTTATCTCAAGGACCGAGCATGCAAGGCGAGGATATTTCAAAATAACGATGTTGCAGCGGAATACAAACATCAACTCAAAATCCCAAGGTTATATGTATGAAGATACATAACCTCGAGCTTAAACTTCGAATTAGGATTACATTGACAAACGAGCCACCCAAGCACACCGCATCCTCCTCATCCGAGCTAACCTGCACGTTTTAGAAATAACATGCAGGGCGTGAGTACTTCGTACTCAGTGAACACATGCCAAAATAATTTTGAAAACTCGCTCGATAGAGCTACATAATTGAACTTGCCTCTTCTACTGCATTAGAAGTCTTAAATAAATTATTAAAAAGAATTTACGACTTGTGACAGCTAAAAACATTTTCATTTATTTTCTAATATCGGCGCCGTTTTACTCGGGTACAAATTCATCTACTGTAATACCCTAACTTTTTAATAACAAGATTAATTAACATTCACTGATCAAGTAGTGATTTTGCATTAAAACATTAAATATTGAATATTAAGAATTTATTTGAATCTGCTTAGTTAATTAAATTTCATATGCCTTCTTAAACAAGAATGTAATAACTAAATGGATAGACTTTAGTTGACCAAAGTAAATAAATTAGGTGTGGGCTGATTTTTTTTGTTTTTTTTTTAATTTATTTTGATGTCATAAGCTCAACCCAATATATGAGCTTAACCCAATGACACTAACAGAATATTTTATTAACTCTTCCCGTGTAAATGAATTAGCCACGCCATTGAAATCTCCTCTAAATCTTAACAGTCAAAGTTTTGTGGTAAAAAGAAAGCACACACGTAGCTCTTCTCCAATCCAATAGTCCATATAAACCCTATTCAGCCATAATACAAACGCAGCTCTCACTGATTCATCTTTCTGCAATAAAACAATTTTCTAAAACACAAAACGAAAGAAAGGGAGTAACGATGAAGCTCTATCAATCAATTGATCTTACAAATGCACCACATCCTCTGTAATTTTACAAGAAATCCAGCCCCAGTAAGTTTCTCCAACCAAACTCCTTGAAGAATGAAAGAATTATTAACCAGCAAAAGATCATAATCTAATTCATTCTTTTAAATCAAAACAAACCATCACAGTAGAGAAGATGGCAGCTTAAAGATTTTAGAATCAAAATATGCATCACAATCTGAGCCCAAACTCATCTCACTAAACTAAGATAATTCCAAACTCTTTTTATCATTTGAATACTTTCTTTTGTTAACCATCAAACCCGAATGTAGGAAATTCCAGCATAATTTTGTATCTTAAAACTTAGTACCATTCTGTAATCCAAAACTAATAATCTAGAATCCATAAGTGTTGCGTAAGAACATATAAAAATCTGCTTAGAACATCTGTTTTGCTTCGTCTTTCAACTAATTTAAAAATGTTTGAGTCCTGATTTCCTTGTTGAGTCGCGAACCTGGGTAAGTTAGAACTCGTCGAGTGATGGCCTCCCCACTAATTTATCGAGGGGTGAGAAGTACGAGACGACGGCGGCATCAGCAGCCTTACTGCTGATCGCTGGACTTTTCCCTCATCGGCTGTTTTGAGTAAGCCGGAGGAGCACCAACGGAAGCGCTGTTACGACTGACAAAGGTGGCGGTGTTAGCAGATGCCAACGATGGCGGAACAACGATATGCCTGCTGAGAAAATCAGGGAGAGGGAAGAAACAAATAAAATAATGGAAACCTGTTAATTAATTTATAAGTTTATAGTTTATAAACTGAAATTAAAAGAAAATGAGAAGAAGAGGACTCACTCGGCAATGTTGAGATTAACCACGGCGGTGATGCTTGATATTACTAGTTGCCCGTTTGGCCAAATAAGGACGTGACAGTGGTTACCGGACTGCCGCTGTTGGGACAAACAGGGGGTGGCTGCATTTTAGTCGAAGGCGTGCAATGGTGGTGCCATTGGCGGACTGATGACGGTGACGACCCCTGCCACCGGTGGAATTTTACCGGTATTCTGAGGTGGCGGAGAGGCGAACGACCGGTGGAATTTCGCCAGTATTCAAGAGGATTAAGGAGAACAAATTGCAGATTTCAAATTGGGAATCTAGGCTTAGAAATTTTGAGATTTTAAAATAAATTAAGGAACAGAAGATGAAGGAAATACATACGATGTTGTAATCGATGGCGGTGATGCATGTGAGGGCTGCTGGTTGAGTCGACGGTGACATCGTTAATGCGGTGATTCGTGGTGGCGAGCAACCACAATGTTGTGAGTAAGTGAGGACCGCACAGGCAGCAGCGGGGCCGAAGAAGAGGAGCAACAACGGCGATCGTCTTGGCCACTGACCTTCTATGGCATTAAGAAATGGCAGAAGCGGCAGCGACTCACCATCGACATTACAGCGGTGCCGACGTTAATCATCGGAATTAAGAAGAGAGGGGTAATTTTCAGATTTTTAATTTGGGGATCTAGCCTTTAGAAATTGGGGGTTTCAGTAGCAATTCAAGCATTTAGACGGAGGAAATGCGACGACGGCAAATCCAGCGGATATATCTCGCCGGAGAAGGAAGGGAATGTCATAAATCTTGCTGCTACAGGATCAAGAGAGAGAAAAGGGTTAAAAGCGAAGTGAAGAAGGCGGAGGTGTGGGGGGAGTGAAGGACGATGAGAAACTAGAGGATTGGGGTAGTGTATGACGGCATCGAACGACGATAATTCGCCGGAGGAAAGAAAAAGACGGGGGCGGCTGCACATTTGTGCTGAAATTAGATTCGACAGAGAGAATCGGAGAGGGGGGAGAGAGTTCCAGACGTTGAAGGCAAAAAGCAAAGATAAAAATCCTTCTTTTGAAAATTTATAAATTAAAAAAATGAAGTAAAGTAAAAGAAGCATGGGCTATTTACGGGCCTCATTGATTTAATAAAATCATGGAGTAAAGAGTATGGGCTTTTATGTAAATGAATTGGGTTGTAAGCTTTCTCGGAAATTAAAATAAAGTGCTGAATAAATTTCGAGTGTGCCCCGCCATCCTGCACTAAAACGAACATAACTTTGTACTCGTTCAATATTTTCGCGATCCGTAAATTGGACAGTAAAGTTAACTTTACTGTCCAATTTACGGATCGCGAAAAATATTGAACGAGTACAAAGTTATGTTCGTTTTAGTGCAGGATGGCGGGGCACACTCGAAATTTATTCAGCACTTTATTTTAATTTCCGAGAAAGCTTACAACCCAATTCATTTACATAAAAGCCCATACTCTTTACTCCCATGATTTTATTAAATCAATGAGGCCCGTAATAGCCCATGCTTCTTTTACTTTACTTCATTTTTTAATTTATAAATTTTCAAAAGAAGGATTTTTATCTTTGCTTTTTGCCTTCAACGTCTGGAACTCTCTCCCCCCTCTCCGATTCTCTCTGTCGAATCTAATTTCAGCACAAATGTGCAGCCGCCCCCGTCTTTTTCTTTCCTCCGGCGAATTATCGTCGTTCGATGCCGTCATACACTACCCCAATCCTCTAGTTTCTCATCGTCCTTCACTCCCCCCACACCTCCGCCTTCTTCACTTCGCTTTAACCCTTTTCTCTCTCTTGATCCTGTAGCAGCAAGATTTATGACATTCCCTTCCTTCTCCGGCGAGATATATCCGCTGGATTGCCGTCGTCGCATTTCCTCCGTCTAAATGCTTGAATTGCTACTGAAACCCCCAATTTCTAAAGGCTAGATCCCAAATTAAAAATCTGAAAATTACCCCTCTCTTCTTAATTCCGATGATTAACGTCGGCACCGCTGTAATGTCGATGGTGAGTCGCTGCCGCTTCTGCCATTTCTTAATGCCATAGAAGGTCAGTGGCCAAGACGATTCGCCGTTGTTGCTCCTCTTCTTCGGCCCCGCTGCTGCCTGTGGCGGTCCTCACTTACTCACAACATTGTGGTTGCTCGCCACCACGAATCACCGCATTAACGATGTCACCGTCGACTCAACCAGCAGCCCTCACATGCATCACCGCCATCGATTACAACATCGTATGTATTTCCTTCATCTTCTGTTCCTTAATTTATTTTAAAATCTCAAAATTTCTAAGCCTAGATTCCCAATTTGAAATCTGCAATTTGTTCTCCTTAATCCTCTTGAATACTGGCGAAATTCCACCGGTCGTTCGCCTCTCCGCCACCTCAGAATACCGGTAAAATTCCACCGGTGGCAGGGGTCGTCACCGTCATCAGTCCGCCAATGGCACCACCATTGCACGCCTTCGACTAAAATGCAGCCACCCCCTGTTTGTCCCAACAGCGGCAGTCCGGTAACCACTGTCACGTCCTTATTTGGCCAAACGGGCAACTAGTAATATCAAGCATCACCGCCGTGGTTAATCTCAACATTGCCGAGTGAGTCCTCTTCTTCTCATTTTCTTTTAATTTCAGTTTATAAACTATAAACTTATAAATTAATTAACAGGTTTCCATTATTTTATTTGTTTCTTCCCTCTCCCTGATTTTCTCAGCAGGCATATCGTTGTTCCGCCATCGTTGGCATCTGCTAACACCGCCACCTTTGTCAGTCGTAACAGCGCTTCCGTTGGTGCTCCTCCGGCTTACTCAAAACAGCCGATGAGGGAAAAGTCCAGCGATCAGCAGTAAGGCTGCTGATGCCGCCGTCGTCTCGTACTTCTCACCCCTCGATAAATTAGTGGGGAGGCCATCACTCGACGAGTTTCTAACTTACCCAGGTTCGCGACTCAACAAGGAAATCAGGACTCAAACATTTTTAAATTAGTTGAAAGACGAAGCAAAACAGATGTTCTAAGCAGATTTTTATATGTTCTTACGCAACACTTATGGATTCTAGATTATTAGTTTTGGATTACAGAATGGTACTAAGTTCAAGATAAAAAATTATGCTAGAATTTCCTACGTTCGAGTTTGATGGTTTACAAAAGAAAGTATTCAAATGATAAAAAGAGTTTGGAATCACCTTAGTTTAGTGAGATGAGTTTGGGCTCAGATCGTGATGCATGTTTTGATTCTGAAATCTTTAAGTTGCCATCTTCTCTACTTTGATGATTTGCTTTGATTAAAAAGAATGAATTAGATTATGATCTTTTGCAGGTGAATAATTCTGTATTCTTCAAGGAGTTTGGTTGGAGAAACTTATTAGGGCTGGATTTCTTGTGAAATTACAAAGGTTGTGGTGCATTTGTGAGATCAATTGATTGATAAAGCTTCATCGTTACTTCCTTTCTTTCTTTTTGTGTTTTAGAAAGTAGTTTTATTGCAGAAAGATGAATCAAGTGAGAGTTGTGTTTGTATTATGGTTGAATGGGGTTTATATGGACTATTTGATTGGAGAAGAGCTACGTGTGTACTTTCTTCTTACCACAAAACTTTGACTGTTAAGATTTAGAGGAGATTTCAATGGCGTGGCTAATTCATTTACACGGGAAGAGTTAATAAAATATTCTGTTAGTGTCATTGGGTTAAGCTCATATATTGGGTTGAGCTTATGACATCAAAATAAATTAAAAAAAAAACAAAAAAAATCAGCCCACACCTAATTTATTTACTTTGGTCAACTAAAGTCTATCCATTTAGTTATTACATTCTTGTTTAAGAAGGCATATGAAATTTAATTAACTAAGGCAGATTCAAAATAAATTCTTAATATTCAATATTTAATGTTTTAATGCAAAATCACTACTTGATCAGTGAATGTTAATTAATCTTGTTATTAAAAAGTTAGGGTATTACAGTAGATGAATTTGTACCCGAGTAAAACGGCGCCGATATTAGAAAAATAAATGAAAATGTTTTTAGCTGTCACAAGTCGTAAATTCTTTTTAATAATTTATTTAAGACTTCTAATGCAGTAGAAGAGGCAAGTTCAATTATGTAGCTCTATCGAGCGAGTTTTCAAAATTATTTTGGCATGTGTTCACTGAGTACGAAGTACTCACGCCCTGCATGTTATTTCTAAAACGTGCAGGTTAGCTCGGATGAGGAGGATGCGGTGTGCTTGGGTGGCTCGTTTGTCAATGTAATCCTAATTCGAAGTTTAAGCTCGAGGTTATGTATCTTCATACATATAACCTTGGGATTTTGAGTTGATGTTTGTATTCCGCTGCAACATCGTTATTTTGAAATATCCTCGCCTTGCATGCTCGGTCCTTGAGATAAAGAGCCCGTGAGCTCAACCAATATCTTAAATCCTTTCTGAATTCCTTCAAAACATTTAAGGATTAACTTATGAGTCGTCGTATTTCCTTAACCACCATTTGATAATTAAAAATCAAAGATGACCCACTTTTTGAATACGACATTTATTAATAACCAAACCTAAACCCTTGATTGATAGTTATCAAAAATTTTGAAAAATGTTCATTTCTCAGAAAATATTGAATAATCACTCTCATTATTGTGAGTATGTTTTGGTCGCTGATGTTATTCTTCAATTATCGAACATATTTCTTGAGTAAAAGTTCAGTTGTTCCACCTCATTGCTCCTTGCATTCTAGTCGTTTTAATACATTAAAAGTCGAGGTGTGACAATTCTTGTCATTACTCCTCTACGTCAGGGAATCCAGATGACTCACTGACGAGGTTGTCGTTCGCACTCTCAAAATGAATTTGTAGCCTATCCTCACAGCTATATAGTTAGCAAGTAAGTACAGGGTCGATTCACAAGGAATTGAATGTCACTGTCTCTTGAAACCTCCTCCACATGTTCAGAAAAGTTGGTTTTGCTATCTTGGTCACGAGGGCTCTCTTGCCCAATTCGAGAACTCAATAGACACTGAAAAAGTAAACAAGGAACTTTGATCAATAATAAAAAGGACTTGGTCTGGATCTAGACATTGTTAAGTGAAAAACTCTGCTTGGTCATTGGTGCAAATATATTCATTACACGCATGCATTGTTAGTTTATGGGACTTGAATGTTGAGATCCCTTTTTACTTGTCACGCTCTCAACAAACCCTTCCCTTACCAATCCTTATTTAGTTAGCGACGCACCGCCGGCTCCCTACCTTGGGCAATACCTCTGTCAGAGTCATCGTTCAGTTTCTTGCCCAAGGAGCATTTATCTCTAGAAAGGCCCAATAAGGAATCATCACGTCTAGCCCAATAGGGTAGACACCTTCCTCTAATGTCAATCGATCTTAACCAAGAGATGTGGAAAACACTCCTACTTCTCAATTGATTGGCGATCTTATATATCCTAAGTGATTAACGACCTATTAATCTCTTATTCGTATTATCTCATATTGGAACAAGCTCATTAACATTATGGGAACACATGCATGCAATTATCTAGCACAATTTAGACCTCTCAAGCATAAGTTAACACTCAACTGCCTTGCCCAAACAAAGTATAAAAGCTTAGCTAGTCATAATCATAATTAACGAACATACGAATAGAAGAAGATCATAAACACTATATTAAAACTTACGAAGTATTTACAGGAATTAAACATGGCCAAAAGTACCGATAAACTAAGTACGAAATAAAGTATGCCCTTAGGACTTGTTTTTCTCCTCACAAACTCTCGATGAAATTACAAGGAAATAAAGCGTGAAAGACAGCGTATGCATGCAGCAGCAGGGCTTCGATTTTATATAGGTGAGTGCTTAGGGTTTGGGCCCCCTAGTCCTTAATATGGAAGGAATCCACGAGCTACCTTGGGATGCAAGTATGACTTGATAAGCTCGACCCCAACAAGGCAAGTCACATCTATCTCCAAGAGATCCCTTGCGGATCCTAAATCTAGTCGGATAAGGAAAGATATTTAAGTTAGATCATCTTTTCCTTATCCTTCTAGACCTAGGAGAGAAACTTCGCCTGTTGAACACTCCTCCTATCTGTCTTGATCAATTTAGCTCTCCTTGGCCTGCTTCCATAAATGCTGCTTCTTTCCCTGTTCTGCCCAACTTCCACCTGCAAGGCAGCAGATATCCTCCTGCCCAAGATATGTCCTCCCAGACATAGAAACAAGACAAAACACACATAAAGACTCGATCTAGACTACCTAAAAAACAACACTAAAAAGACACAAAATATGGACTCATCACTCACCAACATTATGTTTCTCCTGCCTATGATAAGCCTTAATCCTCTGCCCATTCACCTTGAAAATTTTTCCACTCTTGGGATCCTTGATCTCGACTGCTCCATTTGGGTATTGGGCTTTAACTTCATATGGACCTACCCACTTAGTAGAAAGCTTGCCCGACTTAAGTCGGAACCTTGTCAGGTATAGCAACACCAATTGTCAAAAGTCAAACTCATTCTCCTTGATCAACCGGTTATGGATTTTCTTCATACGCTCCTTCTACAAGCTGGAATTGTCATAGACCTGAAGCCTTATCTCCTCCAACTCTTGAATTTCTAGCTTCCTTGCCTCACCCGCCTCATTCCAATCAAAATTCAGCTGAGCTATTGCCCGATAGACACGATGCGCCAGTTCAACAGACAATTGTCTCATTTTCCCATAAACCATGAGATAAGGAGACATCCCAAATGGAGTCCTTTATGTAGTTCGATATGCTCATAACACGTCATCAAGGCATATGCTCCAATCCTTCCTCGTGGTGCCTACAGACTTCCTCAAGATGGTCTTGATTTATGCGATTTAACAACTCAACTTGCCCATTAGCTTGAGGATTGTAAGCAGTAGATACACGGTGGTGAACTACATACTTCTTCAACAAGGCAGTGATTGTAGCATTGCAAAAGTGCGAGCCTTGGTCACTGATAATAGCTCGAGAGACGCCAAACTTGTTGAAAATTAGCGTTCTTAAAAAAGTTAGCAATCACCTTCGAATCACTGGTTTGTGATGCTCGAGCTTCCACCCATTTAGACACATAGTCCACCGCCAAAAGAATATACTGGTTTCCATGACAGCTGGGAATGACCCATAAAATCTATGCCCTATATATCAAGCACCTCGACTGGGAGGATTGGTATCATGGGCATCTCATTCCTCCTTGTTATATTTCCTTCCTTTTGACATCGATCACAGTTCTTTTCCCATTCACAGCTATCTTTGAACAGCGTTGCCCAATAAAAACCACACTCCAAACTCTTCCTAGTTGTTCGTTGGTGCCCAATATTACCTCCACATTCCTTGTTATGACAGTGCTCTAATATGCTCTTCTTCTCATGGTCTTCAACACATCTTCTTATGATCTTGTCGGAACACTCTCTCCACAAATAAGGCTTATCCCAAAACATAGTATCGACTTTCCGCCTTGAGCTTACTCCTTTGATATCTCCCATACTCCAAAGGTATTGCCCCAATCACCAAACAAAAAACCAAATCAGCGTACCATGGCTCGTCCTGGGCATAACTCAAATGCTCATCGGAAATATCTCCTTGATTAAGTTCCCATTCTCTTCCTAGAATATTCTACTCAAGTGGTTAGCAACTTGGTTCTAGGCACCACTCTTATCCTTGATTTCCACATCGAATTCCTGTGGAAGAAGAATCCACTGCATCAATCTTGGTTTAGTCTCCTTCATGGTCATGTGGTACTTATGGTCAGTATAGACCATAGTCCTTGCCCCAAGAAGGTAAGAACGAAACTTCTCAAAAGCAAAGACCACGGCCAACAACTCATTTTCCGTAGTTGCATAGTTGCATCGGGCTGCGTTCAATGTCTTCGAGGCATAGTAAATGACATATCTCTCATTTCCTCGCTTTTACCCAAGAACGGCTCCCACATCAAATCCACTAGCATCGCACATGATCTCAAACGGCATACCCCAGTCAGGGGGTTGAATGATTGGGGCAATGATCAAGTTGTTCTTCAAAATGTGGAATGTTTTCTTGCACTCCTCGTCAAACTCCGAAGGAACATCATTCTGCAGCAACTTGGTCATGGGTTGAGCTATCTTGGCAAAGTCCTTCATGAATCTTCGATAAAATTTAGCATGCCCAAGAAACCCTCTAAGTTACTTGACATTTGTAGGGTATGGCAGCTTCCCTATGATGTCGATCTTGGCCTTCTCAACTTCAGTACCTCTTTCTGAAATAACATGCCCAAGGACTATCCCTTCCTTGACCATGAAATAACACTTATTATAGTTCAAAACGAGGCTCTTCTCAACACATCCTCTCATAACTCTCCCAAGATTCCTAAGACATGAGTCAAAATCCCTTCTATAGACGGTGAAAATTATCCATGAACACTTCAATGCACTCCTAAAGAAGGTTAGAGAAAATGTGCATCATACATCGCTGGAACGTGCTCGGAGCATTGCATAATCCAAACATCATCCTTCTATAGGCGAAGTGTAATACCTCAAACTTTTCTAAGTTCTTAAGTGCGTATTAATTTAATTAATATACCTATATGATGAGTTTTGAGTGCTAAAAATTTTCGCGAAAATAATTTTTCTGTGAAATGACGAAAATGCTCTTATGTGCTTTAATGTGATTTTTCTCGTTTGATTATTGGAATCGAGTATGTGATGAATTGATTGAGCTTACTTATATGAGTTTGAGCTTGAGTATGAATTTCAGAATTTTCTGAGAACTTTTATTTTTAGATGAATAGTAACGTAAACCGAGAAATTACTATTCATCGACCGACTCCGAATTTAGTCTAATTAGTTTTCATTGGAATCTAGAATTTTATTTTAAGACCTTAGAAATAAGTCGTATAATTTTTCGAGATCATTTGAGTGAAGTTTAAAAATAGATTGCTTAATGACTTGTTTAGTCGAGCAGTTTTTATGAACTTATTCGTTAGAAGGAATATTGGCATAAAAATTAGATCATTGGATTCCTTAAATTATTTTGGGAGATATAAGACAAATTAGAGAGAATTTTGGCATTGAGAAAGAGACGAGAAGGTTATTAAAGTTTGAGGGAATAAAATAAAATAACAAGTATATTTTCTACCGGATAACTTTTATTTCTAGGTATAATTAGCAGTTAAAAACTGCATACTTATCCCAAATAGTAACTTCATCTCCAAGAATACTCTCAAGAGAGCAAGTGAACTCTACTCTCCCTCTCATTCATCCACACATGTGTACTCCCTCCCTCTCTCAAATCTCTCTCTCGGATTCTCCTCTCTCTCTCCAATCTCTCAAGATCTTACACATGTTAAATGCACTCCTCTATTCTACAAGACATCAACCTATCATCTCTATCATCACACTCTTTCTCCCTCAACTCACATCTCTCTCTCTACCGAAGAAGCAACTAGCAGCAAACTCTCTCTCTCGGTTCCTCTCACTGCCGAGAGTAGCTGATTTTGGCAGCTTCATCACCTTCAACTTCATTTCATCTCCACCGTGATCATCAAGGGAGTATCCCCTTCTTCATCCCTCCATCATCTTCGACGTGAGAAGGAAGAACAGTAGCTGCACAGCTCGTTTCCTCACCGAGCAGCAACAGCCTTCGACTTCATCATCTCCATCAACTTCAAAACCTCTTCTTCGATGATTCATGCACCTAGCTTGAGGATCATTTGATGTAGATCATCTTCTCCATGTTCAATATCATCTAAGGAAGTAAGTTTCAATCTTTTTCACTCATTTTTAAGCTTGAAACAAGCTTAGAACCTTAACCCTATCCATCGATTTCATGGATAGAAAAGAAGAGTTTGTTCCTTATTTTTGAAAAGCTATGATCTTGATGCCTTGTATATTGTTTCATGCAAGGAAAGGAGTCCCAAATCCATCATCTTTCATCTTCCAAGCATCCAAAAATCCAAGCCAAGACGAGCTTAAGTTTATTTATTTTTAAAAGTATGATTTCATTCTTAAAGATGTATATATGTATATGTAAGTGAGAAAATAAGGAAAATATGCATGATTTACTTTATGTTTAGGCAAACCTTAGGATTATGATGATGAGATGATGATCA
>JANLIY010000204.1:0-45337 GCA_029490685.1 Schizonepeta tenuifolia | reverse complement strand
AATACGCAAGCTCACTTTAAAAGGCCATAAATACATGTGAATGTGCTATGTGTGAAAAAATCAACATTTCGTTTCGAATGATTTTTCAACCCCGAGCCCCTTGTGTAGGGCCCGGCCCGAAAATTAAAGCCCTTTGTTCGGCACGTCGGACAAGAATTCTGATCATTAGGGGTCTTAGGCCTTTAGATAAGGATTCTGTGGACATAAAGATCGACCGAATCAAGCGAGAAACGAAAAAGTTATGGCCAAAATAGTTTTTGCGTCGGGTCCGTTTTGCGGAGTTCCTTTATTTTTGCCATAACTTCTAGGTTATTGTCCGATTTGGCCGATTCAAGCGGCGTTGGAAACCTTATTCTAAGGGCTATCCTCCAAAAAGTCAAAATCCACTTTTCCTATTATTTTACTTTACGAGAACTTCGTGAGAGTCCAAAACAAGCGAAAAAATGACTATTAGGGGGCGTATTCGGCCGATTTACCTGCGATCTAGGACTTCAAATTACGCAAGCTCACTTTAAAATGCTATAAATACATGTGAATGTGCTAATATGCGAAAAAATCAACATTTCGTTTCAGCTGATTTTCAGCCCCCGAGCACCTTGGGGTAACCTAGGGCCCGGCCCGAAAATTGAAGCCCTTTGTTCGGCACGATGGACAAGAATTCCGATCATTAGGGGTCTTATGCCTTTAAATAAGGATTCTGTGGACATAAAGATCGACCGAATCGGGCGAGAGAAACGAAGAAGTTATGGCCAAAATAGTTTTTTGCGTCAGGTACCGTTTTGCGCAGTTCCACTATTTTTGCCATAACTTCTAGGCTATTTGTCCGATTTGGCCGATTCAAGTGGCGTTGGAAACCTTATTCCAAGGGCTATCCCCCAAAAAGTCAAAATCCACTTTTCCTATTATTTTGCTTTATGAGAACTTTGTGAGAGTCCATAACAAGCGAAAAAGTGACTATTTTGGGGCGTATTCGGCCGATTTACTCGCGATCTAGGCCTTCAAATTACGCAAGCTCACTTTAAAATGCCATAAATACATGTGAATGTGCTAATGTGCGAAAAAATCAACATTTCATTTCGGATGATTTTTCAGCCCCCGAGCCCCTAGGGATACCCCTAGGGTCCGACCTAAAAATTGAATCTCTTTGTTTGGCACGATGGACAGGTATTCCGATCAGTAGGGCTTAGGCCTTTAGATAAGGATTCTATGGACAAAAATATCGGCCGAATCGGGGGAGTAACGCAGAAGTTATGACCAAAATAGTTTTTAGCCCAGGCCCATAGGGGGGTACCCCTAGGGCCCGGCCCAAAATTGGAGCTCTTTATTCAGCACGATGGATATGAATTCCAATCATGAAGGGTCTTGGGCCTTTAGATAATGATACCATGGACATAAAGATAAACCTAATCGGGCGAGAAACGAAGAAGTTATGACCAAAAGAGTTTTTGCGTCGGGTCCCGTTTTGCGCAGTTCCACTATTTTTGCCATAACTTATAGGCTATTTGTACGATTTGGCCGATTCAAACGGCGTTGGAAACCTTATTCTAAGGGCTATTCCCCAAAAAGTAAAAATCCACTTTTCTTATTATTTTACTTTACGAGAACTTCGTGAGAGTCCAAAACAAGCGAAAAAGTGACTATTTGGGGGCGTATTCGGCCGATTTACCTGCGATCTAGGCCTTCAAATTACACAAGCTCACTTTAAAATGCCATAAATACATGTGAATGTGCTAATGTGCGAAAAAATCAACATTTCATTTCGGATGATTTTTCAGCCCCCGAGCCCCTAGGGGTACCCCCTAGTGCCCGGCCCGAAAATTGAAACTCTTTGTTGGGCACGATGGACAGGTATTCCGATCATTAAGGGTCTTAGGCCTTTAGATAAGGATTCTATGGACAAAAATATCGGCCGCATCGGGCGAGTAACGCAGAAGTTATGGCCAAAAATAGTTTTTAGCCAGGCCCATAGGGGGGTACCCTAGGGCCCGGCCCAAAATTGGAGCTCTTTGTTCAGCACGATGGATATGAATTCCAATCATGAAGGGTCTTGGCTCTTTAGATAAGGATACCGTGGACATAAAGATCGACCGAATCGGGCGAGAAACGAAGAAGTTATGGCCAAAATAGTTTTTGCGTCGGATCCCGTTTTGCGCAGTTCCACTATTTTTGCCATAACTTCTAGGCTATTTGTCCGATTTGGCCGATTCAAGTCGCGTTGGAAACTTTATTCCAAGGGCTATCCCCCTAAAAGTCAAAATCCACTTTTTCTATTATTTTGCTTTATGAGAACTTCGTGAGAGTCCAAAACAAGCGAAAAAGTGACTATTTTGGGGCGTATTCGGACGATTTACTCGCGATCTAGGCCTTCAAATTACGCAAGCTCACTTTAAAATGCCATAAATACATGTGAATGTGCTAATATGCGAAAAAATCAACATTTCGTTTCGGATGATTTTTCAGCCCCCGAGCACCTTGGGGTAACCCTAGGGCCCGGCCCGAAAATTGAAGCCCTTTGTTCGGCACGATGGACAAGAATTCCGATCATTAGGGGTCTTATGCCTTTAGATAAGGATTCTGTAGACATAAAGATCGACCGAATCGGGCGAGAAACGAAGAAGTTATGGCCAAAATAGTTTTTGCGTCCGGTCCCGTTTTGCGCAGTTCCACTATTTTTGCCATAACTTCTAGGCTATTTGTCCGATTTGGCCGATTCAAGTCGCGTTGGAAACCTTATTCCAAGGGCTATCCCCCTAAAAGTCAAAATCCACTTTTCCTATTATTTACTTTACGAGAACTTCGTGAGAGTCCAAAACAAGCGAAAAAGTGACTATTTTGGGGCGTATTAGGCCGATTTACTCGCGATCTAGGCCTTCAAATTACGCAAGCTCACTTTAAAATTCCATAAATACATGTGCATGTGCTAATATGCGAAAAAATCAACATTTCGTTTCAGATGATTTTTCAGCCCCCGAGCACCTTGGGGTAACCCTAGGGCCCGGCCCGAAAATTGAAGCCCTTTGTTCGGCACGATGGACAAGAATTCCGATCATTAGGGGTCTTATGCCTTTAGATAAGGATTCTGTGGACATAAAGATCGACCGAATCGGGCGAGAAACGAAGAAGTTATGGCCAAAATAGTTTTTTGCGTCAGGTACCGTTTTGCGCAGTTCCACTATTTTTGCCATAACTTCTAGGCTATTTGTCCGATTTGGCAGATTCAAGTGGCGTTGGAAACCTTATTCCAAGGGCTATCCCCAAAAAGTCAAAATCCACTTTTCCTATTATTTTGCTTTATGAGAACTTCGTGAGAGTCCATAGCAAGCGAAAAAGTGACTATTTTGGGCGTATTCGGCCGATTTACTAGCGATCTAGGCCTTCAAATTACGCAAGCTCACTTTAAAATGCCATAAATACATGTGAATGTGCTAATATTGGAAAAAATCAACATTTCGTTTCGGATGATTTTTCAGCTCCCGAGCACCTTGGGGTAACCCTAGGGCCCGGCCCGAAAATTGAAGCCCTTTGTTCGGCACGATGGACAAGAATTCCGATCATTAGGGGTCTTATGCCTTTAGATAAGGATTCTGTGGACATAAAGATCGACCGAATCGGGCGAGAAACGAAGAAGTTATGGCCAAAATAGTTTTTTGCGTCAGGTACCGTTTTGCGCAGTTCCACTATTTTTGCCATAACTTCTAGGCTATTTGTCCGATTTGGCCGATTCAAGTGGCGTTGGAAACCTTATTCCAAGGGATATCCCCCAAAAAGTCAAAATCCACTTTTCCTATTATTTTGCTTTATGAGAACTTCATGAGAGTCCAAAACAAGCGAAAAAGTGACTATTTGGGGCGTATTCGGCCGATTTATTCGCGATCTAGGCCTTCAAATTACGCAAGCTCACTTTAAAATGCCATAAATACATGTGAATGTGCTAATGTGCGAAAAAATCAACATTTCATTTCGGATGATTTTTCAGCCCCCGAGCCCCTAGGGATACCCCTAGGGTCCGACCTAAAAATTGAATCTCTTTGTTTGGCACGATGGACAGGTATTCCGATCAGTAGGGGCTTAGGCCTTTAGATAAGGATTCTATGGACAAAAATATCGGCCGAATCGGGGGAGTAACGCAGAAGTTATGACCAAAATAGTTTTTAGCCCAGGCCCATAGGGGGGTACCCCTAGGGCCCGGCCCAAAATTGGAGCTCTTTATTCAGCACGATGGATATGAATTCCAATCATGAAGGGTCTTGGGCCTTTAGATAATGATACCATGGACATAAAGATAAACCTAATCGGGCGAGAAACGAAGAAGTTATGACCAAAAGAGTTTTTGCGTCGGGTCCCGTTTTGCGCAGTTCCACTATTTTTGCCAAACTTATAGGCTATTTGTACGATTTGGCCGATTCAAACGGCGTTGGAAACCTTATTCTAAGGGCTATTCCCCAAAAAGTAAAAATCCACTTTTCTTATTATTTTACTTTACGAGAACTTCGTGAGAGTCCAAAACAAGCGAAAAAGTGACTATTTGGGGGCGTATTCGGCCGATTTACCTGCGATCTAGGCCTTCAAATTACACAAGCTCACTTTGAAATGCCATAAATACATGTGAATGTGCTAATGTGCGAAAAAATCAACATTTCATTTCGGATGATTTTTCAGCCCCCGAGCCCCTAGGGGTACCCCTAGTGCCCGGCCCGAAAATTGAAACTCTTTGCTGGGCACGATGGACAGGTATTCCGATCATTAGGGGTCTTAGGCCTTTAGATAAGGATTCTATGGACAAAAATATCGGCCGCATCGGGCGAGTAACGCAGAAGTTATGGCCAAAATAGTTTTTAGCCCAGGCCCATAGGGGGGTACCCCTAGGGCCCGGCCCAAAATTGGAGCTCTTTGTTCAGCACGATGGATATGAATTCCAATCATGAAGGGTCTTGGCTCTTTAGATAAGGATACCGTGGACATAAAGATCGACCGAATCGGGCGAGAAACGAAGAAGTTATGGCCAAAATAGTTTTTGCGTCGGATCCCGTTTTGCGCAGTTCCACTATTTTTGCCATAACTTCTAGGCTATTTGTCCGATTTGGCCGATTCAAGTCGCGTTGGAAACTTTATTCCAAGGGCTATCCCCCTAAAAGTCAAAATCCACTTTTGCTATTATTTTGCTTTATGAGAACTTCGTGAAAGTCCAAAACAAGCGAAAAAGTGACTATTTTGGGGCGTATTCGGACGATTTACTCGCGATCTAGGCCTTCAAATTACGCAAGCTCACTTTAAAATGCCATAAATACATGTGAATGTGCTAATATGCGAAAAAATCAACATTTCGTTTCGGATGATTTTTCAGCCCCGAGCACCTTGGGGTAACCCTAGGGCCCGGCCCGAAAATTGAAGCCCTTTGTTCGGCACGATGGACAAGAATTCCGATCATTAGGGGTCTTATGCCTTTAGATAAGGATTCTGTAGACATAAAGATCGACCGAATCGGGCGAGAAACGAAGAAGTTATGGCCAAAATAGTTTTTGCGTCCGGTCCCGTTTTGCGCAGTTCCACTATTTTTGCCATAACTTCTAGGCTATTTGTCCGATTTGGCCGATTCAAGTCGCGTTGGAAACCTTATTCCAAGGGCTATCCCCTAAAAGTCAAAATCCACTTTTCCTATTATTTACTTTACGAGAACTTCGTGAGAGTCCAAAACAAGCGAAAAAGTGACTATTTTGGGGCGTATTAGGCCGATTTACTCGCGATCTAGGCCTTCAAATTACGCAAGCTCACTTTAAAATTCCATAAATACATGTGCATGTGCTAATATGCGAAAAAATCAACATTTCGTTTCAGATGATTTTTCAGCCCCGAGCACCTTGGGGTAACCCTAGGGCCCGGCCCGAAAATTGAAGCCCTTTGTTCGGCACGATGGACAAGAATTCCGATCATTAGGGGTCTTATGCCTTTAGATAAGGATTCTGTGGACATAAAGATCGACCGAATCGGGCGAGAAACGAAGAAGTTATGGCCAAAATAGTTTTTTGCGTCAGGTACCGTTTTGCGCAGTTCCACTATTTTTGCCATAACTTCTAGGCTATTTGTCCGATTTGGCAGATTCAAGTGGCGTTGGAAACCTTATTCCAAGGGCTATCCCCCAAAAAGTCAAAATCCACTTTTCCTATTTTTTGCTTTATGAGAACTTCGTGAGAGTCCATAGCAAGCGAAAAAGTGACTATTTTGGGGCGTATTCGGCCGATTTACTAGCGATCTAGGCCTTCAAATTACGCAAGCTCACTTTAAAATGCCATAAATACATGTGAATGTGCTAATATTGGAAAAAATCAACATTTCGTTTCGGATGATTTTTCAGCTCCCGAGCACCTTGGGGTAACCCTAGGGCCCGGCCCGAAAATTGAAGCCCTTTGTTCGGCACGATGGACAAGAATTCCGATCATTAGGGGTCTTATGCCTTTAGATAAGGATTCTGTGGACATAAAGATCGACCGAATCGGGCGAGAAACGAAGAAGTTATGGCCAAAATAGTTTTTTGCGTCAGGTACCGTTTTGCGCAGTTCCACTATTTTTGCCATAACTTCTAGGCTATTTGTCCGATTTGGCCGATTCAAGTGGCGTTGGAAACCTTATTCCAAGGGATATCCCCCAAAAAGTCAAAATCCACTTTTCCTATTATTTTGCTTTATGAGAACTTCATGAGAGTCCAAAACAAGCGAAAAAGTGACTATTTTGGGGCGTATTCGGCCGATTTATTCGCGATCTAGGCCTTCAAATTACGCAAGCTCACTTTAAAATGCCATAAATACATGTGAATGTGCTAATGTGCGAAAAAATCAACATTTCATTTCGGATGATTTTTCAGCCCCCGAGCCCCTAGGGATACCCCTAGGGTCCGATCTAAAAATTGAATCTCTTTGTTTGGCACGATGGACAGGTATTCCGATCAGTAGGGCTTAGGCCTTTAGATAAGGATTCTATGGACAAAAATATCGGCCGAATCGGGGAGTAACGCAGAAGTTATGACCAAAATAGTTTTTAGCCCAGGCCCATAGGGGGGTACCCATAGGGCCCGGCCCAAAATTGGAGCTCTTTATTCAGCACGATGGATATGAATTCCAATCATGAAGGGTCTTGGGCCTTTAGATAATGATACCATGGACATAAAGATAAACCTAATCGGGCGAGAAACGAAGAAGTTATGACCAAAAGAGTTTTTGCGTCGGGTCCCGTTTTGCGCAGTTCCACTATTTTTGCCATAACTTATAGGCTATTTGTACGATTTGGCCGATTCAAACGGCGTTGGAAACCTTATTCTAAGGGCTATTCCCCAAAAAGTAAAAATCCACTTTTCTTATTATTTTACTTTACGAGAACTTCGTGAGAGTCCAAAACAAACGAAAAAGTGACTATTTGGGGGCGTATTCGGCCGATTTACCTGCGATCTAGGCCTTCAAATTACACAAGCTCACTTTGAAATGCCATAAATACATGTGAATGTGCTAATGTGCGAAAAAATCAACATTTCATTTCGGATGATTTTTCAGCCCCCGAGCCCCTAGGGGTACCCCTAGTGCCCGGCCCGAAAATTGAAACTCTTTGTTGGGCACGATGGACAGGTATTCCGATCATTAGGGGTCTTAGGCCTTTAGATAAGGATTCTATGGACAAAAATATCGGCCGCATCGGGCGAGTAACGCAGAAGTTATGGCCAAAATAGTTTTTAGCCCAGGCCCATAGGGGGGTACCCCTAGGGCCCGGCCCAAAATTGGAGCTCTTTGTTCAGCACGATGGATATGAATTCCAATCATGAAGGGTCTTGGCTCTTTAGATAAGGATACCGTGGACATAAAGATCGACCGAATCGGGCGAGAAACGAAGAAGTTATGGCCAAAATAGTTTTTGCGTCGGATCCCGTTTTGCGCAGTTCCACTATTTTTGCCATAACTTCTAGGCTATTTGTCCGATTTGGCCGATTCAAGTCGCGTTGGAAACTTTATTCCAAGGGCTATCCCCTTAAAAGTCAAAATCCACTTTTGCTATTATTTTGCTTTATGAGAACTTCGTGAGAATCCAAAACAAGCGAAAAAGTGACTATTTTGGGGCGTATTCGGACGATTTACTCGCGATCTAGGCCTTCAAATTACGCAAGCTCACTTTAAAATGCCATAAATACATGTGAATGTGCTAATATGCGAAAAAATCAACATTTCGTTTCGGATGATTTTTCAGCCCCCGAGCCCCTAGGGCCCGACCCGAAAATTGAAACTCTTTGTTGGGCACGATGGACAGATATTCCGATCATTAGGGGTCTTAGGCCTTTAGATAAGGATTCTATGGACAAAAATATCGAACGAATCGGGCGAGTAATGCAGAAATTATGGCCAAAATAGTTTTTAACCCAGGCCCATAGGGGGGTTCCCATAAGGGGGTACCCCTAGGGCCCGGCCAAAAATTGGAGCTCTTTGTTCAGCACGATGGATATGAATTCCAATCATGAAGCATCTTGGGCCTTTAGATAAGGATACCGTGGACATGAAGATCGACCGAATCGGGCGAGAAAGGAAGAAGTTATGGCCAAAATAGTTTTTTCTTCGGGTCCCATTTTGCGCAGTTCCACTATTTTTGCCATAATTTATAGGCTATTTGTACGATTTGGCGATTCAAGCGGCGTTGGAAACCTTATTCTAAGGGCTATCCCCCAAAAAGTCAAAATCCACTTTTCCTATTATTTTACTTTACGAGAACTTCGTGAGAGTCCAAAACTAACGAAAAAGTGTCTATTTTGGGGCGTATTCGGCCGATTTACCTGCGATCTAGGCCTTCAAATTACGCAAGCTCACTTTAAAAGGCCATAAATACATGTGAATGTGCTAATGTGTGAAAAAATCAACATTTCGTTTCGAATGATTTTTCAACCCCCGAGCCCCTTGTGTAGGGCCCGGCCCGAAAATTAAAGCCCTTTGTTCGGCACGTCGGACAAGAATTCTGATCATTAGGGGTCTTAGGCCTTTAGATAAGGATTCTGTGGACATAAAGATCGACCGAATCAAGCGAGAAACGAAAAAGTTATGGCCAAAATAGTTTTTGCGTCGGGTCCCGTTTTGCGCAGTTCCTTTATTTTTGCCATAACTTCTAGGTTATTTGTCCGATTTGGCCGATTCAAGCGGCGTTGGAAACCTTATTCTAAGGGCTATCCTCCAAAAAGTCAAAATCCACTTTTCCTATTATTTTACTTTACGAGAACTTCGTGAGAGTCCAAAACAAGCGAAAAAATGACTATTAGGGGGCGTATTCGGCCGATTTACCTGCGATCTAGGACTTCAAATTACGCAAGCTCACTTTAAAATGCTATAAATACATGTGAATGTGCTAATATGCGAAAAAATCAACATTTCGTTTCAGCTGATTTTTCAGCCCCCGAGCACCTTGGGGTAACCCTAGGGCCCGGCCCGAAAATTGAAGCCCTTTGTTCGGCACGATGGACAAGAATTCCGATCATTAGGGGTCTTATGCCTTTAAATAAGGATTCTGTGGACATAAAGATCGACCGAATCGGGCGAGAAACGAAGAAGTTATGGCCAAAATAGTTTTTTGCGTCAGGTACCGTTTTGCGCAGTTCCACTATTTTTGCCATAACTTCTAGGCTATTTGTCCGATTTGGCCGATTCAAGTGGCGTTGGAAACCTTATTCCAAGGGCTATCCCCCAAAAAGTCAAAATCCACTTTTCCTATTATTTTGCTTTATGAGAACTTTGTGAGAGTCCATAACAAGCAAAAAGTGACTATTTTGGGGCGTATTCGGCCGATTTACTCGCGATCTAGGCCTTCAAATTACGCAAGCTCACTTTAAAATGCCATAAATACATGTGAATGTGCTAATGTGCGAAAAAATCAACATTTCATTTCGGATGATTTTTCAGCCCCCGAGCCCCTAGGGATACCCCTAGGGTCCGACCTAAAAATTGAATCTCTTTGTTTGGCACGATGGACAGGTATTCCGATCAGTAGGGCTTAGGCCTTTAGATAAGGATTCTATGGACAAAAATATCGGCCGAATCGGGGGAGTAACGCAGAAGTTATGACCAAAATAGTTTTTAGCCCAGGCCCATAGGGGGGTACCCCTAGGGCCCGGCCCAAAATTGGAGCTCTTTATTCAGCACGATGGATATGAATTCCAATCATGAAGGGTCTTGGGCCTTTAGATAATGATACCATGGACATAAAGATAAACCTAATCGGGCGAGAAACGAAGAAGTTATGACCAAAAGAGTTTTTGCGTCGGGTCCCGTTTTGCGCAGTTCCACTATTTTTGCCATAACTTATAGGCTATTTGTACGATTTGGCCGATTCAAACGGCGTTGGAAACCTTATTCTAAGGGCTATTCCCCAAAAAGTAAAAATCCACTTTTCTTATTATTTTACTTTACGAGAACTTCGTGAGAGTCCAAAACAAGCGAAAAAGTGACTATTTGGGGGCGTATTCGGCCGATTTACCTGCGATCTAGGCCTTCAAATTACACAAGCTCACTTTAAAATGCCATAAATACATGTGAATGTGCTAATGTGCGAAAAAATCAACATTTCATTTCGGATGATTTTTCAGCCCCCGAGCCCCTAGGGGTACCCCCTAGTGCCCGGCCCGAAAATTGAAACTCTTTGTTGGGCACGATGGACAGGTATTCCGATCATTAAGGGTCTTAGGCCTTTAGATAAGGATTCTATGGACAAAAATATCGGCCGCATCGGGCGAGTAACGCAGAAGTTATGGCCAAAATAGTTTTTAGCCCAGGCCCATAGGGGGGTACCCCTAGGGCCCGGCCCAAAATTGGAGCTCTTTGTTCAGCACGATGGATATGAATTCCAATCATGAAGGGTCTTGGCTCTTTAGATAAGGATACCGTGGACATAAAGATCGACCGAATCGGGCGAGAAACGAAGAAGTTATGGCCAAAATAGTTTTTGCGTCGGATCCCGTTTTGCGCAGTTCCACTATTTTTGCCATAACTTCTAGGCTATTTGTCCGATTTGGCCTATTCAAGTCGCGTTGGAAACTTTATTCCAAGGGCTATCCCCCTAAAAGTCAAAATCCACTTTTTCTATTATTTTGCTTTATGAGAACTTCGTGAGAGTCCAAAACAAGCGAAAAAGTGACTATTTTGGGGCGTATTCGGACGATTTACTCGCGATCTAGGCCTTCAAATTACGCAAGCTCACTTTAAAATGCCATAAATACATGTGAATGTGCTAATATGCGAAAAAATCAACATTTCGTTTCGGATGATTTTTCAGCCCCCGAGCACCTTGGGGTAACCCTAGGGCCCGGCCCGAAAATTGAAGCCCTTTGTTCGGCACGATGGACAAGAATTCCGATCATTAGGGGTCTTATGCCTTTAGATAAGGATTCTGTAGACATAAAGATCGACCGAATCGGGCGAGAAACGAAGAAGTTATGGCCAAAATAGTTTTTGCGTCCGGTCCCGTTTTGCGCAGTTCCACTATTTTTGCCATAACTTCTAGGCTATTTGTCCGATTTGGCCGATTCAAGTCGCGTTGGAAACCTTATTCCAAGGGCTATCCCCCTAAAAGTCAAAATCCACTTTTCCTATTATTTACTTTACGAGAACTTCGTGAGAGTCCAAAACAAGCGAAAAAGTGACTATTTTGGGGCGTATTAGGCCGATTTACTCGCGATCTAGGCCTTCAAATTACGCAAGCTCACTTTAAAATTCCATAAATACATGTGCATGTGCTAATATGCGAAAAAATCAACATTTCGTTTCAGATGATTTTTCAGCCCCCGAGCACCTTGGGGTAACCCTAGGGCCCGGCCCGAAAATTGAAGCCCTTTGTTCGGCACGATGGACAAGAATTCCGATCATTAGGGGTCTTATGCCTTTAGATAAGGATTCTGTGGACATAAAGATCGACCGAATCGGGCGAGAAACGAAGAAGTTATGGCCAAAATAGTTTTTTGCGTCAGGTACCGTTTTGCGCAGTTCCACTATTTTTGCCATAACTTCTAGGCTATTTGTCCGATTTGGCAGATTCAAGTGGCGTTGGAAACCTTATTCCAAGGGCTATCCCCCAAAAAGTCAAAATCCACTTTTCCTATTATTTTGCTTTATGAGAACTTCGTGAGAGTCCATAGCAAGCGAAAAAGTGACTATTTTGGGGCGTATTCGGCCGATTTACTAGCGATCTAGGCCTTCAAATTACGCAAGCTCACTTTAAAATGCCATAAATACATGTGAATGTGCTAATATTGGAAAAAATCAACATTTCGTTTCGGATGATTTTTCAGCTCCCGAGCACCTTGGGGTAACCCTAGGGCCCGGCCCGAAAATTGAAGCCCTTTGTTCGGCACGATGGACAAGAATTCCGATCATTAGGGGTCTTATGCCTTTAGATAAGGATTCTGTGGACATAAAGATCGACCGAATCGGGCGAGAAACGAAGAAGTTATGGCCAAAATAGTTTTTTGCGTCAGGTACCGTTTTGCGCAGTTCCACTATTTTTGCCATAACTTCTAGGCTATTTGTCCGATTTGGCCGATTCAAGTGGCGTTGGAAACCTTATTCCAAGGGATATCCCCCAAAAAGTCAAAATCCACTTTTCCTATTATTTTGCTTTATGAGAACTTCATGAGAGTCCAAAACAAGCGAAAAAGTGACTATTTTGGGGCGTATTCGGCCGATTTATTCGCGATCTAGGCCTTCAAATTACGCAAGCTCACTTTAAAATGCCATAAATACATGTGAATGTGCTAATGTGCGAAAAAATCAACATTTCATTTCGGATGATTTTTCAGCCCCCGAGCCCCTAGGGATACCCCTAGGGTCCGACCTAAAAATTGAATCTCTTTGTTTGGCACGATGGACAGGTATTCCGATCAGTAGGGGCTTAGGCCTTTAGATAAGGATTCTATGGACAAAAATATCGGCCGAATCGGGGGAGTAACGCAGAAGTTATGACCAAAATAGTTTTTAGCCCAGGCCCATAGGGGGGTACCCCTAGGGCCCGGCCCAAAATTGGAGCTCTTTATTCAGCACGATGGATATGAATTCCAATCATGAAGGGTCTTGGGCCTTTAGATAATGATACCATGGACATAAAGATAAACCTAATCGGGCGAGAAACGAAGAAGTTATGACCAAAAGAGTTTTTGCGTCGGGTCCCGTTTTGCGCAGTTCCACTATTTTTGCCATAACTTATAGGCTATTTGTACGATTTGGCCGATTCAAACGGCGTTGGAAACCTTATTCTAAGGGCTATTCCCCAAAAAGTAAAAATCCACTTTTCTTATTATTTTACTTTACGAGAACTTCGTGAGAGTCCAAAACAAGCGAAAAAGTGACTATTTGGGGGCGTATTCGGCCGATTTACCTGCGATCTAGGCCTTCAAATTACACAAGCTCACTTTGAAATGCCATAAATACATGTGAATGTGCTAATGTGCGAAAAAATCAACATTTCATTTCGGATGATTTTTCAGCCCCCGAGCCCCTAGGGGTACCCCTAGTGCCCGGCCCGAAAATTGAAACTCTTTGCTGGGCACGATGGACAGGTATTCCGATCATTAGGGGTCTTAGGCCTTTAGATAAGGATTCTATGGACAAAAATATCGGCCGCATCGGGCGAGTAACGCAGAAGTTATGGCCAAAATAGTTTTTAGCCCAGGCCCATAGGGGGGTACCCCTAGGGCCCGGCCCAAAATTGGAGCTCTTTGTTCAGCACGATGGATATGAATTCCAATCATGAAGGGTCTTGGCTCTTTAGATAAGGATACCGTGGACATAAAGATCGACCGAATCGGGCGAGAAACGAAGAAGTTATGGCCAAAATAGTTTTTGCGTCGGATCCCGTTTTGCGCAGTTCCACTATTTTTGCCATAACTTCTAGGCTATTTGTCCGATTTGGCCGATTCAAGTCGCGTTGGAAACTTTATTCCAAGGGCTATCCCCTAAAAGTCAAAATCCACTTTTGCTATTATTTTGCTTTATGAGAACTTCGTGAAAGTCCAAAACAAGCGAAAAAGTGACTATTTTGGGGCGTATTCGGACGATTTACTCGCGATCTAGGCCTTCAAATTACGCAAGCTCACTTTAAAATGCCATAAATACATGTGAATGTGCTAATATGCGAAAAAATCAACATTTCGTTTCGGATGATTTTTCAGCCCCCGAGCACCTTGGGGTAACCCTAGGGCCCTGCCCGAAAATTGAAGCCCTTTGTTCGGCACGATGGACAAGAATTCCGATCATTAGGGGTCTTATGCCTTTAGATAAGGATTCTGTAGACATAAAGATCGACCGAATCGGGCGAGAAACGAAGAAGTTATGGCCAAAATAGTTTTTGCGTCCGGTCCCGTTTTGCGCAGTTCCACTATTTTTGCCATAACTTCTAGGCTATTTGTCCGATTTGGCCGATTCAAGTCGCGTTGGAAACCTTATTCCAAGGGCTATCCCCCTAAAAGTCAAAATCCACTTTTCCTATTATTTACTTTACGAGAACTTCGTGAGAGTCCAAAACAAGCGAAAAAGTGACTATTTTGGGGCGTATTAGGCCGATTTACTCGCGATCTAGGCCTTCAAATTACGCAAGCTCACTTTAAAATTCCATAAATACATGTGCATGTGCTAATATGCGAAAAAATCAACATTTCGTTTCAGATGATTTTTCAGCCCCCGAGCACCTTGGGGTAACCCTAGGGCCCGGCCCGAAAATTGAAGCCCTTTGTTCGGCACGATGGACAAGAATTCCGATCATTAGGGGTCTTATGCCTTTAGATAAGGATTCTGTGGACATAAAGATCGACCGAATCGGGCGAGAAACGAAGAAGTTATGGCCAAAATAGTTTTTTGCGTCAGGTACCGTTTTGCGCAGTTCCACTATTTTTGCCATAACTTCTAGGCTATTTGTCCGATTTGGCCGATTCAAGTCGCGTTGGAAACTTTATTCCAAGGGCTATCCCCCTAAAAGTCAAAATCCACTTTTGCTATTATTTTGCTTTATGAGAACTTCGTGAAAGTCCAAAACAAGCGAAAAAGTGACTATTTTGGGGCGTATTCGGACGATTTACTCGCGATCTAGGCCTTCAAATTACGCAAGCTCACTTTAAAATGCCATAAATACATGTGAATGTGCTAATATGCGAAAAAATCAACATTTCGTTTCGGATGATTTTTCAGCCCCCGAGCACCTTGGGGTAACCCTAGGGCCCGGCCCGAAAATTGAAGCCCTTTGTTCGGCACGATGGACAAGAATTCCGATCATTAGGGGTCTTATGCCTTTAGATAAGGATTCTGTAGACATAAAGATCGACCGAATCGGGCGAGAAACGAAGAAGTTATGGCCAAAATAGTTTTTGCGTCCGGTCCCGTTTTGCGCAGTTCCACTATTTTTGCCATAACTTCTAGGCTATTTGTCCGATTTGGCCGATTCAAGTCGCGTTGGAAACCTTATTCCAAGGGCTATCCCCCTAAAAGTCAAAATCCACTTTTCCTATTATTTACTTTACGAGAACTTCGTGAGAGTCCAAAACAAGCGAAAAAGTGACTATTTTGGGGCGTATTAGGCCGATTTACTCGCGATCTAGGCCTTCAAATTACGCAAGCTCACTTTAAAATTCCATAAATACATGTGCATGTGCTAATATGCGAAAAAATCAACATTTCGTTTCAGATGATTTTTCAGCCCCCGAGCACCTTGGGTAACCCTAGGGCCCGGCCCGAAAATTGAAGCCCTTTGTTCGGCACGATGGACAAGAATTCCGATCATTAGGGGTCTTATGCCTTTAGATAAGGATTCTGTGGACATAAAGATCGACCGAATCGGGCGAGAAACGAAGAAGTTATGGCCAAAATAGTTTTTTGCGTCAGGTACCGTTTTGCGCAGTTCCACTATTTTTGCCATAACTTCTAGGCTATTTGTCCGATTTGGCAGATTCAAGTGGCGTTGGAAACCTTATTCCAAGGGCTATCCCCCAAAAAGTCAAAATCCACTTTTCCTATTATTTTGCTTTATGAGAACTTCGTGAGAGTCCATAGCAAGCGAAAAAGTGACTATTTTGGGGCGTATTCGGCCGATTTACTAGCGATCTAGGCCTTCAAATTACGCAAGCTCACTTTAAAATGCCATAAATACATGTGAATGTGCTAATATTGGAAAAAATCAACATTTCGTTTCGGATGATTTTTCAGCTCCCGAGCACCTTGGGGTAACCCTAGGGCCCGGCCCGAAAATTGAAGCCCTTTGTTCGGCACGATGGACAAGAATTCCGATCATTAGGGGTCTTATGCCTTTAGATAAGGATTCTGTGGACATAAAGATCGACCGAATCGGGCGAGAAACGAAGAAGTTATGGCCAAAATAGTTTTTTGCGTCAGGTACCGTTTTGCGCAGTTCCACTATTTTTGCCATAACTTCTAGGCTATTTGTCCGATTTGGCCGATTCAAGTGGCGTTGGAAACCTTATTCCAAGGGATATCCCCCAAAAAGTCAAAATCCACTTTTCCTATTATTTTGCTTTATGAGAACTTCATGAGAGTCCAAAACAAGCGAAAAAGTGACTATTTTGGGGCGTATTCGGCCGATTTATTCGCGATCTAGGCCTTCAAATTACGCAAGCTCACTTTAAAATGCCATAAATACATGTGAATGTGCTAATGTGCGAAAAAATCAACATTTCATTTCGGATGATTTTTCAGCCCCCGAGCCCCTAGGGATACCCCTAGGGTCCGATCTAAAAATTGAATCTCTTTGTTTGGCACGATGGACAGGTATTCCGATCAGTAGGGGCTTAGGCCTTTAGATAAGGATTCTATGGACAAAAATATCGGCCGAATCGGGGAGTAACGCAGAAGTTATGACCAAAATAGTTTTTAGCCCAGGCCCATAGGGGGGTACCCATAGGGCCCGGCCCAAAATTGGAGCTCTTTATTCAGCACGATGGATATGAATTCCAATCATGAAGGGTCTTGGGCCTTTAGATAATGATACCATGGACATAAAGATAAACCTAATCGGGCGAGAAACGAAGAAGTTATGACCAAAAGAGTTTTTGCGTCGGGTCCCGTTTTGCGCAGTTCCACTATTTTTGCCATAACTTATAGGCTATTTGTACGATTTGGCCGATTCAAACGGCGTTGGAAACCTTATTCTAAGGGCTATTCCCCAAAAAGTAAAAATCCACTTTTCTTATTATTTTACTTACGAGAACTTCGTGAGAGTCCAAAACAAACGAAAAAGTGACTATTTGGGGGCGTATTCGGCCGATTTACCTGCGATCTAGGCCTTCAAATTACACAAGCTCACTTTGAAATGCCATAAATACATGTGAATGTGCTAATGTGCGAAAAAATCAACATTTCATTTCGGATTGATTTTTCAGCCCCCGAGCCCCTAGGGGTACCCCTAGTGCCCGGCCCGAAAATTGAAACTCTTTGTTGGGCACGATGGACAGGTATTCCGATCATTAGGGGTCTTAGGCCTTTAGATAGGATTCTATGGACAAAAATATCGGCCGCATCGGGCGAGTAACGCAGAAGTTATGGCCAAAATAGTTTTTAGGCCCAGGCCCATAGGGGGTACCCCTAGGGCCCGGCCCAAAATTGGAGCTCTTTGTTCAGCACGATGGATATGAATTCCAATCATGAAGGGTCTTGGCTCTTTAGATAAGGATACCGTGGACATAAAGATCGACCGAATCGGGCGAGAAACGAAGAAGTTATGGCCAAAATAGTTTTTGCGTCGGATCCCCGTTTTGCGCAGTTCCACTATTTTTGCCATAACTTCTAGGCTATTTGTCCGATTTGGCCGATTCAAGTCGCGTTGGAAACTTTATTCCAAGGGCTATCCCCTTAAAGTCAAAATCCACTTTTGCTATTATTTTGCTTTATGAGAACTTCGTGAGAATCCAAAACAAGCGAAAAAGTGACTATTTTGGGGCGTATTCGGACGATTACTCGCGATCTAGGCCTTCAAATTACGCAAGCTCACTTTAAAATGCCATAAATACATGTGAATGTGCTAATATGCGAAAAAAATCAACATTTCGTTTCGGATGATTTTTCAGCCCCCGAGCACCTTGGGGTAACCCTAGGGCCCGGCCCGAAAATTGAAGCCCTTTGTTCGGCACGATGGACAAGAATTCCGATCATTAGGGGTCTTATGCCTTTAGATAAGGATTCTGTAGACATAAAGATCAACCGAATCGGGCGAGAAACGAAGAAGTTATGGCCAAAATAGTTTTTGCGTCCGGTCCCGTTTTGCGCTGTTCCACTATTTTTGCCATAACTTCTAGGCTATTTGTCCGATTTGGCCGATTCAAGTCGCGTTGGAAACCTTATTCCAAGGGCTATCCCCCTAAAAGTCAAAATCCACTTTTCCTATTATTTACTTTACGAGAACTTCGTGAGAGTCCAAACAAGCGAAAAAGTTGACTATTTTGGGGCGTATTAGGCCGATTTACTCGCGATCTAGGCCTTCAAATTACGCAAGCTCACTTTAAAATGCCATAAATACATGTGCATGTGCTAATATGCCGAAAAAATCAACATTTCGTTTCAGATGATTTTTCAGCCCCCGAGCACCTTGGGGTAACCCTAGGGCCCGGCCCGAAAATTGAAGCCCTTTGTTCGGCACGATGGACAAGAATTCCGATCATTAGGGGTCTTATGCCTTTAGATAAGGATTCTGTGGACATAAAGATCGACCGAATCGGGCGAGAAACGAAGAAGTTATGGCCAAAATAGTTTTTTTGCGTCAGGTACCGTTTTGCGCAGTTCCACTATTTTTGCCATAACTTCTAGGCTATTTGTCCGATTTTGGCCGATTCAAGTGGCGTTGGAAACCTTATTCCAAGGGCTATCCCCCAAAAAGTCAAAATCCACTTTTCCTATTATTTTGCTTTATGAGAACTTCGTGAGAGTCCAAAACAAGCGAAAAAGTGACTATTTGGGGGCGTATTCGGCCGATTTACCTGCGATCTAGGCCTTCAAATTACACAAGCTCACTTTGAAATGCCATAAATACATGTGAATGTGCTAATGTGCGAAAAAATCAACATTTCATTTCGGATGATTTTTCAGCCCCCGAGCCCCTAGGGGTACCCCTAGTGCCCGGCCCGAAAATTGAAACTCTTTGTTGGGCACGATGGACAGGTATTCCGATCATTAGGGGTCTTAGGCCTTTAGATAAGGATTCTATGGACAAAAATATCGGCCGCATCGTGCGAGTAACGCAGAAGTTATGGCCAAAATAGTTTTTAGCCCAGGCCCATAGGGGGGTACCCCTAGGGCCCGGCCCAAATTGGAGCTCTTTGTTCGCACGATGGATATGAATTCCAATCATGAAGGGTCTTGGCTCTTTAGATAAGGATACCGTGGACATAAAGATCGACCGAATCGGGCGAGAAACGAAGAAGTTATGGCCAAAATAGTTTTTGCGTCGGATCCCGTTTGCGCAGTTCCACTATTTTTGCCATAACTTCTAGGCTATTTGTCCGATTTGGCCGATTCAAGTCGCGTTGGAAACTTTATTCCAAGGGCTATCCCCCTAAAAGTCAAAATCCACTTTTGCTATTATTTTGCTTTATGAGAACTTCGTGAGAGTCCAAAACAAGCGAAAAAGTGACTATTTTGGGGCGTATTCGGACGATTTACTCGCGATCTAGGCCTTCAAATTACGCAAGCTCACTTTAAAATGCCATAAATACATGTGAATGTGCTAATATGCGAAAAATCAACATTTCGTTTCGGATGATTTTTCAGCCCCCGAGCACCTTGGGGTAAACCCTAGGGCCCGGCCCGAAAATTGAAGCCCTTTGTTCGGCACGATGGACAAGAATTCCGATCATTAGGGGTCTTATGCCTTTAGATAAGGATTCTGTAGACATAAAGATCGACCGAATCGGGCGAGAAACGAAGAAGTTTATGGCCAAAATAGTTTTTGCGTCCGGTCCCGTTTTGCGCAGTTCCACTATTTTTGCCATAACTTCTAGGCTATTTGTCCGATTTGGCCGATTCAAGTGGCGTTGGAAACCTTATTCCAAGGGATATCCCCCAAAAAAGTCAAAATCCACTTTCCTATTATTTTGCTTTATGAGAACTTCATGAGAGTCCCAAACAAGCGAAAAAGTGACTATTTTGGGGCGTATTCGGCCGATTTATTCGCGATCTAGGCCTTCAAATTACGCAAGCTCACTTTAAAATGCCATAAATACATGTGAATGTGCTAATGTGCGAAAAAATCAACATTTCATTTCGGATGATTTTTCAGCCCCCGAGCCCTAGGGATACCCCTAGGGTCCGATCTAAAAATTGAATCTCTTTGTTTGGCACGATGGACAGGTATTCCGATCAGTAGGGGCTTAGGCCTTTAGATAAGGATTCTATGGACAAAAATATCGGCCGAATCGGGGGAGTAACGCAGAAGTTATGACCAAATAGTTTTTAGCCCAGGCCCATAGGGGGGTACCCATAGGGCCCGGCCCAAAATTGGAGCTCTTTATTCAGCACGATGGATATGAATTCCAATCATGAAGGGTCTTGGGCCTTTAGATAATGATACCATGGACATAAAGATAAACCTAATCGGGCGAGAAAACGAAGAAGTTATGACCAAAGAGTTTTTGCGTCGGGTCCCGTTTTGCGCAGTTCCACTATTTTTGCCATAACTTATAGGCTATTTGTACGATTTGGCCGATTCAAACGGCGTTGGAAACCTTATTCTAAGGGCTATTCCCCAAAAAGTAAAAATCCACTTTTCTTATTATTTTACTTTACGAGAACTTCGTGAGAGTCCAAAACAAACGAAAAAGTGACTATTTGGGGGCGTATTCGGCCGATTTACCTGCGATCTAGGCCTTCAAATTACACAAGCTCACTTTGAAATGCCATAAATACATGTGAATGTGCTAATGTGCGAAAAAATCAACATTTCATTTCGGATGATTTTTCAGCCCCCGAGCCCCTAGGGGTACCCCTAGTGCCCGGCCCGAAAATTGAAACTCTTTGTTGGGCACGATGGACAGGTATTCCGATCATTAGGGGTCTTAGGCCTTTAGATAAGGATTCTATGGACAAAAATATCGGCCGCATCGGGCGAGTAACGCAGAAGTTATGGCCAAAATAGTTTTTAGCCCAGGCCCATAGGGGGGTACCCCTAGGGCCCGGCCCAAAATTGGAGCTCTTTGTTCAGCACGATGGATATGAATTCAATCATGAAGGGTCTTGGCTCTTTAGATAAGGATACCGTGGACATAAAGATCGACCGAATCGGGCGAGAAACGAAGAAGTTATGGCCAAAATAGTTTTTGCGTCGGATCCCGTTTTGCGCAGTTCCACTATTTTTGCCATAACTTCTAGGCTATTTGTCCGATTTGGCCGATTCAAGTCGCGTTGGAAACTTTATTCCAAGGGCTATCCCCTTAAAAGTCAAAATCCACTTTTGCTATTATTTTGCTTTATGAGAACTTCGTGAGAATCCAAAACAAGCGAAAAAGTGACTATTTTGGGGCGTATTCGGACGATTTACTCGCGATCTAGGCCTTCAAATTACGCAAGCTCACTTTAAAATGCCATAAATACATGTGAATGTGCTAATATGCGAAAAATCAACATTTCGTTTCGGATGATTTTTCAGCCCCCGAGCACCTTGGGGTAACCCTAGGGCCCGGCCCGAAAATTGAAGCCCTTTGTTCGGCACGATGGACAAGAATTCCGATCATTAGGGTCTTATGCCTTTAGATAAGGATTCTGTAGACATAAAGATCAACCGAATCGGGCGAGAAACGAAGAAGTTATGGCCAAAATAGTTTTTGCGTCCGGTCCCGTTTTGCGCTGTTCCACTATTTTTGCCATAACTTCTAGGCTATTTGTCCGATTTGGCCGATTCAAGTCGCGTTGGAAACCTTATTCCAAGGGCTATCCCCCTAAAAGTCAAAATCCACTTTTCCTATTATTACTTTACGAGAACTTCGTGAGAGTCCAAAACAAGCGAAAAAGTGACTATTTTGGGCGTATTAGGCCGATTTACTCGCGATCTAGGCCTTCAAATTACGCAAGCTCACTTTAAAATGCCATAATACATGTGCATGTGCTAATATGCGAAAAAAATCAACATTTCGTTTCAGATGATTTTTCAGCCCCCGAGCACCTTGGGGTAACCCTAGGGCCCGGCCCGAAAATTGAAGCCCTTTGTTCGGCACGATGGACAAGAATTCCGATCATTAGGGGTCTTATGCCTTTAGATAAGGATTCTGTGGACATAAAGATCGACCGAATCGGGCGAGAAACGAAGAAGTTATGGCCAAAATAGTTTTTGCGTCAGGTACCGTTTTGCGCAGTTCCACTATTTTTGCCATAACTTCTAGGCTATTTGTCCGATTTGGCCGATTCAAGTGGCGTTGGAAACCTTATTCCAAGGGCTATCCCCCAAAAAGTCAAAATCCACTTTTCCTATTATTTTGCTTTATGAGAACTTCGTGAGAGTCCAAAACAAGCGAAAAAGTGACTATTTGGGGGCGTATTCGGCCGATTTACCTGCGATCTAGGCCTTCAAATTACACAAGCTCACTTTGAAATGCCATAAATACATGTGAATGTGCTAATGTGCGAAAAAATCAACATTTTCATTTCGGATGATTTTTCAGCCCCCGAGCCCCTAGGGTACCCCTAGTGCCCGGCCCGAAAATTGAAACTCTTTGTTGGGCACGATGGACAGGTATTCCGATCATTAGGGTCTTAGGCCTTTAGATAAGGATTCTATGGACAAAAATATCGGCCGCATCGGGCGAGTAACGCAGAAGTTATGGCCAAAATAGTTTTTAGCCCAGGCCCATAGGGGGGTACCCCTAGGGCCCGGCCCAAAATTGGAGCTCTTTGTTCAGCACGATGGATATGAATTCCAATCATGAGGGTCTTGGCTCTTTAGATAAGGATACCGTGGACATAAGATCGACCGAATCGGGCGAGAAACGAAGAAGTTATGGCCAAAATAGTTTTTTGCGTCGGATCCCGTTTTGCGCAGTTCCACTATTTTTGCCATAACTTCTAGGCTATTTGTCCGATTTGGCCGATTCAAGTCGCGTTGGAAACTTTATTCCAAGGGCTATCCCCCTAAAGTCAAATCCACTTTTGCTATTATTTTGCTTTATGAGAACTTCGTGAGAGTCCAAAACAAGCGAAAAAGTGACTATTTTGGGGCGTATTCGGACGATTTACTCGCGATCTAGGCCTTCAAATTACGCAAGCTCACTTTAAAATGCCATAAATACATGTGAATGTGCTAATATGCGAAAAAATCAACATTTCGTTTCGGATGATTTTTCAGCCCCCGAGCACCTTGGGGTAAACCCTAGGGCCCGGCCCGAAAATTGAAGCCCTTTGTTCGGCACGATGGACAAGAATTCCGATCATTAGGGGTCTTATGCCTTTAGATAAGGATTCTGTAGACATAAAGATCGACCGAATCGGGCGAGAAACGAAGAAGTTATGGCCAAAATAGTTTTTGCGTCCGGTCCCGTTTGCGCAGTTCCACTATTTTTGCCATAACTTCTAGGCTATTTGTCCGATTTGGCCGATTCAAGTCGCGTTGGAAACCTTATTCCAAGGGCTATCCCCCTAAAAGTCAAAATCCACTTTTCCTATTATTTACTTTACGAGAACTTCGTGAGAGTCCAAAACAAGCGAAAAAGTGACTATTTTGGGGCGTATTAGGCCGATTTACTCGCGATCTAGGCCTTCAAATTACGCAAGCTCACTTTAAAATGCCATAAATACATGTGCATGTGCTAATATGCGAAAAAATCAACATTTCGTTTCAGATGATTTTTCAGCCCCCGAGCACCTTGGGGTAACCCTAGGGCCCGGCCCGAAAATTGAAGCCCTTTGTTCGGCACGATGGACAAGAATTCCGATCATTAGGGGTCTTATGCCTTTAGATAAGGATTCTGTGGACATAAGATCGACCGAATCGGGCGAGAAACGAAGAAGTTATGGCCAAAATAGTTTTTTTGCGTCAGGTACCGTTTTGCGCAGTTCCACTATTTTTGCCATAACTTCTAGGCTATTTGTCCGATTTGGCAGATTCAAGTGGCGTTGGAAACCTTATTCTAAGGGCTATCCCCCAAAAAGTCAAAATCCACTTTTCCTATTATTTTGCTTCTGAGAACTTCGTGAGAGTCCATAGCAAGCGAAAAAGTGACTATTTTGGGGCGTATTCGGCGATTTACTAGCGATCTAGGCCTTCAAATTACGCAAGCTCACTTTAAAATGCCATAAATACATGTGAATGTGCTAATATTGGAAAAAATCAACATTTCGTTTCGGATGATTTTTCAGCTCCCGAGCACCTTGGGGTAACCCTAGGGCCCGGCCCGAAAATTGAAGCCCTTTGTTCGGTACGATGGAAAAGAATTCCGATCATTAGGGGTCTTATGCCTTTAGATAAGGATTCTGTAGACATAAAGATCGACCGAATCGGGCGAGAAACGAAGAAGTTATGGCCAAAATAGTTTTTGCGTCAGGTCCCGTTTTGCGCAGTTCCACTATTTTTGCCATAACTTCTAGGCTATTTGTCCGATTTGGCCGATTCAAGTCGCGTTGGAAACCTTATTCCAAGGGCTATCCCCCTAAAAGTCAAAATCCACTTTTCCTATTATTTTACTTTACGAGAACTTCGTGAGAGTCCAAAACAAGCGAAAAAGTTACTATTTTGGGGCGTATTAGGCCGATTTACTCGCGATCTAGGCCTTCAAATTACGCAAGCTCACTTTAAAATGCCATAAATACATGTGAATGTGCTAATATGCGAAAAAATCAACATTTCGTTTCAGATGATTTTTCAGCCCCCGAGCACCTTGGGGTAACCCTAGGGCCCGGCCCGAAAATTGAAGCCCTTTGTTCGGCACGATGGACAAGAATTCCGATCATTAGGGGTCTTATGCCTTTAGATAAGGATTCTGTGAACATAAAGATCGACCGAATCGGGCGAGAAACGAAGAAGTTATGGCCAAAATAATTTTTGCGTCAGGTCCCGTTTTGCGCAGTTCCACTATTTTTGCCATAACTTCTAGGCTATTTGTCCGATTTGCCGATTCAAGTGGCGTTGGAAACCTTATTTCAAGGGCTATCTCCCAAAAAGTCAAAATCCACTTTTCCTATTATTTTACTTTATAAGAACTTCATGAGAGTCCAAAACAAGCGAAAAAGTGACTATTTTGGGGCGTATTCGGCCGATTTACTCGCGATCTAGGCCTTCAAATTACGCAAGCTCACTTTAAAATGCCATAAATACATGTGAATGTGCTAATGTGCGAAAAAATCAACATTTCATTTCGGATGATTTTTCAGCCCCCGAGCCCCTAGGGGTACCCCTAGGGCCCGACCTGAAAATTGAATCTCTTTGTTTGGCACGATGGACAGGTATTCCGATCATTAGGGGCTTAGGCCTTTAGATAAGGATTCTATGGACAAAAATATCGGCCGAATCGGGGGAGTAACGCAGAAGTTATGACCAAAATAGTTTTTAGCCCAGGCCCATAGGGGGGTACCCCTAGGGCCCGGCCCAAAATTGGAGCTCTTTATTCAGCACGATGGATATGAATTCCAATCATGAAGGGTCTTGGGCCTTTAGATAATGATACCATGGACATAAAGATAGACCTAATCGGGCGAGAAAGGAAGAAGTTATGACCAAAATAGTTTTTGCGTCGGGTCCCGTTTTGCGCAGTTCCACTATTTTTGCCATAACTTATAGGCTATTTGTACGATTTGGCCGATTCAAACGGCGTTGGAAACCTTATTCTAAGGGCTATCCCCCAAAAAGTAAAAATCCACTTTTCTTATTATTTTACTTTACGAGAACTTCGTGAGAGTCCAAAACAAGCGAAAAAGTGACTATTTGGGGGCGTATTCGGCCGATTTACCTGCGATCTAGGCCTTCAAATTACACAAGCTCACTTTAAAATGCCATAAATACATGTGAATGTGCTAATGTGCGAAAAAATCAACATTTCATTCGGATGATTTTTCAGCCCCCGAGCCCCTAGGTGTACCCCTAGTGCCCGGCCCGAAAATTGAAACTCTTTGTTGGGCACGATGGACAGGTATTCCGATCATTAGGGGTCTTAGGCCTTTAGATAAGGATTCTATGGACAAAAATATCGGCTGCATCGGGCGAGTAACGCAGAAGTTATGGCCAAAATAGTTTTTAGCCCAGGCCCATAGGGGGGTACCCCTAGGGCCCGGCCCAAAATTGGAGCTCTTTGTTCAGCACGATGGATATGAATTCCAATCATGAAGGGTCTTGGCTCTTTAGATAAGGATACCGTGGACATAAAGATCGACCGAATCGGGCGAGAAACGAAGAAGTTATGGCCAAAATAGTTTTTGCGTCGGATCCCGTTTTGCGCAGTTCCACTATTTTTGCCATAAACTTATAGGCTATTTGTACGATTTGGCCGATTCAAGCGGCGTTGGAAATCTTATTCTAATGGCTATCCCCCAAAAAGTCAAAATCCACTTTTCCTATTATTTTACTTTACGAGAACTTCATGAGAGTCCAAAACAAGCGAAAAAGTGATTATTTGGGGGCGTATTCGGCCGATTTACCTGCGATCTAGGCCTTGAAATTACGCAACACTCAATTTAAAAAGCCATAAATACATGTGAATGTGCTAATGTGTGAAAAAATCAACATTTGGTTTCGGATGATTTTTCAGCCCCCGAGCCCCTTGAGGTACCCCTAGGGCCCGGCCCGAAAATTGAAACTCTTTGTTGGGCACGATGGACAGGTATTCCGATCATTAGGGGTCTTAGGCCTTTAGATAAGGATTCTATGGATAAAAATATCGGCCGCATCGGGCGAGTAACGCAGAAGTTATGTCCAAAATAGTTTTTAGCCCAGGCCCATAGGGGGGTACCCCTAGGGCCCGGCCCAAAATTGGAGCTCTTTGTTCAGCACGATGGATATGAATTCCAATCATGAAGGGTATTGGCTCTTTAGATAAGGATATCGTGGACATAAAGATCGACCGAATCGGGCGAGAAACGAAGAAGTTATGGCCAAAATAGTTTTTGCGTCGGATCCCGTTTTGTCCATAACTTCGAGGCTATTTTTGCCGTAACTTCTAGGCTATTTTTAGGGTTCCACTATTTTTGCCATAACTTCTAGGCTATTTTTAGGGTTCCACTATTTTTGCCATAACTTCTAGGCTATTTGTCCGATTTGGCCGATTCAAGTCGCGTTGGAAACCTTATTCCAAGGGCTATCCCCCTAAAAGTCAAAATCCACTTTTCCTATTATTTTACTTTACGAGAACTTCGTGAGAGTCCAAAACAAGCGAAAAAGTGACTATTTTGGGGCGTATTAGGCCGATTTACTCGCGATCTAGGCCTTCAAATTACGCAAGCTCACTTTAAAATGCCATAAATACATGTGAATGTGCTAATATGCGAAAAAATCAACATTTCGTTTCAGATGATTTTTCAGCCCCCGAGCACCTTGGGTAACCCTAGGGCCCGGCCCGAAAATTGAAGCCCTTGTTCGGCACGATGGACAAGAATTCTGATCATTAGGGGTCTTATGCCTTTAGATAAGGATTCTGTGGACATAAAGATCGACCGAATCTGGCGAGAAACGAAGAAGTTATGGCGAAAATAGTTTTTTGCGTCAGGTACCGTTTTGCGCAGTTCCACTATTTTGCCATAACTTCTAGGCTATTTGTCCGATTTGGCAGATTCAAGTGGCGTTGGAAACCTTATTCCAAGGGCTATCCCCCAAAAAGTCAAAATCCACTTTTCCTATTATTTTGCTTTATGAGAACTTCGTGAGAGTCCATAACAAGCGAAAAAGTGACTATTTTGGGGCGTATTCGGCCGATTTACTAGCGATCTAAGGCCTTCAAATTACGCAAGCTCACTTTAAAATGCCATAAATACATGTGAATGTGCTAATATGCGAAAAAATCAACATTTCGTTTCAGATGATTTTTCAGCCCCCGAGCACCTTGGGGTAACCCTAGGGCCCGGCCCGAAAATTGAAGCCCTTTGTTCGGTACGATGGACAAGAATTCCGATCATTAGGGGTCTTATGCCTTTAGATAAGGATTCTGTAGACATAAAGATCGACCGAATCGGGCGAGAAACGAAGAAGTTATGGCCAAAATAGTTTTTGCGTCAGGTCCCGTTTTGCGCAGTTCCACTATTTTTGCCATAACTTCTAGGCTATTTGTCCGATTTGGCCGATTCAAGTGGCGTTGGAAACCTTATTCCAAGGGCTATCCCCCAAAAAGTCAAAATCCACTTTTCCTATTATTTTGCTTTATGAGAACTTCATCAGAGTCCAAAACAAGCGAAAAAGTGACTATTTTGGGGCGTATTCGGCCGATTTACTCGCGATCTAGGCCTTCAAATTACGCAAAGCTCACTTTAAAATGCCATAAATACATGTGAATTTGCTAATGTGCGAAAAAATCAACATTTCATTTCGGGTGATTTTTCAGCCCCCGAGCCCCTTGGGGTACCCCTAGGGCCCGGCCCGAAAATTGAAACTCTTTGTTGGGCACGATGGACAGGTATTCCGATCATTAGGGGTCTTAGGCCTTTAGATAAGGATTCTATGGATAAAAATATCGGCCGCATCGGGCGAGTAACGCAGAAGTTATGTCCAAAATAGTTTTTAGCCCAGGCCCATAGGGGGTACCCATAGGCCCGGCCCAAAATTGGAGCTCTTTGTTCAGCACGATGGATATGAATTCCAATCATGAAGGGTATTGGCTCTTTAGATAAGGATACCGTGGACATAAAGATCGACCGAATCGGGCGAGAAACGAAGAAGTTATGGCCAAATAGTTTTTTGCGTCGGATCCCGTTTTGTCCATAACTTCTAGGCTATTTTTGCCATAACTTCTAGGCTATTTTTAGGGTTC
Source organism: Schizonepeta tenuifolia (assembly GCA_029490685.1). Lineage (NCBI taxonomy): Eukaryota > Viridiplantae > Streptophyta > Magnoliopsida > Lamiales > Lamiaceae > Schizonepeta > Schizonepeta tenuifolia. Next base: position 16,410 of record JANLIY010000204.1, on the reverse strand, counting down.
CACTATTTTTGCCATAACTTCTAGGCTATTTGTCCGATTTGGCCGATTCAAGTCGCGTTGGAAACCTTATTCCAAGGGCTATCCCCCTAAAAGTCAAAATCTACTTTTCCTATTATTTTACTTTACGAGAACTTCGTGAGATGTCCAAAACAAGCGAAAAAGTGACTATTTTTGGGCGTATTAGGCCGATTTACTCGCGATCTAGGCCTTCAAATTACGCAAGCTCACTTAAAATGCCATAAATACATGTGAATGTGCTAATATGTGAAAAAATCAATATTTCGTTTCGGATGATTTTTCAGCCCCCGAGCACCTTGGGGTAACCCTAGGGCCCGGCCCGAAAATTGAAGCCCTTTGTTCGACACGATGGACAAGTATTCCGATCATTAGGGGTCTTATGCCTTTAGATAAGGATTCTGTGGACATAAAGATCGACTGAATCGGGCGAGAAACGAAGAAGTTATGGCCAAAATAGTTTTTGCGTCAGGTCCCGTTTTTGCGCAGTTCCACTATTTTTGCCATAACTTCTAGGCTATTTGTCGATTTGGCCGATTCAAGTCGCGTAGGAAACCTTATTCCAAGGGCTATCCCTCTAAAAGTAAAAATCCACTTTTCCTATTATTTTACTTTACGAGAACTTCGTGAGAGTCCAAAACAAGCGAAAAAAGTGTCTATTTTGGGGCGTATTGGGCCGATTTACCTGCGATCTAGGCCTTCAAATTACGCAAGCACACTTTAAAATGCCATAAATACATGTGAATGTGCTAATGTGTGAAAAAATCAACATTTCGTTTCGGATGATTTTTCAGCCCCCGAGCCCCTTGGGGTACCCCTAGGGCTCGGCCCGGAAATTGATGGCCTTTGTTCGCACGATGGACAAGAATTCCGATCATTAGGGGTCTTAGGCCTTTAGATAAGGATTATGTGGACATAAAGATCGATCGAATCGGGCAAGAACCGAAGAAGTTATGGCCAAAATAAATTTTGCGTCGGGTCCCGTTTTGCGCAGTTCCACTATTTTTGCCATTACTTCTAGGCTATTTGTCCGATTTGGCCGATTCAAGTGGCGTTGGAAACCTTATTCCAAGGGCTATCCCCCTAAAAGTCAAAATCCACTTTTCCTATTATTTACTTTACGAGAACTTCGTGAGGAGTCCAAAACAAGCGAAAAAGTGACTATTTTGGGGCGTATTAGGCCGATTTACTCGCGATCTAGGCCTTCAAATTACGCAAGCTCACTTTAAAATGCCATAAATACATGTGAATGTGCTAATATGCGAAAAAATCAACATTTCGTTCAGATGATTTTTCAGCCCCCGAGCACCTTGGGGTAACCCTAGGGCCCGGCCCGAAAATTGAAGCCCTTTGTTCGGCACGATGGACAAGAATTCCGATCATTAAGGGTCTTATGCCTTTAGATAAGGATTCTGTGAACATAAAGATCGACCAAATCGGGCGAGAAACGAAGAAGTTATGGCCAAAATAGTTTTTGCGTCAGGTCCCGTTTTGCGCAGTTCCACTATTTTTGCCATAACTTCTAGGCTATTTGTCCGATTTGGCCGATTCAAGTGGCGTTGGAAAACCTTATTCCAAGGGCTATCCCCCAAAAAGTCAAATCCACTTTTCCTATTATTTTGCTTTATGAGAACTTCATGAGAGTCCAAAACAAGCGAAAAAGTGACTATTTTGGGGCGTATTCGGCCGATTTATTCGCGATCTAGGCCTTCAAATTACGCAAACTCAATTTAAAAAGCCATAAATACATGTGAATGTGCTAATGTGTGAAAAAATCAACATTTGGTTTCGGATGATTTTTCAGCCCCCGAGCCCCTTGGGGTACCCCTAGGGCCCGGCCCGAAAATTGAAACTCTTTGTTGGGCACGATGGACAGGTATTCCGATCATTAGGGTTCTTAGGCCTTTAGATAAGGATTCTATGGACAAAATATCGGCCGCATCGGGCGAGTAACGCAGAAGTTGTGGCCAAAATAGTTTTTAGCCCAGGCCCATAGGGGGATACCCCTAGGGCCCGGCCCAAAATTGGAGCTCTTTGTTCAGCACGATGGATATGAATTCCAATCATGAAGGGTCTTGGCTCTTTAGATAAGGATACCGTGGACATAAAGATCGACCGAATCGGGCGAGAAACGAAGAAGTTATGGCCAAAATAGTTTTTGCGTCGGATCCCGTTTTGCGCAGTTCCACTATTTTTGCCATAACTTCTAGGCTATTTGTCCGATTTGGCCGATTCAAGTCGCGTTGGAAACCTTATTCCAAGGGCTATCCCCCTAAAGTCAAAATCCACTTTTCCTATTATTTTACTTTACGAGAACTTCGTGAGAGTCCAAAACAAGCGAAAAAGTGACTATTTTTGGGCGTATTAGGCCGATTTACTCGCGATCTAGGCCTTCAAATTACGCAAGCTCACTTTAAAATGCCATAAATACATATGAATGTGCTAATATGCGGAAAAATCAACATTTCGTTTCGGATGATTTTTCAGCCCCCGAGCACCTTGGGGTAACCCTAGGGCCCGGCCCGAAAATTGAAGCACTTTGTTCGGCACGATGGACAAGAATTCCGATCATTAGGGGTCTTATGCCTTTAGATAAGGATTCTGTGGACATAAAGATCGACCGAATCGGGCGAGAAAGGAAGAAGTTATGGCCAAAATAGTTTTTGCGTTAGGTCCCGTTTTGCGCAGTTCCACTATTTTTGCCATAACTTCTAGGCTATTTGTCCGATTTGGCCGATTCAAGTCGCGTTGGAAACCTTATTCAAGGGCTATCCCCCTAAATGTCAAAATCCACTTTTTCTATTATTTTACTTTACGAGAACTTCGTGAGAGTCCAAAACAAGCGAAAAAGTGTCTATTTTGGGGCGTATTCGGCCGATTTACCTGCGATCTAGGCCTTCAAATTACGCAAGCTCACTCTAAAATGCCATAAATACATGTGAATGTGCTAATGTGTGAAAAAATCAACATTTCGTTTCGGATGATTTTTCAGCCCCCGAGAGCCTTGGGGTACCCCTAGGGCCCGACCCGAAAAGTGAAGGCCTTTGTTCGGCACGATGGACAAGAATTCCGATCATTAGGGATCTTAGGCCTTTAGATAAGGATTATGTGGACATAAAGATCGACCGAATCGAGCGAGAACCGAAGAAGTTATGACCAAAATAAATTTTGCGTCAGGTCCCGTTTTGCGCAGTTCCACTATTTTTGCCATAACTTCTAGGCTATTTGTCCGATTTGCCGATTCAAGTGGCGTTGGAAACCTTATTCCAAGGGCTATGCCCCAAAAAGTCAAAATCCACTTTTCCTATTATTTTGCTTTATGAGAACTTCATGAGAGTCCAAAACAAGCGAAAAAGTGACTATTTTGGGGCGTATTCGGCTGATTTACCTGCGATCTAGGCCTTCAAATTACGCAAACTCAATTTAAAAAGCCATAAATACATGTGAATGTGCTAATGTGCGAAAAAATCAACATTTCGTTTCGGATGATTTTTCAGCCCCCGAGCACCTTGGGGACCCCTAGGGCCCGGCCCGAAAATTGAAGCACTTTGTTCGGCACGATGGACAAGAATTCCGATCATTAGGGGTCTTATGCCTTTAGATAAGGATTCTGTGGACATAAAGATCGACCGAATCGGGCGAGAAAGGAAGAAGTTATGGCCAAAATAGTTTTTGCGTCAGGTCCCGTTTTGCGCAGTTCCACTATTTTTGCCATAACTTCTAGGCTATTTGTCCGATTTGGCCGATTCAAGTCGCGTTGGAAACCTTATTCCAAGGGCTATCCCCTGAAATGTCAAAATCCACTTTTTCTATTATTTTACTTTACGAGAACTTCGTGAGAGTCCAAAACAAGCGAAAAAGTGTCTATTTTGGGGCGTATTCGGCCGATTTACCTGCGATCTAGGCCTTCAAATTACGCAAGCTCACTCTAAAATGCCATAAATACATGTGAATGTGCTAATGTGTGAAAAAATCAACATTTCGTTTCGGATGATTTTTCAGCCCCCGAGAGCCTTGGGTAACCCTAGGGCCCGACCCGAAAAGTGAAGGCCTTTGTTCGCACGATGGACAAGAATTCCGATCATTAGGGATCTTAGGCCTTTAGATAAGGATTATGTGGACATAAAGATCGACCGAATCGAGCGAGAACCGAAGAAGTTATGGCCAAAATAAATTTTGCGTCAGGTCCCGTTTTGCGCAGTTCCACTATTTTTGCCATAACTTCTAGGCTATTTGTCCGATTTGGCCGATTCAAGTGGCGTTGGAAACCTTATTCCAAGGGCTATCCCCTAAAAAGTCAAAATCCACTTTTCCTATTATTTTACTTTACGAGAACTTCGTGAGAGTCCAAAACAAGCGAAAAAGTGACTATTTTGGGGCGTATTAGGCCGATTTACTCGCGATCTAGGCCTTCAAATTACGCAAGCTCACTTTAAAATGCCATAAATACATGTGAATGTGCTAATATGCGAAAAAATCAACATTTCGTTTCGGATGATTTTTCAGCCCCCGAGCACCTTGGGGTAACCCTAGGGCCCGGCCCGAAAATTGAAGCACTTTGTTCGGCACGATGGACAAGAATTCCGATCATTAGGGGTCTTATGCCTTTAGATAAGGATTCTGTGGACATAAAGATCGACCGAATCGGGCGAGAAAGGAAGAAGTTATGGCCAAAATAGTTTTTGCGTCAGGTCCCGTTTTGCGCAGTTCCACTATTTTTGCCATAACTTCTAGGCTATTTGTCCGATTTGGCCGATTCAAGTCGCGTTGGAAACCTTATTCCAAGGGCTATCCCCCTAAATGTCAAAATCCACTTTTTCTATTATTTTACTTTACGAGAACTTCGTGAGAGTCCAAAACAAGCGAAAAAGTGTCTATTTTGGGGCGTATTCGGCCGATTTACCTGCGATCTAGGCCTTCAAATTACGCAAGCTCACTCTAAAATGCCATAAATACATGTGAATGTGCTAATGTGTGAAAAAATCAACATTTCGTTTCGGATGATTTTTCAGCCCCCGAGAGCCTTGGGGTACCCCTAGGGCCCGACCCGAAAAGTGAAGGCCTTTGTTCGGCACGATGGACAAGAATTCCGATCATTAGGGATCTTAGGCCTTTAGATAAGGATTATGTGGACATAAAGATCGACCGAATCGAGCGAGAACCGAAGAAGTTATGACCAAAATAAATTTTGCGTCAGGTCCCGTTTTGCGCAGTTCCACTATTTTTGCCATAACTTCTAGGCTATTTGTCCGATTTGGCCGATTCAAGTGGCGTTGGAAACCTTATTCCAAGGGCTATGCCCCAAAAAGTCAAAATCCACTTTTCCTATTATTTTGCTTTATGAGAACTTCATGAGAGTCCAAAACAAGCGAAAAAGTGACTATTTTGGGGCGTATTCGGCCGATTTACCTGCGATCTAGGCCTTCAAATTACGCAAACTCAATTTAAAAAGCCATAAATACATGTGAATGTGGTAATGTGTGAAAAAATCAACATTTGGTTTCGGATGATTTTTCAGCCCCCGAGCCCCTTGGGGTACCCCTAGGGCCCGGCCCGAAAATTGAAACTCTTTGTTGGGCACGATGGACAGGTATTCCGATCATTAGGGTTCTTAGGCCTTTAGATAAGGATTCTATGGACAAAAATATCGGCCGCATCGGGCGAGTAACGCAGAAGTTGTGGCCAAAATAGTTTTTAGCCCAGGCCCATAGGGGGATACCCCTAGGGCCCGGCCCAAAATTGGAGCTCTTTGTTCAGCACGATGGATATGAATTCCAATCATGAAGGGTCTTGGCTCTTTAGATAAGGATACCGTGGACATAAAGATCGACCGAATCGGGCGAGAACGAAGAAGTTATGGCCAAAATAGTTTTTGCGTCGGATCCCGTTTTGCGCAGTTCCACTATTTTTGCCATAACTTCTAGGCTATTTGTCCGATTTGGCCGATTCAAGTCGCGTTGGAAACCTTATTCCAAGGGCTATCCCCCTAAAAGTCAAAATCCACTTTTCCTATTATTTTACTTTACGAGAACTTCGTGAGAGTCCAAAACAAGCAAAAAAGTGACTATTTTTGGGCGTATTAGGCCGATTTACTCGCGATCTAGACCTTCAAATTACGCAAGCTCACTTTAAAATGCCATAAATACATATGAATGTGCTAATATGCGAAAAATCAACATTTCGTTTCGGATGATTTTTCAGACCCCGAGCACCTTGGGGTAACCCTAGGGCCCGGCCCGAAAATTGAAGCACTTTGTTCGGCACGATGGACAAGAATTCCGATCATTAGGGGTCTTATGCCTTTAGATAAGGATTCTGTGGACATAAAGATCGACCGAATCGGGCGAGAAAGGAAGAAGTTATGGCCAAAATAGTTTTTGCGTCAGGTCCCGTTTGCGCAGTTCCACTATTTTTTGCCATAACTTCTAGGCTATTTGTCCGATTTGGCCGATTCAAGTCGCGTTGGAAACCTTATTCCAAGGGCTATCCCCCGAAATGTCAAAATCCACTTTTTTCTATTATTTTACTTTACGAGAACTTCGTGAGAGTCCAAAACAAGCGAAAAAGTGTCTATTTTGGGGCGTATTCGGCCGATTTACCTGCGATCTAGGCCTTCAAATTACGCAAGCTCACTCTAAAATGCCATAAATACATGTGAATGTGCTAATGTGTGAAAAATCAACATTTCGTTTCGGATGATTTTTCAGCCCCCGAGAGCCTTGGGGTACCCCTAGGGCCCGACCCGAAAAGTGAAGGCCTTTGTTCGGCACGATGGACAAGAATTCCGATCATTAGGGATCTTAGGCCTTTAGATAAGGATTATGTGGACATAAAGATCGACCGAATCGAGCGAGAACCGAAGAAGTTATGGCCAAAATAAATTTTGCGTCAGGTCCCGTTTTGCGCAGGTTCCACTATTTTTGCCGTAACTTCTAGGCTATTTGTCCGATTTGGCCGATTCAAGTGGCGTTGGAAACCTTATTCCAAGGGCTATGCCCCAAAAAGTCAAAATCCACTTTTCCTATTATTTTTCTTTATGAGAACTTCGTGAGAGTCCATAACAAGCGAAAAAAGTGACTATTTTGGGGCGTATTCGGCCGATTTACTCGCGATCTAGGCCTTCAAATTACGCAAGCTCACATTAAAATGCCATAAATACATGTGAATGTGCTAATATGCGAAAAATTAACATTTCGTTTCGGATGATTTTTTCAGCCCCCGAGCACCTTGGGGTAACCCTAGAGCCCGGCCCGAAAATTGAAGCCCTTTGTTCGGTACGATGGACAAGAATTCCGATCATTAGGGGTCTTATGCCTTTAGATAAGGATTCTATGGACAAAAATATCGGCCGCATCGGGCGAGTAACGCAGAAGTTGTGGCCAAAATAGTTTTTAGCCCAGGCCCATAGGGGGATACCCCTAGGGCCCGGCCCAAAATTGGAGCTCTTTGTTCAGCACGATGGATATGAATTCCAATCATGAAGGGTCTTGGCTCTTTAGATAAGGATACCGTGGACATAAAGATCGACCGAATCGGGCGAGAAACGAAAAAGTTATGGCCAAATAGTTTTTGCGTCGGATCCCGTTTTGCGCAGTTCCACTATTTTTGCCATAACTTCTAGGCTATTTGTCCGATTTGGCCGATTCAAGTCGCGTTGGAAACCTTATTCCAAGGGCTATCCCCCCTTAAAGTCAAAATCCACTTTTCCTATTATTTTACTTTACGAGAACTTCGTGAGAGTCCAAAACAAGCGAAAAAGTGACTATTTTTGGGCGTATTAGGCCGATTTACTCGCGATCTAGGCCTTCAAATTACGCAAGCTCACTTTAAAATGCCATAATTACATATGAATGTGCTAATATGCGAAAAATCAACATTTCGTTCGGATGATTTTTCAGCCCCCGAGCACCTTGGGACCACTAGGGCCCGGCCCGAAAATTGAAGCACTTTGTTCGGCACGATGGACAAGAATTCCGATCATTAGGGGTCTTATGCCTTTAGATAAGGATTCTGTGGACATAAAGATCGACCGAATCGGGCGAGAAAGGAAGAAGTTATGGCCAAAATAGTTTTTGCGTCAGGTCCCGTTTTGCGCAGTTCCACTATTTTTGCCATAACTTCTAGGCTATTTGTCCGATTTGGCCGATTCAAGTCGCGTTGGAAACCTTATTCCAACGGCTATCCCCCGAAATGTCAAAATCCACTTTTTCTATTATTTTACTTTACGAGAACTTCGTGAGAGTCCAAAACAAGCGAAAAGTGTCTATTTTGGGGCGTATTCGGCCGATTTACCTGCGATCTAGGCCTTCAAATTACGCAAGCTCACTCTAAAATGCCATAAATACATGTGAATGTGCTAATGTGTGAAAAAATCAACATTCGTTTCGGATGATTTTTCAGCCCCCGAGAGCCTTGGGGTACCCCTACGGCCCGACCCGAAAAGTGAAGGCCTTTTGTTCGGCACGATGGACAAGAATTCCGATCATTAGGGATCTTAGGCCTTTATATGTGGACATAAAGATCGACCGAATCGAGCGAGAACCGAAGAAGTTATGGCCAAAATAAATTTTGCGTCAGGTCCCGTTTTGCGCAGTTCACTATTTTTGCCATAACTTCTAGGCCTATTTGTCCGATTTGGCCGATTCAAGTGGCGTTGGAAACCTTATTCCAAGGGCTATGCACCAAAAAGTCAAAATCCACTTTTCCTATTATTTTGCTTTATGAGAACTTCGTGAGAGTCCATAACAAGCGAAAAAGTGACTATTTTGGGGCGTATTCGGCCGATTTACTCGCGATCTAGGCCTTCAAATTACGCAAGCTCACATTAAAATGCCATAAATACATGTGAATGTGCTAATATGCGAAAAAATCAACATTTCGTTTCGGATGATTTTTCAGCCCCCGAGCACCTTGGGGTAACCCTAGGGCCCGGCCCGAAATTGAAGCCCTTTGTTCGGTACGATGGACAAGAATTCCGATCATTAGGGGTCTTATGCCTTTAGATAAGGATTCTGTAGACATAAAGATCGACCGAATCGGGCGAGAAACGAAGAAGTTATGGCCAAAATAGTTTTTGCGTTCAGGTCCCGTTTTGCGCAGTTCCACTATTTTTGCCATAACTTCTAGGCTATTTGTCCGATTTGGCCGATTCAAGTCGCGTTGGAAACCTTATTCCAAGGGCTATCCCCCTAAAAGTCTAAATCCACTTTTCCTATTATTTTTACTTTACGAGAACTTCGTGAGAGTCCAAAACAAGCGAAAAAGTTATTATTTTGGGGCGTATTAGGCGATTTACTCGCGATCTAGGCCTTCAAATTACGCAAGCTCACTTTAAAATGCCATAAATACATGTGAATGTGCTAATATGCGAAAAAGTCAACATTTCGTTTCAGATGATTTTTCAGCCCCCGAGCACCTTGGGGTAACACTAGGGCCCGGCCCGAAAATTGAAGCCCTTTGTTCGGCACGATGGACAAGAATTCCGATCATTAGGGGTCTTATGCCTTTAGATAAGGATTCTGTGAACATAAAGATCGACCGAATCGGGCGAGAAACGAAGAAGTTATGGCCAAAATAGTTTTTGCGTCAGGTCCCGTTTTGCGCAGTTCCACTATTTTTGCCATAACTTCTAGGCTATTTGTCCGATTTGGCCGATTCAAGTGGCGTTGGAAACCTTATTCCAAGGGCTATCCCCCAAAAAGTCAAAATCCACTTTTCCTATTATTTTGCTTTATGAGAACTTCATGAGAGTCCAAAACAAGCGAAAAAGTGACTATTTTGGGGCGTATTCGGCCGATTTACTCGCGATCTAGGCCTTCAAATTACGCAAGCTCACTTTAAAATGCCATAAATACATGTGAATGTGCTAATGTGCCCGAAAAAATCAACATTTCATTTCGGATGATTTTTCAGCCCCGAGCCCCTAGGGGTACCCCCTAGGGCCCGACCTGAAAATTGAATCTCTTTGTTTGGCACGATGGACAGGTATTCCGATCATTAGGGGTCTTAGGCCTTTAGATAAGGATTCTATGGACAAAAATATCGGCCGAATCGGGGGAGTAACGCAGAAGTTATGACCAAAATAGTTTTTAGCCCAGGCCCATAGGGGGTACCCCTAGGGCCCGGCCCAAAATTGGAGCTCTTTATTCAGCACAATGGATATGAATTCCAATCATGAAGGGTCTTGGGCCTTTAGATAATGATACCATGGACATAAAGGTAGACCTAATCGGGCGAGAAATGAAGAAGTTAGGACCAAAATAGTTTTTTGCGTCGGGTCCCGTTTTGCGCAGCTTTCCACTATTTTTGCCATAACTTATAGGCTATTTGTACGATTTGGCCGATTCAAACGGCGTTGGAAACCTTATTCTACGGGCTATCCCCCAAAAAGTAAAAATCCACTTTTCTTATTATTTTACTTTACGAGAACTTCGTGAGAGTCCAAAACAAGCGAAAAAGTGACTATTTGGGGGCGTATTCGGCCGATTTACCTGCGATCTAGGCCTTCAAATTACACAAGCTCACTTTAAAATGCCATAAATACATGTGAATGTGCTAATGTGCGAAAAAATCAACATTTCATTTCGGATGATTTTCAGCCCCCGAGCCCCTAGGGGTACCCCTAGTGCCCAGCCCGAAAATTGAAACTCTTTGTTGGGCACGATGGACAGGTATTCCGATCATTAGGGGTCTTAGGCCTTTAGATAAGGATTCTATGGACAAAAAATCGGCTGCATCGGCGAGTAACGCAGAAGTTATGGCCAAATAGTTTTTAGCCCAGGCCCCTAGGGGTACCCCTAGTGCCCGGCCCAAAATTGGAGCTCTTTGTTCAGCACGATGGATAGGAATTTCAATCATGAGGGGTCTTGGGCCTTTAGATAAGGATTCCGTGGACATAAAGATCGGACCGAATCGGGCGAGAAACGAAGAAGTTATGGCTAAAATAGTTTTTGCGTCGGGTCCCCGTTTTGCGCAGTTCCACTATTTCTGCCATAACTTCCAGGCTATTTTTCCGATTTGGCCGATTCAAGTGGCGTTGGAAACCTAATTCCAAGGGATATCCCCTAAAAAATCAAAATCCACTTTTTCTATTATTTTACTTTATGAGAACTTCGTGATAGTCCAAAACAAGCGAAAAAGTGTCTATTTTGGGGCGTATTCGGCCGATTTACCCGCGATCTGGGCCTTCGAAATACGCAAGCTCACTTTAAAATTCCATTAATACATGTGAATGTGCTAATGTGCGAAATAATCAACATTTCGTTTCGGATGATTTTTCAGCCCCCGAGCCCCCTAGGGGTACCCAACCCGAAAATTGAAACTCTTTGTTCGGCACGATGGACAGGAATTCCGATCATTAGGGGTCTTAGGCCTTTAGATAAGAATTCTGTGGACATAAAGATCGACCGAATCGGGAGAGTAACGAAGAAGTTATGGCCAAAACAGTTTTTTAGCCCAGGCCCCTAGTACCCCCTAGGGCCCGGCCCAAAAATTGGAGCTCTTTTTTTGGCACGATTGATAGGAATTCCAATCATGAGGGTCTTGGGCCTTTAGATAAGGATTCCGTGGATATAAAGATCGACCCGAATCTAGCGAGTAACGAAGAAGTTATGGCAAAATAGTGGAACTGCGCAAAATAGGACCCGACGCAAAAACTATTTTGGCCATAACTTCTTCGTTACTCGCTAGATTCGGTCGATCTTTATATCCACGGAATCCTTATCTAAAGGCCCAAGACCCCTCATGATTGGAATTCCTATCAATCGTGCCAAAAAAAGAGCTCCAATTTTTGGGCCGGGCCCTAGGGGGTACTAGGGGCCTGGGCTAAAAACTGTTTTGGCCATAACTTCTTCGTTACTCGCCCGATTCGGTCGATCTTTATGTCCACAGAATTCTTATCTAAAGGCCTAAGACCCCTAATGATCGGAATTCCTGTCCATCGTGCCGAACAAAGAGTTTCAATTTTCGGGTTGGGTACCCCTAGGGGCTCGGGGGCTGAAAAATCATCCGAAACGAAATGTTGATTATTTCGCACATTAGCACATTCACATGTATTAATGGAATTTTAAAGTGAGCTTGCGTATTTCGAAGGCCCAGATCGCGGGTAAATCGGCCGAATACGCCCCAAAATAGACACTTTTTCGCTTGTTTTGGACTATCACGAAGTTCTCATAAAGTAAAATAATAGAAAAAGTGGATTTTGATTTTTTAGGGGATATCCCTTGGAATTAGGTTTCCAACGCCACTTGAATCGGCCAAATCGGAAAAATAGCCTGGAAGTTATGGCAGAAATAGTGGAACTGCGCAAAACGGGACCCGACGCAAAAACTATTTTAGCCATAACTTCTTCGTTTCTCGCCCGATTCGGTCGATCTTTATGTCCACGGAATCCTTATCTAAAGGCCCAAGACCCTCATGATTGAAATTCCTATCCATCGTGCTGAACAAAGAGCTCCAATTTTGGGCCGGGCACTAGGGGTACCCCCTAGGGGCCTGGGCTAAAAACTATTTTGGCCATAACTTCTGCGTTACTCGCCCGATGCAGCCGATATTTTTGTCCATAGAATCCTTATCTAAAGGCCTAAGACCCCTAATGATCGGAATACCTGTCCATCGTGCCCAACAAAGAGTTTCAATTTTCGGGCTGGGCACTAGGGGTACCCCTAGGGGCTCGGGGCTGAAAAATCATCCGAAATGAAATGTGATTTTTTCGCACATTAGCACATTCACATGTATTTATGGCATTTTAAAGTGAGCTTGTGTAATTTGAAGGCCTAGATCGCAGGTAAATCGGCCGAATACGCCCCCAAATAGTCACTTTTTCGCTTGTTTTGGACTCTCACGAAGTTCTCGTAAAGTAAAATAATAAGAAAAGTGGATTTTTACTTTTTGGGGGATAGCCCTTAGAATAAGGTTTCCAACGCCGTTTGAATCGGCCAAATCGTACAAATAGCCTATAAGTTATGGCAAAAATAGTGGAACTGCGCAAAACGGGACCCGACGCAAAAACTATTTTGGTCCTAACTTCTTCATTTCTCGCCCGATTAGGTCTACCTTTATGTCCATGGTATCATTATCTAAAGGCCCAAGACCCTTCATGATTGGAATTCATATCCATTGTGCTGAATAAAGAGCTCCAATTTTGGGCCGGGCCCTAGGGGTACCCCCCTATGGGCCTGGGCTAAAAACTATTTTGGTCATAACTTCTGCGTTACTCCCCCGATTCGGCCGATATTTTTGTCCATAGAATCCTTATCTAAAGGCCTAAGACCCCTAATGATCGGAATACCTGTCCATCGTGCCAAACAAAGAGATTCAATTTTCAGGTCGGGCCCTAGGGGTACCCCTAGGGGCTCGGGGGCTGAAAAATCATCCGAAATGAAATGTTGATTTTTTCGCACATTAGCACATTCACATGTATTTATGGCATTTTAAAGTGAGCTTGCGTAATTTGAAGGCCTAGATCGCGAGTAAATCGGCCGAATACGCCCCAAAATAGTCACTTTTTCGCTTGTTTTGGACTCTCATGAAGTTCTCATAAAGCAAAATAATAGGAAAAGTGGATTTTGACTTTTTGGGGGATAGCCCTTGGAATAAGGTTTCCAACGCCACTTGAATCGGCCAAATCGGAAAATAGCCTAGAAGTTATGGCAAAAATAGTGGAACTGCGCAAAACGGGACCTGACGCAAAAACTATTTTGGCCATAACTTCTTCGTTTCTCGCCGATTCGGTCGATCTTTATGTTCACAGAATCCTTATCTAAAGGCATAAGACCCCTAATGATCGGAATTCTTGTCCATCGTGCCGAACAAAGGGCTTCAATTTTCGGGCCGGGCCCTAGTGTTACCCCAAGGTGCTCGGGGGCTGAAAAATCATCTGAAACGAAATGTTGACTTTTTCGCATATTAGCACATTCACATGTATTTATGGCATTTTAAAGTGAGCTTGCGTAATTTGAAGGCCTAGATCGCGAGTAAATCGGCCTAATACGCCCCAAAATAATAACTTTTTCGCTTGTTTTGGACTCTCACGAAGTTCTCGTAAAGTAAAATAATAGGAAAAGTGGATTTAGACTTTTAGGGGGATAGCCCTTGGAATAAGGTTTCCAACGCGACTTGAATCGGCCAAATCGGACAAATAGCCTAGAAGTTATGGCAAAATAGTGGAACTGCGCAAAACGGGACCTGACGCAAAAACTATTTTGGCCATAACTTCTTCGTTTCTCGCCCGATTCGGTCGATCTTTATGTCTACAGAATCCTTATCTAAAGGCATAAGACCCCTAATGATCGGAATTCTTGTCCATCGTACCGAACAAAGGGCTTCAATTTTCGGGCCGGGCCCTAGGGTTACCCCAAGGTGCTCGGGGGCTGAAAAATCATCCGAAACGAAATGTTGATTTTTTCGCATATTAGCACATTCACATGTATTTATGGCATTTTAATGTGAGCTTGCGTAATTTGAAGGCCTAGATCGCGAGTAAATCGGCCGAATACGCCCCAAAATAGTCACTTTTTCGCTTGTTATGGACTCTCACGAAGTTCTCATAAAGCAAAATAATAGGAAAAGTGGATTTTGACTTTTTGGTGCATAGCCCTTGGAATAAGGTTTCCAACGCCACTTGAATCGGCCAAATCGGACAAATAGCCTAGAAGTTATGGCAAAAATAGTGGAACTGCGCAAAACGGGACCTGACGCAAAATTTATTTTGGCCATAACTTCTTCGGTTCTCGCTCGATTCGGTCGATCTTTATGTCCACATATAAAGGCCTAAGATCCCTAATGATCGGAATTCTTGTCCATCGTGCCGAACAAAGGCCTTCACTTTTCGGGTCGGGCCGTAGGGGTACCCCAAGGCTCTCGGGGGCTGAAAAATCATCCGAAACGAAATGTTGATTTTTTCACACATTAGCACATTCACATGTATTTATGGCATTTTAGAGTGAGCTTGCGTAATTTGAAGGCCTAGATCGCAGGTAAATCGGCCGAATACGCCCCAAAATAGACACTTTTTCGCTTGTTTTGGACTCTCACGAAGTTCTCGTAAAGTAAAATAATAGAAAAAGTGGATTTTGACATTTCGGGGGATAGCCGTTGGAATAAGGTTTCCAACGCGACTTGAATCGGCCAAATCGGACAAATAGCCTAGAAGTTATGGCAAAAATAGTGGAACTGCGCAAAACGGGACCTGACGCAAAAACTATTTTGGCCATAACTTCTTCCTTTCTCGCCCGATTCGGTCGATCTTTATGTCCACAGAATCCTTATCTAAAGGCATAAGACCCCTAATGATCGGAATTCTTGTCCATCGTGCCGAACAAAGTGCTTCAATTTTCGGGCCGGGCCCTAGTGGTCCCAAGGTGCTCGGGGGCTGAAAAATCATCCGAAACGAAATGTTGATTTTTTCGCATATTAGCACATTCATATGTAATTATGGCATTTTAAAGTGAGCTTGCGTAATTTGAAGGCCTAGATCGCGAGTAAATCGGCCTAATACGCCCAAAAATAGTCACTTTTTCGCTTGTTTTGGACTCTCACGAAGTTCTCGTAAAGTAAAATAATAGGAAAAGTGGATTTTGACTTTAAGGGGGGATAGCCCTTGGAATAAGGTTTCCAACGCTGACTTGAATCGGCCAAATCGGACAAATAGCCTAGAAGTTATGGCAAAAATAGTGGAACTGCGCAAAACGGGATCCGACGCAAAAACTATTTTGGCCATAACTTTTTCGTTTTCTCGCCCGATTCGGGTCGATCTTTATGTCCACGGTATCCTTATCTAAAGAGCCAAGACCCTTCATGATTGGAATTCATATCCATCGTTGCTGAACAAAGAGCTCCAATTTTGGGCCGGGCCCTAGGGGTATCCCCCTATGGGCCTGGGCTTAAAAACTATTTTGGCCACAACTTCTGCGTTAACTCGCCCGATGCGGCCGATATTTTTGTCCATAGAATCCTTATCTAAAGGCATAAGACCCCTAATGATCGGAATTCTTGTCCATCGTACCGAACAAAGGGCTTCAATTTTCGGTGGCCTGGGCTCTAGGGTTACCCCAAGGTGCTCGGGGGCTGAAAAATCATCCGAACACGAAATGTAATTTTTTCGCATATTAGCACATTCACATGTATTTATGGCATTTTAATGTGAGCTTGCCGTAATTTGAAGGCCTTAGATCGCGAGTAATCGGCCGAAATACGCCCCCAAATAGTCACTTTTTCGGCTTGTTATGGACTCTCACGAAGTTCTCATAAAGAAAAATAATAGGAAAAGTGGATTTGACTTTTTTTGGGGCATAGCCCTTGGAATAAGGTTTCCAACGCCACTTGAATCGGCCAAATCGGACAAATAGCCTAGAAGTTACGGCAAAAATAGTGGAACTGCGCAAAACGGGACCTGAC
>JANLIY010000203.1:0-45373 GCA_029490685.1 Schizonepeta tenuifolia | reverse complement strand
CAAAGTCGATCTTTATTTTAAAACCCGATAAGAATTTCCCTAGAGGGAAATGAAATAAATATTGATAAAATAAAGTAAATATATGACAATCCTTGTCGAGCGATCCTTCGAGGTCGACTCCTTTATTATATAACGAAGTCCTGTTCATAGTAGTTTACTCTGTTATTAATTTCTGTTCATTCGTTTATTCTTATTCATCCCCCTTCTTCCCCACTTCTTTAATCCAACCCCTAGTTGCACCCTGGCTTTGCCGTCCTTCGGGATTTGGGGCTGTGACAAACACACAACGAGTTCACAACCCCAAGCATGCTCATACATTGATCATATCAATCATAGATGAAAAAAAAAACGTGCTAGACCCTACTTCATCCTTTCCTTAACACACAAATTCGTATACACAATCTAGAAGGCATCGAAAGTACATAAAACCGAACCATCATTCAAAATACCGTGAGTTCTTCATCACACACGAAATCATTCAAGCATCATAATCTTTATAACCATACCATGAGTTCATCCTTTTCTTTCCTAACCTGCTCCTAAAGAATAGAAAGGTGGAAGAAGAAAAACAAGGATGGAGATTAGAACTTTTATACCTAGCCTCTTTTTCCTTCGTTTCTTTCCTTTCTCCCGATTTCTCTTGCCCTCCCGTGATCTCTCTCTCTCTTAGCAGCTTCTCCCCCTTCTCCGGTGTGGTGATTGCTCCTCCAAGGTGGCTTCGGCGGCGGCGGCGTGAACGGCAGCCGGCGGGTTGCGGTTTTCAGGGCTATGGTTTGCATCGTTTTCCCCTCTCTCTCTCTCGCCTGCCTCTCTCTCTCTCTCTCTCTCTCTTTCGAACGTCCTCCTTCCCTTCTTCTCTTGGAGGGATGTATGGTGGCTTAGGAGGCGGCGGCCGGTGGTGGTAAGGCGGCGGCGGCCGGCGGGTGAAGGCGGTAGACGGTGGTTGGGGCGGT
Organism: Schizonepeta tenuifolia; assembly: GCA_029490685.1. Taxonomy (NCBI): domain Eukaryota; kingdom Viridiplantae; phylum Streptophyta; class Magnoliopsida; order Lamiales; family Lamiaceae; genus Schizonepeta; species Schizonepeta tenuifolia. The sequence goes on along the minus strand of JANLIY010000203.1, from coordinate 44,420 downwards.
TTTGAGTGGCTAGGGTTTGAAAACCCTTAATTGGGATTCTCATTCCCTCTCTCACGCCTTTTTTTTTTCTTTTTTTTAATTCTGCTCTCTTTTATTTCCCTTTATTTTTATCGCGATATATTAACGGTTCGGCTCGTACGCAAAGTAGCCCGATAAAAATTATCGAATCACTTCTAATAATTTGCTTTAGTTATAAATCATATAAATAATAATAAGTTATTTATTTTCTTTAAGCTCGTCTAAATACTGAATGCGACGCCGTATAATTTACTTCGTACAGTCAAGCTTAACTGGTCGGCTCCACAATTACGCGACAGTTAATTCGCAGATAAATCACATCAATAATTTATTATCATCGAGAATGTAACATGTAGGAACGATGCCATGCAGTGAATGCAAAAATTCATGCTCGTGCTCGATTTGAAAATATGATAATTGAAATTATACGGAAACGAATTTAGATTTTAGTTTTAAATAAAATCCCTTTTTGACTTTACAAATAAAGTCTTCATCTTTTCTAAATTAAAGAATTTATTTTCCTTTGGAAATCTACTGGAATAAGGACCTATCTTAAAAAGTTTTAATTTATTCGAATTTTTCATAGACCGGTTTTAGCTGATTGTTATAGAAGCAGACATGGACATAATTGGAACGACTTCGTTTTAGAGCTATACTAACGACGTCGTATTGAGGATAATTGAAGCAAATTTGATTCATCTAATAAAATCAATTGAGGGCTAGAATCGTGTAGCCGAAATGAAAAGAGACAACAACCCGTCAATCGAAAGAAGAGAACCCACAAAGTTCATGACTAGTTCATCGCCGAATCTTCGATTGAACCCGAAGGAGGTATGAATCAGTCGATGGTTTTTACGTGAGCATAAAATTCCTGCAGTATTGAAGATCTCCCACACTCTCGAAAATCCTAAGAGAAGATACTACTATTGTAGTCGCCGAGCAATAAGTAACATAAATATGCCCACGTCTGTTTTTACGGCTGCTATGTAAGTTCAAAATTCGCCAGAAGTTGAGTTGGGTTGCAAAATCAGACAAAACTAAAAGTTTGGAAATTGTGAGACAAATTTTTTTCTGAGGTGAAAACCGCAACAACTTAAAGAGTTTAGAAATTTACATGCCATTAACCCTTTATTTATTGAAACTTTTAACCTGGTCAATTATTTTATGCAAATTTAAGCCATTAAACTGATCATGTTCAACTACTGAAGGCCTTATAAAAGGATTAGACATATGATATATGTTATTGATATATATTCTATTATTTAATATTTAAAATATTGAATCTCACATCGAATATTTAGTCATGTTCAATTATTGAAGGCCCTATAAAAGGTTAGATATGATGTATATTATTTCCGATCAAAAATAATTTCTTATTTAATATGATTTAGATGTGTCCACAAAAATCATATTGTGATCAACATACAAGTTCTGACCCCAAACCTTTAGAGGTAGATGGATCAATTTAGAACCGACGGTTCAACTATCTTTTTAATAAAGCGAATAGTACAATCATTTTTTAATTTAAACTTTTATCTGTATAAAAATTATACGAGTTCCATAAATTATGCACTCATACTTGATTTTTTTTTTATAGTATGGGTCGGTTATGATCCAGGGGTAGATGGGCCAATTCCTAATTGGTTGTTCAACATAATTTTATTATTATTATTATTATTATTATTATTATTATTATTATTATTATTATTATTATTATTATTATTATTATTATTATTTTATATTGAATTTATAATGTAGAATATTTTGGGCTACCTATACAACCTTCAAAATTATTTTTCCTCTAAACCAGTGTGGGACAAAAAAGATATTTGCTATAAAAATGAATCACCGACATGAAACAATCTTTTTTTAGAGCAAGAAACACCTTTATTCAATTTTGAGAAGCATTTATGAAATAATGATTTCCGTCGATTTTTTACGGGCTACATACTAATTTTATAATTAAACAAAAACTCAAAATAAAATTTTATTTCTATATTAGTAAGTCGATCATAAAATGAAAAGATGCATACGTGGAGCTTGACATTAAAATGCTGATATTCGGATTCATAACGTTATAATAATGTAGTTAATTACATAGTACGTTATAATAGTAGTTACTTACATAGTACGACATCAAATCCGATTTTGTAATTATTCTTCTGTTTAATATAATATTATACATGAGCATTTTCTTTTTTTTATATCTTAATCTTAGGTATTGGTATGTTTATCATTTAAAACTTGATACAGTAATCCTCAAAAAAAAAAAAAAAAAAAAAAAAACTTGATACAGTAGAATTGGAGAAGGTCAGTCTCAATTTCACCACGAAGAAATTTGCAACAGTTTTCATGATCACAATTTTGGTGTTATCCCTTGGTAATTCATTAAAAAAGAATTCTCATGCGTGTTCTGGTTAATTGGCCATATTTTAACATTCGCCTTATGATTCCATCGTATCAGTAATTGAAAAATAGCTTACATAAAATATTTCTCGATCGAAAATAAATTGAAAAGTAAGTCTTATATGCAATCGAAATAAGCCCAGATACTCTACAAAGACTTGTTTGAAAATATTTTACGAGTATTTACCCGTAAGACTTGTCAAAATTCGAATATGAATCTATATCCGATGGCATAATTATATATAAGCTTGTTTTTGGTACATATTTGATTGTTAATAAGCGTAAAATAATCTTGATTCCCTCAACTTAAGACAGTTCTCACACAACACTGCCCCCGTTCACCATTGTTGAATGAATAACACATGTAGTTTTGTAAATTTTTATTTCGTATTTGCAGAATGTGTTGTAACTGAAGATCAAGTTCAATGTATTGGAGATTGTGACGGTTTCAAAGATGGCAATGAGTATTAGCCAAAAAGTTATAGGGTTCTGTATCATGATATTGCGATTCACCACGTGATTCATATTGTTTGTTGTCGTTATTGATTCATTCACAATTTTACAGGGCGTGCATGATGCATGTAAATTATATAATACGACCAAATAATACAAATTTAATTTTGAGTATATTGTTATTTCCGTATAATTTTTTTTCTAATATAATTTATATAACAACAATTTAGTTATTCTAATTTACTCGTGTTTCAATTGTCTTGACTCTTAGCAATTTTTAATAAAATAAATTTGAGAAGAAAAAAAATGAGTAACTTAATATCTAACCTCGAATTGCCAGATTAATCCGGTTGTACTTATAAGTATAGCTAAGATTATTCAACATAAATAAACATACCTACCTTGGTATTTGATGGCTGTGAACACTTATTCGAAAATATATAAGAAATGCATGTACTCCCTCGTCCCACCGAATATGGCATGTTTTCCATTTTGGGACGTCTCGCTATGCTTGCTCTGTTTTCATTTAAAGGAAACAATTAGTTTATATACATGCCATCATCCCATCTAAAACCCCCACTAACCTACTTCCCACTACATACTCAACCATCTCATCTATAACTTTATTAGCATTATAAAATATTACATTCACACTACACTAAACACTTTCTTTAACCCATATTCACACTAAACACTTTCTTAAAAAGTAACAACAACAACAAAAATAACTTTGATTTCCATCACACCTCATAGAGACAACCTACATAACTACACTACCACTGCGGATAGTCTTAGATGCTAAAACAGAAATAAAAGTAACAACAACGACAAGCATAGTCCGCATAATGGCCTATTCTAATTTCTATTCTTGTGATCAAGCTCTTAAATTCAAACATCATATCATTAACTAGATTTTTTTTTTACAACATTCCAAAGAAATTTAACTAGCTTTTTTATTATTGGCATCGTCCACTGTCCACATGGTTGCATCATGAATGTAGATTCCATCCATTGCGCATGTAAAATAAAGGTTGTAAGGGGAAAATCCCATGCTAGGTCGACTATAAAAAAGTCGAGCCATGGCTTGAATGACACGTGAAATCTACCAAAGAAATATTAAAACAACTAGTGGTTTTGTCCCCATTAGATCGCTACTACGTCGCCATTCCTAATTTTTTACTTTTCTGGGGACAGATTTATGTCGCCAAATTTATTTTATTAATGTAAAAATTAATTAGATAATATTAGAATGTCGTCATTTTAATTATTAATGAATTACTTAATTGCCCTTCTATTAATGAATTTCCAATTTGCTAACGAGATCCATGCTTTCAAATTGGTATCAGGGCCCTAGGTTTATTTAGCAATTTATATTTAAATTATTATTTAATATGAGTGTTATTCCTAACGGAGGAGACATCCAAGTTTACATGGATCCGGACAATTGTCCGAGATGCGAGTATTATAGTAACTATCTTGAATATTTCGAGATAGATAAAGATGATTTTACAGAAGGCTGTTGGCCTACTGGGATGAACGCTTAAACCAAAGCGTTAGAAGCAGAGATGACGAAGATGTTATCTACAGTCATCAAAATAAAGAAAAGAGTCGACGATGTCTCTTTGTTAATGCTTATCTTACAGAAGCATTGACAACACTGATGAATCAGGAACATCAATTCCATAATTGATGGCTCAACATTACCCGAAGGAGAAGGGAATAGCAAATGTTCCCAACTACCGAGATATCGTCCCAGACACCTCTGAAATATCGAGAGATCTAAGGGAGATACAGAAGACGGTGCAAACATTATGGCAATAGCTTCTATGGTGTACCAAAAGATTTGTACAGAATATCAATGATGTTGGAGGAAAATAAAAACATCTTCGTAGATATCCAATCCAGAATTGAGAAGCTGGAACAGCAACCCCGTTCCGGTCGACTCAGACGGAATCCTTTTATCAATGAACCCACCTACCCAACAAAGGTGGAAGAAGTGAATAAGGATCCACAAAGTGAAGCTCTCTCAAAAATACTTCGAAGTGAAAAGTCATGAATCACCCCCGAAAGACTCAATCTTGAGGATCTGCAGGAGTTGGCAGAGTCCTTTGCCAACCTAAAAGTGGTCGATTTAAAAATGAACGACCAAATAGTTGCAGCTCAGGACAACAAGGACCACATATGGTAGTTCCGGAGAGGCAGCAAACCCACGACGAGCATATGAGAGATGCTCGTGACTATCATGGTGGAGCAAGGTTTGATCCAGTCACATCAGATGATGCCCAGCTGATGATTAGAAGAACAAGAAGAAGGCAACCTAGATTGCAGGATACATCTGTTGGAAAGGTTACCTTGGATCCTATTCATCTATACGGAGTAATGCTCGATATCGATGAAGTCAATTTTATAGATCGAGAATCCATTATTGATGAATGAGTTTCAGCCATGAGGATCGCGGCAGCAACGCTCGATCTTGACAAAGATGGATTTATTAAAATCTTTGAAATAAGTCTCGTTGGAGTAGTAACGATTGCTTGGGAAGGGATCTCAACAGATCTTAAAAAGCAATGCTTTGACGGGATTAATTCATTCTCCGAAATGGTTAGAAAGATGGCATTACTCATAAAAAATCATTTCCTTGGAGAGGATATTTCGAAGGATACGATGGAAGAAAAAAGAAAGAAATACTTGATGGCGTTATATAAATTAAGACTTGTAGTCTTAAATCAACAAACGCTTAACAAGTTTCTAAACTCTTCACCGTTTATCAGCATCAATCAAAAGCTGATGATCGGACTGCAATGGAAATTTCTTCTTTCTGAAATTTCCAAGTCCATGGAAGGAAATGTTAATTCGAGATTACAAACCAGGAGATCTCGACAACGTAGCCAAAAGGATGTCATATGTACATCAAAAAGCTCTCAGAGTGGTGTCAGCAAGCCATAACTTTGAGAAACATAAAGAAGCTGAGGAGGATCAATAAGGCAACCCCTTTAGGCTGTGATGAAAATGATCTACCAACGATCATTGGAGGAGAACCACCAAGGCTGAAAGGAAATAGAAAACATAGATTTCAGCCCTACTGCAAAGGTGTGGGAAATCAAGAAGAAGTCCTTGGAAACCAAGAACGATGTGGAGACGACAAAAGGCTAGATTCTACAAATCTGGCCAAAGAAGCGGTCCGAACACGTTCTCATCCCAAGGATCAAATAGATCTCAGGGACGAACACCAGTTAAGAAGACTTTCATACGAACTCACACCAGAGTTAATGAAAGCTTCAAGGATTGCAACTGTTGGATGTGCGGAGCAAAGGGACATATCTCAACAAATTATCCTGACAACGAGAGAAGGGGTATCCGGAGATTCGAGTCAACACCAGACATCGAGGATGCCATCTACTACCAAGAACTGATACCAGTATATCAGTTCGAAGATATACCCTTCAGACGAGAGTATATACGAGCAAGAGGAAATCTTCAGTGAAGAAGATTCAGATTTGGTCGGATGGATCTTCACAATCTGAATCCGGACTAACGCCGAGGTTGTTCATCAAGAAAGCGAAGATAGAACCGGCTTTTCAAGCCAGACACTTATCTCGCCAGATATGATGGATAAAATTATAAAAAGAAGCCTGAATATACAAAAATATCAAGGCTTCACGGCAAGAGCTTTAGACCAAGTTCTTAGGAACTTCAGTCTAAGAAGTAGGATACAACACACCGTCTATGGTATTACTAGACGAGAAATATCTCTCCTAATCGAGCTAACTGGAAATCAAGTGGAGATGCAGTTGATTCCAGCCGAGGACATTAGAGCAAATCTGGCTAAGATGAAGACAGAAATTGCTGAGAAGATGAACTGGATTCACATCGGGGCAATCCAGTTGGTTCTCAAATCTACTCTATTTCTAGAAGTGGATGCACCAATCGATATCGCGATATGCGATAGAAGAGTCAGAAGTTTAAAAGATTCCGTTATGGGAACAATCGCCGAAAATCTTTGTGATGGGTAGGTTGTGGGGATTATATATCCCAAGGTTGCATTCAATCTTAATGACGCCAGTTTTATCAAAGCCCTGACGCTGTATCAAGATTTCAAGCGTAAGGATCTATTGGAAGAGGGAAATAGACCTTATTCTATTACATATCAGGTGTCATATACACTTTCCAACTCACATCATACTGAGTTATTTTTGGGAAAGCAGTTCATCGAGATACCAGATATATTCAAGAAGGTGACAATGGCGGTTTGTCCCGATAGAATGGAAATCCCTCGTTTAAGAGAAATTGACATTCAAATAGGAGATAAGGAAGTCATGAGACACGATCAAAGTCTTAAACTAAATGCAGGAAGACTATCTTTTCAAGGTGACAGAATCATATCTCAGCCATTTGGAAGAAATCTAATCTAAGATTCTTATCCTCAAACATCCCGGAGAAAAGGGGCGGTAGTAAATCTGCAATGCCCGGAAGGATGGAGATGAGTTACAGTTAGATTCGACACTACAAGATGAGAAACCAATTTCCCTTGTAATGTCTTGTACTATCTGCAGTAGTCGGAGAACAACCATTATAGAGGAACCCTTGAAATAGGAGGAATCAGATTGGAGATCAAAGGAAGAGCTGGACAAGAACTGGACATTCTGGTATTGGGACTAGATTTCCTCGAGAAATACAAGCCATGGAGAAAGATGGGAGAAGGAATGGAAATTACGATTAATAATACGCTATTATTAATCGAATCACGAGTCCATTCTCCATATACATCTCTATTGGGATGTTATACGATAAATATAAATCAAAATATTTTGCTGCTTATATTGATTCGGGAGCAAGAATCTACAGAGCAAAGCGAGAAGTCTTTCCGGATGAAGTAGAAGATGACCTGCCTCGTATTGCAGGAAGAGATTTCTCAAAAAAGATCCTACTCTTATCAAAAGGAGTAAAAGAAACGGAGGAGCTGGCAATACGCCATGGTATAAAGAGAAAACACCACCAATCTATTTCCATGATACAAACGCAGACATTCTATTAGGAAACAACTTCCTACAGATGTTCAAGAGATTTACTTAGGATAATGAAAATAGACGATTGATGTTCACAACCAATTGTGATCATAAGATCATTGTCCAGAGGATGCGAAGGGCATTTAACCGACAAATGCCACTGATATTCCGCAGCAAGCGTGGTGATGAAGGAAAACTTCGTCATCCAAAAATGAAGGATCAAAGGAGATTCAACGAGGCAGTCCTAAGCTGCATCAGAGAAGAGGATCTCAAGGATGAAGAAATTCAGATCCTTAAAGTATCCTTAATATCCAATCAAGATATTAGGGAAGAAACACAAGTGTCCTTGGAAGATGTCAAAAGGAAGATCAGAAGAAGTTACAATGAGAATCCTTTGGCATGGTCGGACAAGAACAAACTCAAAGTAACCTTGAAGATAAAACCGCACAAGGAATATGAGTTTGTCAGATACAGACCAATCTTGATGAATCTTACAGATCAACAGGATATGAAGGAAATAATCAAGGAACACCTTGATTTGGGATTGATCGAACCAGGGAACTCGCCTTACATCAGCCCCGAATTTCTGGTAAGAAATCATGGTGAGATCAAACGAGGTAAACTCATACTTGTCATAAACTATAAAGGGATTAATGATATTCTGGAGTTTGATGGATATTTTATCCCAAGTAGGGAACACCTTATTAATTGCATTAGGAATGCTAAGGTTTTCTCTAAGTTTGATTGCAAGTCAGGATTCTACCAGATTCGCATGGAAGAAAGCAGCAGAAAGTTTACAGCTTTGTCTACTCTACAAGGGCATTATGTTTGGATCGTGATGCCAATGGGGTTAGCCAATGCACCCCAAATATTCCAGAGGAAGATAGATAATCTTTTCAAAGATTATTTTTCTTTCATGTTTGTCTATATTGATGATATTTTAATAGTATCAAAAAATATGGAGGAGCATGCCAAACATCTAGATATCTTGCAGATGTTTGTCACAGGGAAGGTCTTGTACTGTCAGAAAAGAAGGCAGTCATTGCAACCAGAAAAATAGAATTTCTGAGCATTGAGATCGATGAATCAGGAATTGTATTACAAGATCATATTGTGCAAAAGATCCAGACTTTTCCTGAAGATCTAAAAGAGAAGAAACAACTTCAAAGTTTTCTTGGGAGTTGTTAATTTTGCGGAGCATTTATCAAGAATCTTGCAAAATATAAGAAGGTATTCAGTCCTCTACTGAAGAAGGATGTTTCCGTTTATTCTGGACAGATGAACATAAAAAAGGAATGAGGGAGTTAAAAGAGGTTTGCAAAAATCCTCAAAACTCTCTATACCTTCAGGACGAGATGACTTAGTCCTATATAACGGATGCAAGTGATTATTGGTGGGCAAGCAGTCTTAACCCCAGATCACTCCCAACGGAGAAGAGCCCTGCAGATATTGTAGTTGGTTTATTTCAATGAAAGCGAGGCTGAGTGAAATGGCATATCAACGAGAAGGAGTTCTTTGCCAGTGCGAAAGACGTTTTAAAAAAATGGCCTTTATTTTTATTAGCAAAGAAATTTACTTTGAAAGTTGATAACACACAGGTTAAAGCTATTCTTAAGAAACAATATGGATATCTAAACCTGAGAAGGCTAGATATTAGATGCAGGCTGAATGCCAATATTACTATTTTTTATATTGTCATTATAAAATCTCATGAAGTAAATGTTCTTAGCAGATTTTTTAAAAGAGATGGAGCCAGCTAAAGCAAGGTCCATGCCTAACCACCCAAGGCATTTCAGAGACAATCTGGAATTGCTTTTTGAGGAATGGAACGAGTACGTTCTTCATGCTAAACAAGCAGGAAGATTGCAAGCTGCTGATGAGACAAAGGTCACCAGCAGAATACAGGAGCATCTTGCTTACGTCAGTGTCAACTCTGGGAAGCAATGCAACCGGGCCCTCCTCCGGCTTCCAAGGACCTTTAGAAAAAGGAGAGTTTCGAGTACATGGCCTCTAAACCTGTAGCAGGGGATATCCAATACCCTTTGCCCAAGTCCTAAGTTGGTAGTTTCTTCGGAACCATTGGCCCAAGGAAAAGATGAGCTTCAGGGGTCAAACCCCAAAGCTTCATGTCAACCCAGCACCTCTGGGATTAAAGAGGGAGAGATTAATCTTAGGCCCAATGACTGGCACCTCTAAGTTATATACTGACAAGATTGAAGTTTCTTACTTCGATGCAGGTCTATCAAGACAATTTGAGAAACTTGTTACCAGGAAGAATATCAACCTAGAAAAAATAAAGGTTGATGTTTTGGGGAAATATCCTCGAGTGTGGATGATGTCAGGCACCGATTCACACGAAATTTGAAGGTGGTATGATTTTGGGGCTTTAGCCTCAGTTTATACTACATCACCATCATTCACGGAGATCAAGGGTCTACCAAAATGGATCCATGAAGCTGTGTATGATTCTAGTTTAACAATTCATCGTTTAGCCGGGGAGATATATTGGAGTTATACTTCATCAGTGCAGCTCCAAAACCAGCAGGAAAAGGTAACCATGAAGCCTTTCATTACATAAGGCTCAGGAGACCTGCTACCAATGCCTTGGGACGAATCAAGGCACCAATGGAGGAAGGGACTACACTAGTCTCAACAATGCCAGAGGATCTCATCTCTACCAGAAGAGCATAGGGTCTATGGGTCTGTCTCACGGAGATGGACAAAGTCAAGTTTCCATTCAAATTCTTTCAGAATTCGTCGAATGGATCTTTTCTGTTAAATACAATAACAGGAAAATCAACCAACTATGCAGAAGAAGCTTTCGAAAGAAAGAGGATTTTGCTTTGGGAAAACAGGATTGCGGGGAGCAAAGAGACTCATCGCAAATATTGCAACATGGCTCATTTTGGGCATTGGACTGAGCACATATGCTCGTAGTGTCCGAACCAGAAGGAGCCAGAATTCGGAAAAGGCTTTCTTCCAAGAAAAAGGAAACAAAAGGCTCGTTCCGACGAATACACAGAACGCAAGGAAATGCCAAAGGCAAGGATGCCGAGGGCCCCGGGGAAAAAGTAGATTCCCGACACAGGATAAAAGAGTCATGTGACTCTAAGCTGGAAGACCACTCACCAAAAACAAAAAGGCATAGGTGGGTGGATGAACAGGAATTACCCACTAAAATACAAATGGGTATAACTACAGGAGAAGGACCACTACCATAAAACAGTGATCCATAAATCACGGGTCATCAACTTCAACCAAAAGTTGCTTGTCTTCATGCAATAATGGGAGGCAAGATGGATCAGCTTCATAAGAGGTCGGCTATCCTCAAGCAATAATGGCAGGACCCGCTTCACGTGAAGAAAAAGAGCCAAGGATAAGGAATCCAAGGCAATAATGAAGTGTGGGAGGTCACCTTAAGACCTCTATATAAGCAGACATAAGTAGGAGGGGAAGGATTATCGAAAAATCACTCACCATCTTCTCCGCTTCATCCAAAATAAAATCTAGCTTAGTTTTCTTCTTTTCGTTCTTATCTTTTAAGTTTATGTATCCAAGTTTCGCTACCATGAGTAGCTAAACAAGTCTGTCTTCTCCCTAAATATACTTATGTTGTAATAAGTTTTATAAAATTCCTAAATAAAGATCTGGGCTTTTGCCCATCCCTTCCAATATTTAAGACTTTCTTTGTGTATCAACGGAATACCCTACGCCTCAGGTAGGAAACGAGCGAAGGCTGAGCTGGATGTTGTTGAAGAATTATGTGGCTGGAAACCATCGGTTGCGATCATGTGGTTGGACGAGGTCTCTAAAACTTCCAGCAGAAAAATCCGGCAGCATTACGGTCGAAAAGGTATGAAGTCGATATACGTAGAATTTATTTTATACGGAACTGTGATGGGCCTGATAAATTTTGAATTGATTATCTCCAAATTGAAAAATGGATCTCAAAGTATACAGAAATTCATTAGAAGGGTTAAAATAATAATATATAATAATAATAATAATATATATATATATATATATATATATATTCGTCATACAAAACCGGTTAGTGGTATTCAAAAGTGGTATTAGAAAAGACCTCCACGTGGCAAGCATCTAAGGTCTCGACCTTGGGAAGGTCAGCCTAGCATGGACAATCCCGACTGTAAGTTAACCTTGTAATAGAAAAATAACAACACTCATTCCACATTATATGTTTCTTTTGTTTTTAAGTATTACAGCACAATTCAGATTTTTTTTATATTATTTTATTTTATTTAATTTTTTATTTATTATTATTATTATTTTTACAATAATGCCAACATTTGAATGTATGTTAATTGTATCTGCATTTTTTTTTGCTGATTAGAAGAAGTGTGAAACATTGAAATAGCCTTTCTCAAACATAAAATGAATTATGTCATTTAGGAAGAAAAAAAACTCAAAATAGCTTTTTGAGTTTGTTTGTGACTTTTATACCCTTCATATATATAAGAAGACTAACTTTAATTTGAATCATACACGAAGACTAACTTTAATTTGAATCACTAATATTGCAATATATTTCAAGATTATTTCTATAATGCATTATATTTTCCAAATTAACAATTTTAAGTTGTGGTTGCAACATAGGAAATTTTCTTATTTTCAACCTTGTGTGTGTAGTATAACAAAAATTCAAAGTAATAACTAATGAAGATAAGAATCTGTCAAATTATGTTCCTCAATTTTGACACTTAACTTGAAAAGAGAACTTGCTATTTTGCCATGTTTTCCATTAGAGAAGGATTGAATTTCAAATTTGTACTAATGCAATTTTTTATTTTTCAGCAACATATCAGGCTTCTTTGGGTTTCTTGAGTACTAGTACTCCTACATCACGAATTTAGGCAATAACTACCATAAATATTAAGCTATCTAACTAGAGAAGACAACTCAAACTATTACATCAAATGAACTGTGTGGCGTTTTGTATCTATAATTATGTATTTCTAAGCATGTGACGTTAGGCTGATAATCAGTTCGGTCACTGTTAATAGAACTGAAATTTTCGGTAACAGTAACCGAGTCACTTAATCAGTTTGGTACACCGGTTAACTAAATGTTTTAAAAAAACAATTGAAAACTTCTTTGATTTTCCACTTGTTTTGAGTCTGAGCATCAAATATCATCGAAATATCACAACATCAAACTCAAACTGTCAAGACATCAAATTCAACAACTGAAATCACAAGTTCACATGCATATCAAAAACAAATGCATATCTAAGAAAAGGCAAGCACAAAATTGACAAACATATGCAAGCAAAATAGCTAAATATAAAAACATAATCCACAAAAATAAGTAAATTCATGTAGGAATGAATGTTAGCATTTCTTTTCGATTTTCTTCTCAATCTGTCAAACATCATCTTCACGAATCTCTCTACTAATCCATACTACTAAATTGACAAACATATGCAAGAAAAACAGCTTAATACCAACACATAATCGGCTCTCTTACAAGTAAATTGACAAATTTGCCCCAATTCTCCTAAATTGATTTTGCCTTAAGTTGGAATAGAAAAGTCAAAGCTGACATACCTGAAGCAACCGGCGGAGCGCCGGAGGCAGAGATGGGCGACGCCTGGAGTCTTCAACGTCAACGGCGTGTGAGTATCAAACAGTTTCATTTTCTTTTTTTTTTAGAGAAAGAAACAGTTTCATTTTCATTCCTCCTTTATTTGACGTTTGGAGTTAAAGTGAAATCATTTTTTTTTTGGGGGGAGGGGGGGTTAAGTAGCAGATACACCCCTAACGTAAATACTCAAATGCAAATTCAACCCTAACGAAACGTAAGGTGCTGCTACCACCCCAACGTTACTATAAGTAGTGTGGATTCCTCTCTCGTCTCACAGAAGAGTTAACACCGGTAGAAAAAATCATTTTTTTTCTTTATTTTGTGGTCCCCCACTATGGATTGAATAATTGAAAATTAGTTCAATTGAATACTTCTTATCTTTCTTCTTTCTTCCGTCACACACCACCTCCATCGCCGGCCACCCCCACGAGCCTCACAGTATATTTGTCTGCCTTCTATTTCTCTCTCTTTCTCTCTCTCTCTCTCTCTCTCTCTCTCTCTCTCTCTCTCTCTCTCTCTCTCTCTCTCTCTTTCTCTCCAATTGATTTCGTCGGGAGGAGTTTTTTCCGCCGAATCGACGGTGAAATACTCATCGCCGCCATAACCAGCTGCGGAATTCCAGTATGAATGCGAGTAGCCGCGGCACGACGGAGCTGCAACCACCGTTTTCATCGGCGGCGGAGCTAATTTCCTTATATAGTAAACTTTTCCTGAATAGTTACATGATGATTTCTCTCTCTCCACATCATGACGACGATTATCTCCGATTAGTGCTAAAATTTCACACGAAATTAAATTTTGGATTTGAAAAATGTATGCTTCTAAGTGTGTGTTTATGTTCGATTTATTGAATATGAGAACAATGTACATGATTTTATGAGCATTAGAAGTGTTATATCTAAGATTTGTTGATAAAAATTGGGGTTTGAAGGTGAGAAATGGGCTGCCCAGGGTGTGTATTTTTGTACACACGATGGCACCCGTCGTGCGTAGCCCCATCGTGGGTAGCCCCGTCGTGGGCAGCGTCATGGGTGGCCCCGTCGTGGGCAGCCCAGTCGTGAGCAGACCCGTCGTGGGTTGCCCAATCGTGGGTTGCCCCGTCGTAGGTTGACCCGAGACTGTTTTATAGGATTTGTATTTTGTAATTTTGTTGGTTTGAGCTATCAAACTTGTTGGGAAATTTATTAGTATAAGTTTTGATGAATTCCAAAACCGACTGACCCCAACCGAGTAGATGTTGCCAGAACCTAATATTAGAATTTAGGCTCGCTGTTTGAGCAAAGTTAAGATTTTATCTTTACAGGTGTCCAGCTGAAGATGGCAACAAGGCATCACTCAGACAGAACATCAGTTGTCACAAAATACAACTGAGAGCTCATTGTTCCGATACAAAAAGGGGGAAGTCTTCAGAACATCAGTTGAGAAGGAAACCAACTGAGGGTTCATCAGATGAGAAGCAGTAGAGAGGAAGAGAACATCAAATGAAAAGGAAGTCATCTGAGGGTTCAAACCCAACTGAGTAAATACAAGGAAGACAACTGAGTGTTCAGTTTCAGAACCTCAGTTGTAGAATCCAACCAAGAAGTCCAACTACTTGAAGTTCAAAGTCAGCTGAGAGTTCAACAGCTCGGAACATCAGCTGAAGACCACTCAGATGAAGATCAAGACTTTCAACCAACTGACCGAGGTTGACTGTCAGGAAGGTTAAGATTTGAATTTCAAAAGGAAGTCACATGAGGGTTTGACCGTTCAGTCATTACCCCATTTGGCCCAACACAAGACTGTCTCAGATGGAAAGCAGAAGAGCACAGATGCCATATCGGGAAAGTCTGCAGAAACAAGAGACAAGCCATCGCTTTCAACGATCAGAGATCAACAGCTCCTCCAACGGCTAGTTGATACTCTCCGCCTATAAATAGAGGCATTCTCTCATTCAAGAGTAACTAACGATATGCGAGACAAGAGATAGAGAAGTGCAATCACAAGAGAAGCAAGAAAAAGAAAATCTGCAAAAATCCTATTCTAAGAACATCAGCAGCTGAGAGTTCAAGAGTGATAGAACATTAGTAGCTGAGGGTTCATAGAGTGAAATTCAATCTTAGATCTTAGTTTGAGTGTTTATTCGTTCAAACCTTAGATCCAGCTCTCATTCGTGATCGAGGTGTAGTTGGAAATCCCACCCACACTCACACCCTAAAAAGTGTGCTAGGACCTTACTCTTTCTGTAATTGAGTAGTCAGGTCGTCAAGTACCCGCAAACTTGACATAGGCTGTTTAGTGCCTGGAAACTAAACTGTAAGGTTGATAAGTACCCGCAAACTTATCCTTAACGGTTGCTCAGCCCGCGTAAGCTGAGTGGTTCTGTCCAGAAGAACTTGGACTGAGGTGTGAGGATTCACATCTCCCCGTGGACGTAGGAGGGCTATCTCTGAACCACGTTAATTCCTGTGTGTCTGTGTTTATTCTTATTCAGTTACATATTGCATTTTTAACTGACCGAACTAACCGGCATACAAACCTCATTTGCACATTTCCAACCGAGCTGTTTTGGTTTTTGACCAACCGAGCTGTTTTGCGTGAGTTGTTTTAACGAGTTTATTTTTCCACCACATTCCGCACAGCCTCACTCTTCCAGCTGAGGTTGTTTACTCAGCTGTGAGATTCCAACTGAGTCCTTTTTACTCAGTTGAAGTGATTGTTCAGGGTAAAGTTTTTAAATCCTAACTGGTGTATTCCCCCCCCCCCCCCCATACACCAGTAACTCGTTTCGGGACCATCAAAACTTCTTTTCTTATGGTTTATGTTTTTATATTGCAGCCCGGTTGTGATTGGATGAGACCTGGATTGCATCATCATAACAAATTAATAAATATATATTGTCGTGAGACCTTATTTAAAGAAATAACGAAGGTATTTCGGCACTTTACGCGCAATCCAATACGGTATCAAGAAGTTTTTGATGAATTTACAATGGGAATTGTTGGCCGTTACATTAAACATAAGAGATTGGAAGTACAAATAGTGCCTTGCATCACTTATTGGCCCGTCAGGTGACGGGTCCTGACATCCCCCCTGATGAGATGTGGTTCCAAATTTTACGGCGAACCCTCCGTTTCACCGTACGCGACTATGCGTGTATTACTGGATTAAATTTCGGAAGGATAGATTTCGACCAAATGAGAGACATCTCCTCCGGCCTGACAGTCTTTTCCATAGAGTATTCAAAGGCCGCAAAACTAAAGTCATAGAGATGCGCGATATGTTCAAAGATTTACAGTTGGGAAACAACCTCGCAGACTATGTGAAGGTAGCCAAGCTCTTGGTTTACTACCTATTTCTCCTTTGTCGAGACCGTAATATGGAGGTCGAGGAATGGGCATGGGTATTAGTTGAAGATCAGGAACGTTAGGAACAGTTTCCTTGGGGTGATTACACATATCAGGCATTCACTTACTACATCAACAACACCACCAAGAAACCCAACCAAGTTGACATATCAACTTTTCAATTTTACGGACCGGTTTGAGTTTTACAAATTTGGTCTTACGAGTGTATTCCACGGTTGACAGAGTATTGTGGAACCCAAGCAACCGCCGTTAGAGTTCCTCGATGTTTTATGTGGACTATGAGACTTTTCAAGGCAGATTTCAGCACGTTCTTCGAGAGAAAGGTACGTGCCTTTATTTTTATCATATTTTATAATTTATATTACATGGTTAATTTGTGATCTAATAATAATTTTACATAACTTGTTTAGGGTCTTGTCATACATATCCTGATGCCTATTCTCGTAGAAGACACTATGGAGCTGTATTGGTTCAGTCTTGACTCGGTGTATCATGTACACTGGGAACCTCCGAAAAAATTAACAAAGAAAAATACAGAAGAGGTTTCCCCGAAAAAGAAGGTGAAAAAGAAGGGAAAGTTGGCAAAGATTGCGGAGGTTATGGGGAAGATAATTAAACAGACCTCATCGGCACAGAAAATCTCAAAACAACGCCGACAGAGCACCCCCACCATAAGTACATACAACTGAGACAGCATAAACGGTCTATCAGGTGAGCCCGAAGACAAAGTGTGTTGTGTCCACAGACGTCCTTGTCCTGACCACATGAAGGACGACAAAGATGACTACATCGATCGCCGGCTGAGGGCGGTCTTGATGGACGAGTCTGACAAGGGCTTTTTTGCTACCTTTTCCTGGAAGCTCTTTGTTCAAGTGAAAGAGTATTTCGGTCCAAAGCACAGACGATCTAGGAGCCCTCCACATCAGTCTGTTAGGAGCTACATGAGGAGCCTTGAGCCACATCGTCACTCTGCAGAGGTTTCTAGCAGACACGGGAGGATTCTGGACTTGTCTCGTCACTCTGCAGCTGCAGCTCTACAGGGACATCACAGTCGGCATAGTCGCCACTCTCCTCATATACCTGAGCGTACCGAGCAACCGATGCACCACCTGTTAGGGCAGTCGTTTGACCTTATACCCCACCAAAGCGAGCCACCAGTGCAGTCGTAGGGGTAGCAGCTTGCCTACCAGCAGCAGCAGCCGATGCTCTTCGGCTATAGCACTAAACCGCTGCATCAGTACGATCCTCCGACGTACCAGTCTCTGATATTTCAACCTCCTATCTGGCAGCAGCAATCAGTGTTTCCTGGCGACGACAGCAGCAATCACTTTCAGTATTATCAACATATTCCTACTACTTCAGCTCCTACTGATGAGTACACTCCACATGAGCAGCAGATTTCCTACCAGCCTAAGTACCGGCAGGAACAGTCGTTTTTTCCTACTGTTGAGGACACGACACGGTCAATGTCACCCGTGGGCATTCAGTGGTCGTCATCCTCTGAGGAGTCTCATGAGTTTTATTATGAATTGGCGGAGCAAGACGAGGTTCAAAGTCGTCGTAAGACGAAACCATTTGCCGCTTTGAAGACGCCTTATGTGGCCATGACTCCAAAGAATGTGAAAAGGTTAAAATCTATGTACAAGAAGCATAGACAATCAGGAAGCGATGCTACAGTCACAATTCAGTCGATTGGCCACGAGGTTGTACAATCTGTTTTCGAGCGTCTGGAAGATAGTCGGCAAATGATGTGGGTAGAGGTATAATTCTATCTTTGTTACAATAATTTAAAACTTATTTGTAATAATAATATTTATTAACTAACAATATAAATAACACTGTAGGAGATGGATCTGTACCTTATCTACATGCGACACAAGATGAATTTTTTTGATCAGTTGACAGCTGATGGAGTATGTAAGACAACCACTATTGTAGTCGGCACTCACTTATTTGTAAGTATTTATCTTCGAGTAATGTAAATATTGATTATATTAATGTACTCTTCAATTTATGTCAATCTTTGTTGTATTACTAGAACCATTTAAACAATGAGTGGAATAAGTTGTACCATCTTGAAGCTACTACTGGGAGGAGAAAGAAACATGGGAAAGGGATTAAAATGTATCATCATTAGCAAGTACCTCAGTATCTTATACAAATGGTTGATGGCATAGAAAGCCCCGACGCCGTGACTTGGTGGAATGCTAAACATGTAAGTTAATTATATTTTAAAGTAAATATTTTATTTTCTAGTTTACAATTATTTTTTAACTGTAGTTTAATTGGTTATTTTCATGTACAGGTCATTACAGTATACAATGTGGGGGCAAATCATTGGGTCAGAATACGCATTTGTATGAAGGATTGGACAATCGAATTGTATGATTCAACCATGATCCATCATAGGGAAACCAATGTGCACGATGAGCAATTACAGTGTGTCACAGATCTTTTACCGCAAATGCTGCAGGTATTAGGTTTTTGGGAGCAAAATGGATCCAAAAAGAAGCTCAGAAATCCTCTATTGTTGATTAAGATGCCTGAGGGGGAGCAATTCATCCAGACTGACGGGATAAATTGTGGCCCCTACAGTTGCATGTATGTCGATCGTCTCATCAATGCTTTAGCGACACATCGTAATGTGAAAATTGATGATACATACATTGCCAACTATAGGCGTTTTATTGCAACTAGAATTTTTTAGTTAGCAATAGAGGAACCGTATTGGCAAAAAAATCATCGCTAAATACTTTTTATTTGTAAATATTTAAACTTATTTTATGTGTTATTAACATTTGGACATGTGTTAATTATTTTTTAAGATAAAGAATGATATTGTTAATTGTGGTTGAAAAAAACAGGTGAAATTGTCACTCTCGGATTTGCCCACGGTGGCAATGCCCATCGTGTGTACACACGGTGGTGCCCATCGTAGGTTGCCACGGTGGTGCCCACCGTGGGCAAAAGATTTCCTTCAATTTTGTGGCCAACGATGGGCACCATCGTGGGTACCCACGATGGCGCCCACCGTGGGCACGGCGGTGAGCAGCCACCGTGGGCACAAGAACATGAGTCAATTTCATTTTTTGTTCGAGTTCTTTTTCGATTTTGTTGTTTAGTGATTCTATAATAGCTTATTTTTCAATTAAAAACTACTTAACAACAAAATCCAAACACCTACACGTAATCTTCATCTAATTCATTAGTAAATCAGGTACTTCGTACAAACACTGAAGTTAGTTATACAAAATCATTATCAAGAGAATCCCAACATTATACGTGATGGTCCCGATACGAGTTCTGGTGTATGGGGGGAATACACCAGTTAAAAATTTTAAAAACAACCCCCTGAAAATTATCATAACCGAGTAAGACGACTTAGCTGGAATCACAACTGAGTAAGGACACTCAGCTGGAAGTGTAGTGTGGTGCGGAATGTGGTGGAAATAACAATAACTCGTATAAAATAACTCACGCTCAGATGCAAGGTTGGTCAATAACCAAAACAGTTAAGATGTAAAGATGCAGTTTGAGTGCTGGTTAGATAGTCAGTTGAATATGCAATAAAAATAACTGAACTAAAAACACAAACACACAAAGGATTTACGTGGTTCGGAGAGAACTCCTACGTCCACGGAGAGTTGTGAATCCACACAACTCAATCCAGGTTCTTTAGGACAATTTCCACAAAGCTTACGCGGGCTTTGCAACCGTTAAGATAAGTTTACGAGTACTTATCAACCTTACAGATAAGTTTACGGGTACTTATCAACCTATCTACTCAATTACGGAAAGAGTAGGATCCTAACAACCTTTTTAGGGGTGTGTGTGAGGGTGGGTTTTTCCAACTACTAGCTCGAACAAGAAGTGAGCTAGGATCTAAGCTTGAACAAATGGAGACTCAAACTAAGATCTAAAAACACCAAGACAGAATCTAACACTCTAGGAACTCTCAACTAGTGATGTTCTTAGAGATTGATTTCAGTTTAGCTCGTTTACGATATGAACTCTCAACTGGTGATGTTCGCTCGTCTATCTCTTCTCGCACTTGTCTGTCTTCTAAGTCTTCTGTTCTCTGTAGTGGTGAATGAATGAATGCCTCTATTTATAGGTGGAGAGAATCAACTAGCCGTTGGAAGAGCCGTTGATCTCTGTTCTTGTGAAAGCGATGGCTTGTCTCTTATCTCTGCAGACTTTCCGGATTTGGCAACTGTGGACTTCTGCTTTCCATCTGAGACAACCTTATGTTAGGCCAAATGAGGTAATGACAGAACGTCAAAACTTCACGTGACTTCCTTATTTGAAATTCAAATTTCAACCTTTGACTTTCAACCTTGGTTAGTCGGTTGAGAAGTTTTGGTCTTCATCTGAGTGGTTTTCAGCTGATGTTCTATCTGATCGATATCTTCATCTGACCTTCGGTCTGAATAGGAACAGTTGAACTCTCAGCTGTCTTGAACTTTATGTTTTTTTTTATCTAACAAATTGAGTCTTGTAACTGATGTTCCATCTCAACAGTTGACTTGAACGCTCAGTTGTCTTTCTCACATCTGATGTTCCATCTGAACAGGTGGTTTGAACGCTCAGTTGTCTTTCTCACATCTGATGTTCTGAATCTTGAACGCTCAGTTGTCTTTCTTACATCTGATGTTCTCTTACATCTTCTCCTTTGAACGCTCAGTTGTCTTTCTTAAAACTGATGTTCTATCCGAGTGAAGCCATGTTGCCTTCTTCAGCTGGAGACCTATAAAGATAAACTCTCAACATTGCTCAAACAGTGAGCCTAAATACTAACATTAGGATCTGGCAACATCTACTCGGTTGGGGTCAGTTGGTTTTGGAATCAATCAAAACTTTAATAAATTTCCCAACAATTTCCCCCTTTTTGATGATGCCAAAACCCTACTGATCTAAACCCTACTGACCTATCTAAAATCTCAGCTGAAATTCTAGACAGTCTATAAGATTAAAACATCAAAGGGTTTGCACAGTTATAACATGGTATTGAAATAACTTTGCGATTCAGAGCTTGGACAACGAGATATTGTACGTCAAGATGAATCGGATAACTGATAAAAGTTTTCATTACAACTGAAGGTTACAAAAATATGCCCAAAAATCAAAAAATACATCAGTTGCTCAAAAACTTTAATTTAGCTAATACTTTAGCCCATACTTGCCAAAGATTCTAACAAAAATTTCTCTCTTCGCATCTGACTCCTTCGAAATGTCAACTCCATGTTCTTGGCAAACTTTCCTTGCTTCAGCTGCAATCTTCTGTCGGTTAAGATTTCTTGAGTCCGGGAGGAATGGAGGAAGGTAAGTGACTTTCTGAGGGACGGGGTTGGTGTTCATATCCAGTTTCGCATCTATCATTGCTCGCGTGAACTGGCTGAACATGCCCGGATCCCCAGAGTGTAGCTCGGTCAGGGCTTCCTTGAAGGCTCTTCTCCCATCCTCAGTTGAGTACACCTTCCTATAGTAGAAATCATTCACAAACTCCTGCTTGAATGATTCCCAATCTTCATTCCATTCAGCTGACATCCACTTGTCAACATGTTTGAAGCGACTTTGAAGCTTTATCTTTCCAGGCAGTCTCTGTTGCTTCAACCGTGCTTCAGCCTTTACCTGATGTTTCTCGATACGTCTTCGGCTGCGCGAGGCAACATTTCTATCCAGGTTATTTGTAATCTTGGTAAGCTCTTCTTCAAACTAGTTGACTCTCGTTGCTTGGCCGACTGCAAACTTCTTTATCCAGTCAGGATTCATGTAGTCCTTCTCAGCAACATCCATAGCCTTGGCAGCAGCAATATACTCTTCGGTTGTGATACCGTCGAGTTCAGCATCAAGCTCGGCTGCAATCTCGGCTATGGAGTTGTAGGAAACACCATACTCCTTGGCAAGCTCCATGTCCTTTGCCATTTCATCTCCACCGACAACAGTAGATTTTAGCTGTTGTTGTTTCTTGTCGGTTGGCTTTGGAGCGGACTTCTTCCTCTGAGCTGTCTTCTTTGGCTGGGTCTTCTTCAGCTGAGATTCTTTTTCAGCTGGTATCTCTTCTTGTGTTTCTTCTTCCCGATTCTCATCTTCCCCCTGCATCTCATCTTCTTGCTGCAACTCACCTTCCCCCTTTTTGGCATCAGCAACAAGGCTTGCAACTGAGCCATCCAGAGAAGTGAGCTTCTGTTCAGCTTGTTGGACTCGGTTAAGAGTTCATCAACAACGCACTCCACCTCAACCTTTTTTGCCAGTTCATTGTCAAGGTGCTCTTGTTCGGATTTCTTCAGTGCGGCAAAGGTTTCATTGACCTCGGTTTGGAAAGCAACGAACTCAGCCCATCTGGATTCGAATCGAGAATCCCATTCTTCATCCTGCGTCTGTTGAGATTTGACCAGGTTGGAGTCTGAGATGGATTTGAAGACGTTCAGATCGGATCGGATTCCATGGACGGTTGTGTTCAGGGTACTGAGGTCTTGGCTGGTGGATGTTGAGAAGTCATCCAGCTTTATCTTCAGCGCCTCATTCTCTTCCTGTAGCTTCCTGTTCTTCTCATCCTGAGCTTCCATCAACCTCAGTTGTTCATCTTTGTTGAGCTGGATGTTGGTAAGCATCTCCTTTCGCAGCTGATTTACCCTCTCAGCGATCAGCTCACAAATTTCATCTGTGGAGGGAGCTGGCTGATCAGCTGGAGCTCGTTGTTCAGAAGTTGCTGGCTGTTCAACAGTGACCATGGCTTGGCGATTGGCCAGGTACTGTTGAAGCTCTTCTTCTTCTTTCTTTGCTGCTGCGTTAAGGTCATTGATGAACTCAGCCGACTTGATTAGCATGTTATCAAGGAAGGCGACACAGTCTTGTTCAGCTGTCTCCCTGGTGTCTCTTCCTTCAGCCTTGCTGATGTCCAGATGACGAGTCAGTAGCGCAACTTTGTTGTTGTAGGCAACCTCAAGGTTGGTGTAGTTGAAGTAATCCCTTATGCGCGACTCATCTGCCTTCAGCTAGTTCCAGCTGTGTATCCTAATGGTATCTTCCTTCACATACCAGTGACTGAAGATGATGTTGAACTGATACAGCAACTCGGTTCCAAGCGTGGCGAAAGTGGGCATATCGCGCGCTTCAGAGAACATCCCGATCAGCTTCTGGAAGCAGTAGGCCAACTTGCCTTCATGCTCCAACGCGACGACTTGACGATCAGCTTCGTCATCGATGGGGGAGGGAGATAGATTTTTGTATGGAATCGGTTCAAGAGTTTCATCAACGTTGGCTAAAGAAGTGGTCTCAACGTTGGCATCGAGCTGGGAGCTCGAAATTTCTGATTGTGTGGGGATGTTGGTATCAAGAGGTTCCTCAACATTGGCCGAAGAAATGGACACAATGTCGGCATCGAGCGGGAAGCTCGGAATTTCTGGCTGAGTGTCGGTTGGGATATCCTGTTCGGGCTGTACGGCATCAGCTCCTGCCGTGGGGGAGGTTGGAATGTCTTCAGATTCCTTTGATGAGGAAGAAGCATCCGAGGATATGGTTGGCTCGTCTTCCGGTTTGGTTTCCATCCCTTCCATCTCATCTGTTCCACCTGCGCGAAGAACAATCTCGAAGACAGCTGCTTCAACTGAGTGCTCGACTCAGATGGCTCCTCAGCTGTTGCCTCCTCAGCTGGTCCCTCCTTAGCTGGAGTTGCTTCAGCTGGTATCTCCTCAGCTGGTACCTCCTCAGCTGGTTTGGCAACTGACTTCTTGAGGCGAAGCCTCAACTTCTTCTTAGCTGGTTCTCCTCCTTATCCTTCTCCGACTCAGCTCTGTGTCAGTGTGCAGTTGTAGATTTGGAAGTGCGGCCAATAGCTGGAGGCAGCTCCTCAGCTGTATCTTTTTCTTCAGCTGTTTTCACAGCTTCCCTCTTGTCTTTCGGAGTGTAGACACTCCTAATCACATCCTGAGCCTTCTTTGCGGTTTGGAAGAGCATCTGCCTCTTTATAGGGGTCTCCTCATAGTCTTCCCAGACCATGTTCTGATCCTTTGTGCGAAAAGGATCAAGGCAGAAATTTTAGCTCCAAAGTTGAGAGTTCCCTGACACTCAACAACTTCTCTCCAGAGTCGGTTGTGGTTTTGGAGATCTTCTGCTTCTCCAGTGTCAACTGTGTTCAAAGTAACTAAACCAGTTGATGTCATGCTTGTGTTTGTGCTCCAAAGCAATCAGTTGCTTGAGCTTCAGTCGGCTGATGTCTCCAAAGGCCCCGCTGTATCCGAAGATGACCTTGGATACAACATCGAACAGAAGTCGATGCTGGCTTCAACTTTGTTCGCTGCATATTGCTCCTCAATTTCTCTGGGGTGATGAGAGCACTCTCCAGAAATTTATCGGCTTCCGCATCGGTGATGTTTTCGATTGTGTCCGTGGCGGAATGATTTGGTGGAATGATTTGGCGTAGAATGTCGGAGACTAGAATGGGGACGGTGACACGGGCGGATGGTTCTGGCAGGAACATCCCGTTGTCGACAAGAGACTTCTGTAACAAGACCGTCTGGCTATCGATGGGAGATTGCAGGTTCAGGTAAAACTCCCCGACCTGTCGCCTGAGAAGGTGGGAGGGGAAGAGTGTCACCCAGTCCAGGAGGCCGTTCTCCCTGAGAAGATTGGCGAGGGGAGACACACACTGATGATTCCAGATCATCTCTGATAGAATCTGCTCGAAGTGGATCTTGGAGAGCAGCATATCAAAGGACTCCTCATATGATGAAGGGACTAGAGAAGGTCCGAGATGCCATCTTCTTTCCTTTTGGTGCCATTTAATAATGCAGTGAGGTTTATATATAGAAGAAAAAAACTTGCAGAAAATGTGAGACAAAATGGAGACGAAGATGAACATTAAGCAGATAATCACAAATGTAGAAGGTAAGAAATCACTTCCTGATTTACCGCCTTTTATAGGTTAGTGGGTCGTTTGAAATCGACGGCTAGGGTTGAATGGCGCGAATCCATCAACGGCTGAGATCTCGCGACTGTTGACTAGCTTTGACTGATATCACAATCCGAGTTCCAACACCCGCGCGTGAGAAGGTGAACTGTTTTCATGTCAGCCCAGTCGCACTATAAAGTAGGCTATTGATGTTCAGCCGTACTTTACATTAAATGCGCTATGATGGCTATTTTAGTCTAACTGACATGCTCAGGAATGTTTGAATTTATTTCAAACATTCTCATTTAAGACACAAACACCTTCACCATAAATTACCTGCCAGCTAATGTCGGAATCAGCTGTGATACCTGCCAGCTGATGTCGGAATCAGCTGTGTTCCAATGTTGCGGCATACCATCAGCTGACTCGAGTTCGTCTGTTCAGCTGACGTCTGATGTCTTCGGTTGGCAATCCGCATCTGAGATTCCCCCTTCATCTGAGCTTCCCCCTCAGATGGATATCTATCTCTTCACCTCGGCTGACTCCTCATCTGATGGATCCAACAATCCAAGGAGATCGCATAACATCTTGAACCGTGCTTCGGCTAGAGGTTTGGTGAAGATATGGCTCTCTGAATCTCAGTTGGAATCTTCTCCACAGATACATCCTTCTTCTCAATATGATCTCGGATAAATGATGTCGGATGTCGATGTGTTTGTCCGAGAATGGTGAACAGGATTCAAAGAGATAGCAATGGCACTTGAGCTATCACAAGAATGGGAACCTGTCCAGTTGCAATAATCTCTCAGCTGTTGCTTGAGCCACAACACTTGCATGCAATAACTGCCTGCAGCCATATACTCTGACTCGGTTGTAGAAGTGGCAACACGCTTGTTTCTTGGAGAACCATGAAACTAACTTGCTTCCCATGAACTGACAGTGTCCAGATGTGGACTTCCTGTCCAACCGATCTCCGGCTAGATCCGCATCTGAGTATCCGATCAGTTGGATATTGTCGTCGGTTGGATACCACAACCCAACATTAACAGTGCCCTTCAGATACTTAATGATGTTCTTTGCTGCCAACATGTGTGCTTCCCTCGGCTGAACTTGGAACCGAGCACACACTCCAACCGCGTAAGATATCTGGCCGACTGGCGGTTAGATATAGCAAAGAACCGATAATCCCTCTATACTTACTGGCATCCACGAGTTTTCCCTCAGATCCGGTTCAATCTTCCAGTTAGTATTCATCGGGATCTTGTGGTTTTACTTGACTGCAATCCGAACTTTGCGATGAGCTCCTTTGTATATTTGGACTGATTAATAAAAATTCCTTTTGATGACTGCTTCACCTGTAGCCCAAGAAAATAATTCATCTCGCCCATCATCGACATCTCGAATTTCTCCTTCATGAGAGTTGAGAATTTCTCGCACAGCTCCTCCGACTTGGAACCGAATATGATGTCGTCAACATAGATTTGCACAACAAGTATGTCTTCTCCAACTTTTATGGTGAACAGTGTTTTGTCAACTGACCCTCGTTTGAACCCCGAGTTCAGAAAAAACCACAGAGAGTGTCATACCAGCCCTAGGTGCTTGCTTCAAGCCATAGATAGCTTTCTTCAACTTATACACTCTTCCATCTCCAGTCTCAAAACCGGGAGGCTGTTCAACATAAACATCTTCCTTAATATCACCGTTGAGGAAGGCACACTTCACATCCATCTGATAAACCTTGAATTTGTGAAATGCGGCATAGGCTAGAAATATCCGGATGGCTTCCAACCTTGCAACAGGTGCGAAGGAATCCTCGAAATCAATTCCTTTTGTTGGCAATATCCCTGAGCTACCAACCTTGCCTTATTCCTCACGATGAATCCAATGGCGTCTCTCTTGTTCTTGAAAATCCACTTTAATCCAATGACTTTGACACCATTTGGTCTTTCTACCAACTCCCATACACAGTTGCGTAGAAATTCATTCAGCTCTTCTTGCATGGCTGTTGTCCATGAACACAGTTGAGAGCTTCCACAACATTCTTTGGTTCTGGCACATCAGCTACGAAACATGAAATCATGGCAACATCTCCTGCTTGTTCGAACTCTTCCAGAACTGCCAACTCCTCACATATTGGGCGTAAGTGTTGGAATCTTTCTCAGCTGAGTCTGGATTTGCAACTCTGCTTCTAGTACTACACCTTTGGCTGGATCTCCAATGATGTTGTCCTTGGAATGATCTTCATACCATCTCTGTTGCGTCTTCCTTCTTCTTCCAACAGTGGTTGTTCCGTGATCTGAGCTGTGGCAGATGCTGGGATCTTCAGAACTGGTGATTTATCAGTTGTGGAGTCTGGATCCTCAACATGGACAATATTTTGAACCGGGCTCGGTTGGGCTTCGGATGCTGATGCAGTTGGAGTGACATCAGCTGAAGTTCCCCTTGAGATGAGCTGGGGTCCTCACATTCATCTTCAGAGGAACAAGGATCATCATCCTCGGTTGCCCATACCAATGGTTCAGCTAGATTCTTTTGCCTTAGAACCTGCGATCTGGTGAGAGCTGGTGGAACATGTGGATCAGCTTGTTGTCCTTTAGCCTGTTCCCTGCACTCAAAAGTAGATTCATCAAAACTAACATGAGGTGTTATCTCCACAACACGAGAGCTGTTGTTGAAAACTCTATAAGCCTTGATCCGAGCGGCATATCCAAGAAATATGCCCTTCGAAGCCTTGGCGTCAAAAGTTTTCAACTGAGTCTTCCCATTGTTGTGAATATAACACTTAGAACAAAAAATGCGAAAATATGAAATATCAGGCTTCCTGCGTCTCCATATTCATATGGAGTCTTTCCCAACCGCTTGGTCAGAAGAGACCGGTTCTGGGTGTAGCAGGCTATGTTGATTGCCTCAGCCCAAAATCTCTTTGGCAGAGCTGAGCTTGTCAACATGGATGTAGCAGCATCCTTCAGCGTTCGGTTCCTTCGCTAGCTACTCCATTCTGTTGTGGAGTACGCGCAGCCGATGTTTGATGAGATTCCATGCTTCTCGCAGTACTCGATGATGGTTTCATTTAGGAACTCGGTTCCACGGTCTGATCGGATGGAAATGATTTTCATCTCTTGTTGGTTCGATATCCGATCCATCAGCTTGGGTAGCTCATCTCGGGTTTCACTCTTGTGTCGCATGAAAATGGTCCACGTGTACCTAGAAAAATCATCAGTAACAACAAGGTATCTCGTTACCATTCATGCTCTTGGTGAATAGGCCCGAAGAGATCCATATGGATCAGCTGCAATACTCGGTCGTTGAGGGAATCGTTTTCAACCGAAAGGAGGATCTAGCGAGCTTTCTAGCTGACATGCACTGCAGATATGTGTTGTTGAAAACACTCGGTTAGGAATACCCTTTGCATGTTCCTGTCTCGCAAGTCGGTTCATTGTCTTGAAATTCAGATGGTTGAGCCTTTTGTGCACAGCCAGCTCACATCTGAACTGCTCTTTGATAACAGACAGTTTCAGGAGGACTACTATTCCAATCTGCATAGTAGACATTCCCGGTTGGGGATCGATTTCCCAACAATATGACTTGCTTTGTTTCAACATTTTAACCCTGCAGCCCTGTGCATCAAACTTGACAGAGAAACCATTATCACAGAATTGGCTGATGGAGAGCAAGTTATGCTTCAATCCATCAACATATGAAACATTGGAAATAGACACGTGATTGGTTTCAAGGGTACCGTAGCCTTTGGTGTGACCTTTTGAGTTGTCACCAAAGGTAACTGATGGTCCTTCCTTCTCCACGAAACTTCCAAGCAAATCCCTCAGATTTGTCATGTGTTTCGAGCATCCACTATCCATCACCCACATGGTATGTGATGCTTTATTCTTCCTCAGTTGTTCCTCCTGCTCCTGCACAGAGAAACACGCTTAGGTCCCCAATTTTAGTTGGGTCCTGGAGGGTTAGAACCAGTTCCCCCTTGAACTGTGAGTCGCTTTTCCCTGTAGATTCGGATAGATTTATCATTCCAAATTACTTTTCCTTCTCCATCAACTATAACAACACCTCGGTTATCCTTAGGCTTGTTGTTATTATTGATGTTCTGTTTCTTGGGAGGAAGGATTTCTCCCATTGTGAGCTTTAGGAGGAGAGGCGTTCCCCCTGTTTTGATGGCGTTTCTTATCCTGTTGGTTTTGTCGATGAGGTCGGACGCCATTTGGAATCTTTGTGGCTGAGTCAGATTCCACTTTCCTGACTGTTGATGATAGTTGTTCATGCCCTGTTGTTGATTCATGTTCTGGCATGAGTATTCGCAGTTGTTGGAACTGTTCCTCATGGTTGACTCGTTGGAATCTCTGGTTGTTCTGATGATGGAACTGATGTTGATTCAGATGGTTGAATCCTTGTCGGTTCTGAAGTCGGTTCAGAGATCGGTTCAGAGGTCGGTTCTGAGGTCGGTTCTGATTGTATCTCCGACGTCTCTGATTCCTCTTCTGAGTCCTGGAACATTCCCCCTGGTTGTTGTCCCAACTGATAGATTCTTCAGTTCTCAACCACAGCTCCTTTTCCTCTGCAGTTTCCTTAGCTGGTTGTGCTTGTGTGACGTGGAGGTTGGATTAATTTGGGGAGTTGCAGACTCAACCGGATTTGGTTTGTCAACCGTGACATCCACAGCCTTGATGAAGGTTGCGGTGGAATTCCAGTATCCTTGACCATGTCGTAACCGAGTCCAGACACGTCATCCATCTGTCGTTGGTAACTGATAAGATTCTCGATGATTTTGGATGATTGATATAGCTTTATCAGGTTGTCCCTCTCAGTTTGTAGATCCTTGAGAAGAACAGCTATATGCTCGGTCTGTGCGTCTGACTTCTTCATCAGCTGGTCGATATGAGCCTCTTGCTTGTTCAACTGCTCATGCTGCTCCTGATCTGCTTCTTCAACTCCTCATCGGTTGGAGCCTTAGATCGGTTGGCCTCATTCAGTTGACTTTTGAGATTATCAATCTCTTCGGTTTGACTTTTAATCATATCGTCCTTTTGGTTAAGGATTCTTCAAGTCTGGCAAACTGTTCTTGAAGACTCTTAAACTCAACCGATTGCTGATGCAATTCCTCACTGAGTTCTTGAAAGTCACCCCAAGAGGGTTCCAACTCTTCCTCTACTGATTCCTGCATGTTAGTAGCAATAGAAGAATTTAAATTAACTGGATTAGAAGTACCTCAGTATCATCCTGGTCGGTTCCAAATGCCATGAGACATTGATCCTCCGATAGCGTTGTTGGTTGGAAGTCAGCTCGTCCTCATCTTCAGTGTCAGTGAAATGTCCATGTCATCAGCTGCTTCTTCTGCAACCATGGCCTTGTTCTTTGCGCTTTGCTTGGCCCTCAATGCATCTCTTTCTTTCTTCGAGAGATCTGGACAATCTGCTTTGAAGTGTCCTCTTTGCCGCATTCAAAGCAACGTTGTTCACAGGCTTTGAGTTATCTCGAGTTCGGTTGGATTTGTAGAACCTCTTGTATTTTCCGAACCGAGTATCCATGTCAGCTAGCTTCTTTGACAGGGCGGCTATACTCTATTGCAGCTCTTCTCTTGGCTCCTTCGAAGCTGTGTCCGCAGATCTTGTGCCTTGATGTTCGCGGCTTGGAATAGTCAGCTCGAAGCGCTACTGTCTTTGTTCCTGAACCAACATCCTCAGTCGACTCGTCTGCAC
Source organism: Schizonepeta tenuifolia (assembly GCA_029490685.1). Classification (NCBI taxonomy): domain Eukaryota; kingdom Viridiplantae; phylum Streptophyta; class Magnoliopsida; order Lamiales; family Lamiaceae; genus Schizonepeta; species Schizonepeta tenuifolia. The sequence goes on along the minus strand of JANLIY010000203.1, from coordinate 12,982 downwards.
CGAGGACTGAGTTGATCTTCGTCGGTTCACCTTGTACTCATTTCCTTTCAGGATTGAGAACAGTCTGTCAGTTCCCATTTCTCCAAGATCAGCTCGGCTTTCATGAATGTTGGTGAAGTGTCCCACTCAGCTGGTAGAGCTTGTAATACTTTGAGGTTGATTTCTCTCAAAGTATATTTCCCTCGTCGGATGGACTGAATCCTTCAGATGATATCCATGAACCGAATCTCCAACTGATCAATGGTTTCATCAACTCTTAGACAGAAGTTGTCAAATCTTGACAAGCATGGGAGAACTTGTTCTCCTTGGTTTCATCACTCCCTTCACTAAGGATGCCAAAATGTCCCACATCTCCTTAGCTGTGTTGCACTCTTCTATCCATGGAAGATAGTCTTGTCCAACTGTGGACATGATAGTGCTCTGAGCCCAGATATCCAGCTGGCTCACTTTTGCTTCCTCAGGAGTGAAGTCTTCTGGCTTTTTCTCAACCATCACCTCATTGCATCCCCATCATTGGGATTTGTAGGAGTACGATAACTTTTTCCATGATGGTGATCGGTCCGGATGAAATCACTTGTTGCATTCGATGATGCTTGGACAGTAGATCTTCTTCATCCGAGTCTTCCAGGATGTATAGTTCACAACCGAGAACATGATAACAATCTTGTCTTTAACATCCATCTGCACACAATAAACAGACAACAAATGCAAGCAGATATGCACTAGCATGAAAAAGATCTATTCAGTTGACCACTGAAGAAAAACACCTCGATTCACACCTCGTGAAACAGAGTCAGCAGTCTTTTGAACCACTGCTCTGATACCACTTGATGGTCCCGATACGAGTTCTGGTGTATGGGGGGGGGGGAATACACCAGTTAAGAATTTTAAAAACAACCCCCTGAAAATTATCACAACCAAGTAAGACGACTCAGCTGGAATCACAACTGAGTAAGGACACTCAGCTGGAAGTGTAGTGCTGTGCGGAATGTGGTGGAAATAACAATAACTCGTATAAAATAACTCACATCAGATGCAAGGTTGGTCAATAACCAAAACAGTTAAGATGTAAAGATGCAGTTTGAGTGCTGGTTAGATAGTCAGTTGAATATGCAATAAAAATAACTGAAATGAAAACACAAACACACAAAGGATTTACGTGGTTCGGAGAGAACTCCTACGTCCACGGGGAGTTGTGATCCACACAACTCAGTCCAGTTCTTTAGGACAATTTCCACAAAGCTTACGCGGGCTTTGCAACCATTAAGACAAGTTTACGGGTACTTATCAACCTTACAGATAAGTTTACGGGTACTTATCAACCTATCTACTCAATTACGGGAAGAGTAGGATCCTAACAACTTTTTAGGGGTGTGTGTGAGGGTGGGTTTTTCCAACTACTAGCTCGAACAAGAAGTGAGCTAGGATCTAAGCTTGAACAAATGGAGACTCAAACTAAGATCTAAAAATACCAAGATAGAATCAACACTCTAGGAACTCTCAACTAGTGATGTTCTTAGAGTTGATTTCAGTTTAGCTCGTTTACGATATGAACTCTCAACTGGTGATGTTCGTTCGTCTATCTCTTCTCGCACTTGTCTATCTTCTAAGTCTTGTGTTCTCTGTAGTGGTGAATGAATGAATGCCTCTATTTATAGGCGGAGAGAATCAACTAGCCGTTGGAAGAGCCGTTGATCTCTGTTCTTGTGAAAGCGATGGCTTGTCTCTTATCTCTGCAGACTTTCCGGATTTGGCAACTGTGGACTTCTGCTTCCATCTGAGACAACCTTGTGTTGGGCCAAATGAGGTAATGATAGAACGTCAAAACTTCACGTGACTTCCTTATTTGAAATTCAAATTTCAACCTTTGACTTTCAACCTTGGTTAGTCGGTTGAGAAGTTTTGGTCTTCAGCTGATGTTCCATCTGATCGATATCTTCATCTGACCTTCTGTCTGAATAGAAACAGTGAACTCTCAGCTGTCTTGAACTTTATGTTTTTTTATCTAACAGATTGAGTCTTGTAACTGATGTTCCATCTGAACAGTTGACTTGAACGCTCAGTTGTCTTTCTCACATCTGATGTTCCATCTGAACAGGTGGCTTGAACGCTCAGTTGTCTCTCACATCTGATGTTCTATCTGAACAGGTGGCTTGAACGCTCAGTTGTCATTCTTACATCTGATGTTCTCTTACATCTTCTCCTTTGAACGCTCAGTTGTCTTTCTTACAACTGATGTTATGTCCGAGTGAAACCATATTGTCGTCTTCAGCTGGAGACCTGTAAAGATAAAATATCAACATTGCTCAAACAGCGAGCCTAAATACTAACATTAGGATCTGGCAACATCTACTCGGTTGGGGTCAGTTGGTTTTGGAATCAATCAAAACTTTAATAAACTTCCCAACAGTACGTATAGTATAAGTTATATTTTGCACGAAATATAACATAATTGAAATAGTAAGCATTGCATTAACAAAAAAGTATCATATATTATATGTATAATGTAGGGATTCTTTTGATAATGGTTATGTATAACTAACTTCAGCGTTTGTACGAAGTACCTAATTTACTAATGAATTAGATGAAGGTTACGTGCGGGTGTTTGGATTTTGTTGTTAAGTAGTTTTTAATTGAAAAATAAGCTATTATAGAATCACTAAGCAACAAATCGAAGAAGGAACCAAACAAAAAATAAAATTGACTCATGTTCTTGTGCACATAGTGACTGCTCACCGCTGTGCCCACGGTGGGCACCATCATGGGTATCCCACCGTTGGTTCCCACGGTGGGCACCACCGTGGGCAAACTCGAGAGTTTTCATGTGCTCTTTTCAATCTCATTCAAATAATAAGCACACAATCAAAATGAGTCCAAATTAACTCATGTTAATTAAATAAACTAACTACAAATAATACAATAAATATTTTTCAAACCACAAAAAAACATATTTAGTTTCACGTTAGGGACATTTCCTCGCATCATGATCATCAAGACGACAAATGCTACATTTTCTTCCGCGACGCCTTTGCCTTACCTGTTCTCCCTCGGCCTCTTCTGTATCTTCAGGGGGTTATTCAAATCAAAACCACTGAACGGGATGGATGATGTGCAAGACTTTTTGTTGTGACCTCTTCCATGACACTTACCGCACACTTGGGGACGTCTCACCACATTTTCTTCTGCGGATCGTGCACGACTATTTTGGGCGCCAGCCTAACGTACCTCATCCATAAGAAGACAAATGATTGCGGAGATCTCCGGAGGCACATTCCACTCATCTGGATGCGGTATTGGGTTAATATGCTCTATATCAGTCTCTCTGAATGTCTCTTGTTTGAAATAACGACTTACAAAATCGTACACAGACAAACCGTTACCTGCCACGCCTGTTAAAATAAACAATTGTGTTACATACCAAAAAAAGAATGATATTAATTCAAAAATTTAAGATACACAAACAAATATTTAGTAATTGAACATGTTACCTTATAGCGGCAACAGTATGGCGACATGGAATCAAATCCAAATCCCACGCTCGGCACATACATGTCCAGGTTTTTAGATCAACGTTATAAGAAACATTCTTTCTTCAATCTGTAAACATGTGTGGTGGTGTTACCTCGAGCTGCAAGGCAGGTACCGTGTTGCATGGATAAAGAAAGTTTTTTCAATGCGTTCTTTGTCAACTCATGATCTCTCGATGCAGCTGCTTCTCGCTTCTCATCGGTCCATTTTCTGCAATGAAACAGTACATCTCAATCATCGAGTGCACCAGGAGACGCCTAGCCCATAGTATACGAGAGTTTAAAAATTCGGCATAATTGGAGGTCAAGAAATCACAGTGTCGGATCGGACACTTACACTTAGCCCACCTCTCCGGTCTAATGTCAGAAAGTCGTCTGTGAGCTGCGTTGGATCACTTGATGCAGTTTTGAGAACAAATCGTCGAACTCTTTGTGACAATTACAATATGTTGCAGCTTGGAAGATAGTGGCTACGTGATTCCGTAGGGTGTGAGATTTTCTGAAGGTGGTGGTAGCACAACCCGTGAAATGCATTCGGGTAGACGGCTCGAACTGCATTCTTAATACTCAAATGCTGGCACTCACAATCAGTAAATCATCTGGAGGGTTGTAGCATCTGCGCAGGTTGAAGAGAAAATATACCCACGACTCATCATTCTCATTGGGACCGAGGCCAATTGCAAGGGGGAAGACATGGTTGTTCCCATCCAACGTGACGGCTACAAATAAAATTCATCGGTTCTTTCTCTTAAGGTGGGTCCTGTCCACTACAAGCATCGGCCGTAGACACTTATCAAACGCTCAAATACTCTGTCCGAGCGCCACAAATAAGTGACATAGCGAGCCCTCGACGGTCATCTCTAAGTCATAAACAGTTCCTGGGTTATGCTGCTTCAACAAATATAGATACAACGGGATCTTCTGATACGACGAAATGTGGTCGCCATACGTATTCTATGGCTATGTCTCTCGTCCGGAGAGCGAAACTGTATAGAATGTTAATACCAAAAACTCTACGCATCTCTTTCATCATCTCTTTTGGCTTCAAAGTAACTGCCTCGCCAGCCAATCTCTTGGCAAAATAAAATGCATCAACATCAGAAGATACCGACCGTACAGCAGCACGATTTAAATCGTGGTGACAGGTGTGATCCAAGGATAACTTAGTAATTCTACAAATTGTGCCGCCCTCAACAGCACAAATCCTAAAGCTGCAATTCTTTCTGCCAGTCTTGCATAGGAATGTCGTACGATTGCTAACCGAACGTTTCGATCTACACTCCAAATAGTTCTCCAGATGATACATTCCAACAGTGATCCTCAAGTCTTTCTTGGACCTAAATAAGGCCCCCACTTCGAGTTCCCACGCACTGGTGGTGGTTGTTCGACCCACCCTAATCTCTCTAACACTGTCAAAATCGGGGAATGGAATGATCCAATTGCGCATTGCGCGCAAATGCTCAGTCTCGCGTTCGGACTAATGGTCCGATGTGAAGTTCCGATGACCAAAAAACCCTATCCATTTGTGCCGGTTGTCGCATCCAAGCAAGAAAATCAATAGATAGCAAATCAAGCAATTCTTTACGACGATCATCTGCTTCGTCTTCGGACGAACTCGCCTCATCTTCTTCATTTTCGTCGTAGTCACCATTCATCCTCATCTTCCCCATCTTCCTCATCTTCCTCATCTTGTTCATATTGCTCATGTGAGTAGGGCATGCGGTTGTCAATGTTGTAGTGCTCAAATCCGGAGTTGTTACCACCAAAGTTATCCTCGGGGCAGATGAGCCACCGTAATCAACGTAAACTTCCGGATCGTCTTTTATTCAATTAACATACGCAGTAACTCGATATCATTCCGCAATAAAACTTTACTTTGTTTCTGTTGCTCATGCGTGCCAAGTACCAACAACGTGTAGTCGGTCGGATTTATATTTCCCAACCCTTCTCCAATAAGTTCAACAAGGTTTGCACGGTTCACTGTGGCACTATCGATGAAGGCAAAAAAAGAGTCCACATCTATATAGTCGACGCTCCTAACGACAGTTGTGATGTATCAAAACACGTTGCCACGACATCTAAAAATACTCACTCCGTCCACGAAATGGTTGCCACATTGTGGACTGCACGGGTTTAAGAAAATGGTAGATAATAGTGGATAATAGTGAGTATTATTGTGGGTGGAGTAAGGATCTCACAATAATGTGAGTGAAGTAGTGAGAAATATAAGGTTAAATATAATGCATTATGTGGGTCCTATTGCTATAAATGAAAGTGGCAACCATTTCGTGGACGGACTTAAATGGCAAAAGTGGCAATCATTTTGTGAACGGAGGGAGTACAAAATAGCCAAGAAATTATAAAAAAATCCGATCAAACACGCTTAAAATGATCTACTGCCTACCCACGATGGATACACACAAGGTGGTAACCAGTTGGTGCGCAACACGTGGGCATTTTCAGCAACCGATGGCAACCCACGATGGCTACCGTGAACACCTTTTCAGGCAACCAACTGTGGCAACACACGATGGGTCATCGTGTGTTGCCACCGTGGGTTGCCTGAAAAAGGTGCCCACGGTTGCAACCAACGATGGTTACCACCTTGTGTGTATCCATCGTGGGTAGGCAGTAGATGCATTTGAAGCGTGTTTGATCGATCGGATTTTTTTATAATTTCTTGGCTATTTTGTACTCCCTCCGTTCACAAAATGATTGCCACTTTTGCCATTTAAGTCCGTCCACGAAATGGTTGCCACTTTCATTTATAGCAATAGGACCCACATAATGCATTATATTTAACCTTATATTTCTCACTACTTCACTCACATTATTGTGAGATCCTTACTCCACCCACAATAATACTCACTATTATCCACTATTATCTACCATTTTCTTAAAACCCGTGCAGTCCACAATGTGGCAACCATTTCGTGGACGGAGTGAGTATTTTTTAGATGTCGTGGCAACGTGTTTTGATACATCACAACTGTCGTTAGGAGCGGTCGACTAATATAGATGTGGACTCTTTTTTTGCCTTCATCGATAGTGCCACAGTGAACCGTGCAAACCTTGTTGAACTTATTGGAGAAGGGTTGGGAAATATAAATCCGACCGACTACACGTTGTGGTACTTGGCACGCATGAGCAACAGAAACAAAGTAAAAGTTTTATTGCGGAATGATATCGAGTTACTGCGTATGTTAATTGAATAAAAAGACGATCCGGAAGTTTACGTTGATTACGGTGGCTCATCTGCCCCCGAGGATAACTTTGGTGGTAACAACTCCGGATTTGAGCACTACAACATTGACAACCGCATGCCCTACTCACATGAGCAATATGAACAAGATGAGGAAGATGAGGAAGATGGGGAAGATGAGGATGAAGATGGTGACTACGACGAAAATGAAGAAGATGAGGCGAGTTCGTCCGAAGACGAAGCAGATGATCGTCGTAAAGAATTGCTTGATTTGCTATCTATTGATTTTCTTGCTTGGATGCGACAACCGGCACAAATGGATAGGGTTTTTGGTCATCGGAACTTCACATCGGACCATTAGTCCGAACGCGAGACTGAGCATTTGCGCGCAATGCGCAATTGGATCATTCCATTCCCCGATTTTGACAGTGTAGAGAGATTAGGGTGGGTCGAACAACCACCACCAGTGCGTGGGGAACTCGAAGTGGGGGCCTTATTTAGGTCCAAGAAAGACTTGAGGATCACTGTTGGAATGTATCATCTGGAGAACTATTTGGAGTGTAGATCGAAACGTTCGGTTAGCAATCGTACGACATTCCTATGCAAGACTGGCAGAAAGAATTGCAGCTTTAGGATTTGTGCTGTTGAGGGCGGCACAATTTGTAGAATTACTAAGTTATCCTTGGATCACACCTGTCACCACGATTTAAATCGTGCTGCTGTACGGTCGGTATCTTCTGATGTTGATGCATTTTATTTTGCCAAGAGATTGGCTGGCGAGGCAGTTACTTTGAAGCCAAAAGAGATGATGAAAGAGATGCGTAGAGTTTTTGGTATTAACATTCTATACAGTTTCGCTCTCCGGACGAGAGACATAGCCATAGAGAATACGTATGGCGACCACATTTCGTCGTATCAGAAGATCCCGTTGTATCTATATTTGTTGAAGCAGCATAACCCAGGAACTGTTTATGACTTAGAGATGACCGTCGAGGGCTCGCTATGTCACTTATTTGTGGCGCTCGGACAGAGTATTTGAGCGTTTGATAAGTGTCTACGGCCGATGCTTGTAGTGGACAGGACCCACCTTAAGAGAAAGAACCGATGAATTTTATTTGTAGCCGTCACGTTGGATGGGAACAACCATGTCTTCCCCCTTGCAATTGGCCTCGGTCCCAATGAGAATGATGAGTCGTGGGTATATTTTCTCTTCAACCTGCGCAGATGCTACAACCCTCCAGATGATTTACTGATTGTGAGTGACCAGCATTTGAGTATTAAGAATGCAGTTCGAGCCGTCTACCCGAATGCATTTCACGGGTTGTGCTACCACCACCTTCAGAAAAATCTCACACCCTACGGAAATCACGTAGCCACTATCTTCCAAGCTGCAACATATTGTAATTGTCACAAAGAGTTCGACGATTTGTTCTCAAAACTGCATCAAGTGATCCCAACGCAGCTCACAGACGACTTTCTGACATTAGACCGGAGAGGTGGGCTAAGTGTAAGTGTCCGATCCGACACTGTGATTTCTTGACCTCCAATTATGCCGAATTTTTAAACTCTCGTATACTATGGGCTAGGCGTCTCCTGGTGCACTCGATGATTGAGATGTACTGTTTCATTGCAGAGAAATGGACCGATGAGAAGCGAGAAGCAGCTGCATCGAGAGATCATGAGTTGACAAAGAACGCATTGAAAAAACTTTCTTTATCCATGCAACACGGTACCTGCCTTGCAGCTCGAGGTAACACCACCACACATGTTTACAGGATTGAAGAAAGAAATGTTTCTTATAACGTTGATCTAAAAACCTGGACATGTATGTGCCGAGCGTGGGATTTGGATTTGATTCCATGTCGCCATACTGTTGCCGCTATAAGGTAACATGTTCAATTACTAAATATTGTTTGTGTATCTTAAATTTTTGAATTAATATCATTCTTTTTTTGGTATGTAACACAATTGTTTATTTTAACAGGCGTGCAGGTAACGGTTTGTCTGTGTACGATTTTGTAAGTCGTTATTTCAAACAAGAGACATTCAGAGAGACTGATATAGAGCATATTAACCCAATACCGCATCCAGATGAGTGGAATGTGCCTCCGGAGATCTCCGCAATCATTTGTCTTCTTATGGATGAGGTACGTTAGGCTGGGCGCCCAAAAGATAGTCGTGCACGATCCGCAGAAGAAAATGTGGTGAGACGTCCCCAAGTGTGCGGTAAGTGTCATGGAAGAGGTCACAACAAAAAGTCTTGCACATCATCCATCCCGTTCAGTGGTTTTGATTTGAATAACCCCCCTGAAGATACAGAAGAGGCCGAGGGAGAACAGGTAAGGCAAAGGCGTCGGCGGAAGAAAAAATGTAGCATTTGTCGTCTTGATGATCATGATGCGAGGAAATGTCCCTAACGTGAAACATAAATATGTTTTTTGTGGTTTGAAAAATATTTATTGTATTATTTGTAGTTAGTTTATTTAATTAAACATGAGTTAATTTGGACTCATTTTGATTGTGTGCTTATTATTTGAATGAGATTGAAAAGAGCACATGAAAACTCTCGAGTTTGCCCACGGTGGTGCCCACCGTGGGAACCAACGGTGGGATACCCATGATGGTGCCCACCGTGGGCACAGCGGTGAGCAGTCACTATGTGCACAAGAACATGAGTCAATTTTATTTTTTGTTTGGTTCCTTCTTCGATTTTGTTGCTTAGTGATTCTATAATAGCTTATTTTTCAATTAAAAACTACTTAACAACAAAATCCAAACACCCGCACGTAACCTTCATCTAATTCATTAGTAAATTAGGTACTTCGTACAAACGCTGAAGTTAGTTATACATAACCATTATCAAAAGAATCCCTACATTATACATATAATATATGATACTTTTTGTTAATGCAATGCTTACTATTTCAATTATGTTATATTTCGTGCAAAATATAACTTATACTATACGTACTGTTGGGAAGTTTATTAAAGTTTTGATTGATTCCAAAACCAACTGACCCCAACCGAGTAGATGTTGCCAGATCCTAATGTTAGTATTTAGGCTCGCTGTTTGAGCAATGTTGAGATTTTATCTTTACAGGTCTCCAGCTGAAGACGACAATATGGTTTCACTCGGACATAACATCAGTTGTAAGAAAGACAACTGAGCGTTCAAAGGAGAAGATGTAAGAGAACATCAGATGTAAGAATGACAACTGAGCGTTCAAGCCACCTGTTCAGATAGAACATCAGATGTGAGAAAGACAACTGAGCGTTCAAGCCACCTGTTCAGATGGAACATCAGATGTGAGAAAGACAACTGAGCGTTCAAGTCAACTGTTCAGATGGAACATCAGTTACAAGACTCAATCTGTTAGATAAAAAAAACATAAAGTTCAAGACAGCTGAGAGTTCAACTGTTTCTATTCAGACAGAAGGTCAGATGAAGATATCGATCAGATGGAACATCAGCTGAAGACCAAAACTTCTCAACCGACTAACCAAGGTTGAAAGTCAAAGGTTGAAATTTGAATTTCAAATAAGGAAGTCACGTGAAGTTTTGACGTTCTATCATTACCTCATTTGGCCCAACACAAGGTTGTCTCAGATGGAAAGCAGAAGTCCACAGTTGCCAAATCCGGAAAGTCTGCAGAGATAAGAGACAAGCCATCGCTTTCACAAGAACAGAGATCAACGGCTCTTCCAACGGCTAGTTGATTCTCTCCGCCTATAAATAGAGGCATTCATTCATTCACCACTACAGAGAACACAAGACTTAGAAGATAGACAAGTGCGAGAAGAGATAGACGAACGAACATCACCAGTTGAGAGTTCATATCGTAAACGAGCTAAACTGAAATCAACTCTAAGAACATCACTAGTTGAGAGTTCCTAGAGTGTTAGATTCTATCTTGGTATTTTTAGATCTTAGTTTGAGTCTCCATTTGTTCAAGCTTAGATCCTAGCTCACTTCTTGTTCGAGCTAGTAGTTGGAAAAACCCACCCTCACACACACCCTAAAAAGGTTGTTAGGATCCTACTCTTCCCGTAATTGAGTAGATAGGTTGATAAGTACCCGTAAACTTATCTGTAAGGTTGATAAGTACCCGTAAACTTGTCTTAATGGTTGCAAAGCCCGCGTAAGCTTTGTGGAAATTGTCCTAAAGAACCTGGACTGAGTTGTGTGGATTCACAACTCCCCGTGGACGTAGGAGTTCTCTCCGAACCACGTAAATCCTTTGTGTGTTTGTGTTTTCATTTCAGTTATTTTTATTGCATATTCAACTGACTATCTAACCAGCACTCAAACTGCATCTTTACATCTTAACTGTTTTGGTTATTGACCAACCTTGCATCTGAGTGTGAGTTATTTTATACGAGTTATTGTTATTTCCACCACATTCCGCACAGCACTACACTTCCAGCTGAGTGTCCTTACTCAGTTGTGATTCCAGCTGAGTCGTCTTACTTGGTTGTGATAATTTTCAGGGGGTTGTTTTTAAAATTCTTAACTGGTGTATTCCCCCCCCCCCCATACACCAGAACTCGTATCGGGACCATCAAGTGGTATCAGAGCAGTGGTTCAAAAGACTGCTGACTCTGTTTCACGAGGTGTGAATCGAGGTGTTTTTCTTCAGTGGTCAACTGAATAGATCTTTTTCATGCTAGTGCATATCTGCTTGCATTTGTTGTCTGTTTATTGTGTGCAGATGGATGTTAAAGACAAGATTGTTATCATGTTCTCGGTTGTGAACTATACATCCTGGAAGACTCGGATGAAGAAGATCCTACTGTCCAAGCATCATCGAATGCAACAAGTGATTTCATCCGGACCGATCACCATCATGGAAAAAGTTATTCGTACTCCTACAAATCCCAATGATGGGGATGCAATTGAGGTGATGGTTGAGAAAAAGCCAGAAGACTTCACTCCTGAGGAAGCAAAAGTGAGCCAGCTGGATATCTGGGCTCAGAGCACTATCATGTCCACAGTTGGACAAGACTATCTTCCATGGATAGAAGAGTGCAACACAGCTAAGGAGATGTGGGACATTTTGGCATCCTTAGTGAAGGGAGTGATGAAACCAAGGAGAACAAGTTCTCCCATGCTTGTCAAGACTTTGACAACTTCTGTCTAAGAGTTGATGAAACCATTGATCAGTTGGAGATTCGGTTCATGGATATCATCTGAAGGATTCGGTCCATCCGACGAGGGAAATATACTTTGAGAGAAATCAACCTCAAAGTATTACAAGCTCTACCAGCTGAGTGGGACACTTTCACCAACATTCATGAAAGCCGAGCTGATCTTGGAGAAATGGGAACTGACAGACTGTTCTCAATCCTGAAAGAAAATGAGTACAAGTGAACTGACGAAGATCAACTCAGTCCTCGGTGCAGACGAGTCGACTTGAGGATGTTGGTTCAGGAACAAAGACAGTAGCGCTTCGAGCTGACTATTCCAAGCCGCGAACATCAATGGCTACAAGATCTGCGGACACAGCTTCGAAGGAGCCGAGCAGAGAAGAGCTGCAATAGAGTATAGCCGCCCTGTCAAAGAAGCTAGCTGACATGGATGCTCGGTTCGGAAAATACAAGAGGTTCTACAAATCCAACCGAACTCGAGATAACTCAAAGCATGTGAACAACGGTTGCTTTGAATGCGGCAAAGATGGACACTTCAAAGCAGATTGTCCAGATCTCTCGAAGAAAGAAAGAGATGCATTGAGGGCCAAGCAAAGCGCAAAGAACAAGGCCATGGTTGCAGAAGAAGCAGCTGATGACATGGACATTTCACTGACACTGAAGATGAGGATGAGCTGACTTCCAACAACAACGCTATCGGTTAGGATCAATGTCTCGTGGCATTTGGAACCGACCAGGATGATACTGAGGTACTTTCTAATCCAGTTAATTTAAATTCTTCTATTGCTACTAACATGCAGGAATCAGTAGAGGAAGAGTTGGAACCCTCTTGGGGTGACTTTCAAGAACTCAGTGAGGAATTGCATCAGCAATCGGTTGAGTTTAAGAGTCTTCAAGAACAGTTTGCCAGACTTGAAGAATCCTTAACCAAAAAGGACGATATGATTAAAAGTCAAACCGAAGAGATTGATAATCTCAAAAGTCAACTGAATGAGGCCAACCGATCTAAGGCTCCAACCGATGAGGAGTTGAAGAAGCAGATCCAGGAGCAGCATGAGCAGTTGAACAAGCAAGAGGCTCATATCGACCAGCTGATGAAGAAGTCAGA
>JANLIY010000202.1:0-45378 GCA_029490685.1 Schizonepeta tenuifolia | reverse complement strand
TTATTATTATTAAAGCCCGATGGATAAGTAGGTCAGGCCAATTTGGCCCGTTTCGTTGCTTTCTACTTTTTAAATAACTCATCTTTATTATTATTATTATTATTATTATTATTATTATTATTATTATTAACTTTTGAGCACCAGGAAAAATCTTGTTCATGCATTTGGATGTGCCATTGAGTTTGCTATTAAAAGGATGATATCTTTTTTTCTAGGTAGCTTTGCAATCGTGAGGGCTTATCTTGGTTTCTTCCCTTTTGAAATATTTTTTACAGAAAGTGGATTAAAAATAGTATTTATCAATTTGGGAATCTTGAGAGAGTAGTCATATAACAGTATTTGAACTTCATCAATCACAATCAATTATTTTTTTTTATATATAATCTTAATCGTAGTTAAAGAAGTATCTGATATAGCTGACTGAACATACTTGTATGGGAGTGAGCAAAATTCGGTTAAAATCGAAAAACCGAGCCGAACCTAACCGAAATACTAATTCGGTTCGGTTAATTTGGTTTTCAGTTTGGTGTTGGTTTTGAATTTTGAACTTTTTAGTTTTTCGGTTTGGATATGGTTTTTAAAAAAAAACATTTGGTTAACCGAAAACCGAACCGAATTAATAATTAATTTAATAATTTATTAATTTTATATATATTTAAAAATTAAAATGATTATTATTAATTTTTATATATATGTTTTGAAATTTTGGTTATGTTATGGTTAAAATGTTTGAAATTTTGGACCCGCAACATCAACAAGCATTACTGATTTATTTATGTTTGGTTAAAGATGTTTTAGAATTTGGATTATTACTTTTTGCGGATTTGGAACCTTGAATATTGAATGTTAATTACTTATTTAAAATGTAGAAAATATATTGTGTATTTATTTCGGTTTATTTGGTTTAAACCGAAACCGAACCGAAATATTTCGGTTCGGTTTTGTTCGGTTTTAGCCATGTTCGGTTCGGGTTCGGTTATTTATTAATAATATTATATATTTATATATAAATAACCGAACCCGAACCGAACATGGCTAAAACCGAACAAAACCGAACCGAAATATTTCGGTTCGGTTTCGGTTAAAACCAAATAAACCGAAATAAATACACAATATATTTTCTACATTTTAAATAAGTAATTAACATTCAATATTCAAGGTTCCAAATCCGCAAAAAGTAATAATCCAAATTCTAAAACATCTTTAACCAAACATAAATAAATCAGTAATGCTTGTTGATGTTGCGGGTCCAAAATTTCAAACATTTTAACCATAACATAACCAAAATTTCAAAACATATATATAAAAATTAATAATAATCATTTTAATTTTTAAATATATATAAAAATTAATAAATTATTAAATTAATTATTAATTCGGTTCGGTTTTCGGTTAACCAAATGTTTTTTTTAAAAACCATATCCAAACCGAAAAACTAAAAAGTTCAAAATTCAAAACCAACACCAAACTGAAAACCAAATTAACCGAACCGAATTAGTATTTCGGTTAGGTTCGGCTCGGTTTTTCGATTTTAACCGAATTTTGCTCACTCCCATACAAGTATGTTCAGTCAGCTATATCAGATTACTTCTTTAACTACGATTAAGATTATATATAAAAAAAAATAATTGATTGTGATTGATGAAGTTCAAATACTGTTATATGACTACTCTCTCAAGATTCCCAAATTGATAAATACTATTTTTAATCCACTTTCTGTAAAAATATTTCAAAAGGGAAGAAACCAAGATAAGCCCTCACGATTGCAAAGCTACCTAGAAAAAAAGATATCATCCTTTTAATAGCAAACTCAATGGCACATCCAAATGCATGAACAAGATTTTTCCTGGTGCTCAAAAGTTAATAATAATAATAATAATAATAATAATAATAATAATAATAATAAAGATGAGTTATTTAAAAAGTAGAAAGCCAACGAAACGGGCCAAATTGGCCTGACCTACTTATCCATCGGGCTTTAATAATAATAAAGATGAGTTATTTAAAAAGTAGAAAGCCAAAACGAAACGGGCCAAATTGGCCTGACCTACTTATCCATCGGGCTTCGGGCTATATCAGCCCGCCCGCTCCTATGAATTTCCGTTGTATCTCTCTCTATACTCGTATTTTCCGGGTTTTTTTTCTCAAAAAACTATTTTCTGCTTTTCTCAGACAAAAGTCAGAATTCGCTCCTCTGAAGCAGAAGCCGTACTCCATCTAGCGCCGCCGCGGCCACGGCCACCGCCACCGCCAGCGCCAGCCGCCCATCTCCAAGCTATACTGTCTAGTAGCTACACCTTCGACGCGCCGCATTCGGAAAGTCCTGCCCTGACTTGAACACGTAATCGACTACTCACCTTCGTGCGTTTTGCCTGCAATTTTATAATTTTTTTTCTGTTTTCTCTTAACGATGGGTCGATTCTGGCCTCTGTTGCTCGTTTTAAAGATTGCTCTCTGCCTTTATTTGTGAGAATTCAATTATTCTAGACTCTGAAGCCGTTTCCAGAACTCTACTTAACACGCATAAATTTGTTTCTTTCATAAGTTTATGTTTGTTATTTATCTCTGTTGTAAGATAAAGCATTTGCTTATGACTTTCCCCAATTTAGCACGATTATAATATCCAAATGTAAGCGCATCAGCGAGGTTGTTGTTTTTCTCCTGTATCTTGTTGCTGCAATTGTACAACTCATTATTTTTAATCCTTGGGTTGATTTCGATATTTTTTAATGTGTTTAGGTATTTCTTCAGTAATGGGGAAGAAGAAAGCAAGAAAGGTGATGGAGAGTGATAGTGATATGGGATTGGACGAAGAAATGAACGGCGAAATTATACATGTTAGACCACTTCTTAGTTTGTCCGAACATCAAATTTATCAATGGAGGAATTTTTTTTTTTTTTTTTTTTTTTTTTTTTTTGCCTTTACTTATTTTGAATATGGTATCTTTGTTTTACTCCTCATATATAGATGGACAGCGGTGATGACGGCGAAGATGATTTTCTTGATAAGGATCAAGATGACATGATTCATAATGATAGTGAGGAGGAAGATGAAGATGAGGACGAGGATGAGGAGGAAGGCTCGGAAGAGGACAACGAGGAAGGAGGGCGTAGTGATGAGGATGCTGAGAAAGGCGAGGAGCTAAAGGAGCTGGAGAAAGAATATAGAGAACTTCAAAACCAGGAGCAGTAAGTAATTGGACTGCAGCATTATGATGTTCCTCTCCATGTTCACTTCTGCTATCTCCCCTCTTCATGACTTGTTATAGTATTAAAACTAGTAGTAAATTTCAATGTCAGAATCTCTTTATAGGGTTGTGAAAGTGATTGTGTGCTAAGCAAATAGTATATTGCTTATGATGAACACACCCTGCTAACTTATCCCAATAACAAGTTTCGTCCATCATTGTTTTCTTCGTCCTAGCTCTTTAGACCATTTTAGAGGGATTTCTATCTCTTGCTAATTTACTCAGCATCATGAATCCAGAGACATTTGGAGGAATCTAAAGCGTCATAAGGAGGAGGACATTCAAAAAGGTCAAGCTGTAAAAAATCAAAGGGTATGATGTTACTTACTCATTACATTGTTCATTACATCTAATTCATTGTTTTAACCAATCTCTTATATAAAATTTTCTAAATTTTTAAATGTGTATGATTATCTCCAGCGAATCACTAGTTTTTCTCAATATCAAATTTAGTTCTTTTAACAGTTTGTTTTCAAAAGATACTTTTCTATCTGTTTAAAATTTTGTTGATACTTTCTTTTTGCGTTTCTCTGTCTTTTAAACTTGCAAAATGAGAGATGTCTTTGCTTTTATATGTTTGTGTTTCTATTACTTTTGCCGCTCCCCTTCTGGGTTTCTTTTGTGGTTTGCTTGGTCATAATGTTGTTACTGAGATCTTATGTTGACATAATCCGTCTCCTCCCTGTGATTAGGCGCTCTGGGACAAGACACTTGAGCTCAGATTCTTACTGCAGAAACCATTCTCGAGTTGCAATAGACTTCCAGAGGTTCTGACTTCTGACCCTTTTTTAACAATGTTTTTAACATAAAGCATGCACTGATACATTATTCTGATGAAGAACTTCTCGTCTGCAGGAGCAGCTTAAGTCCTTATATTGTAATGCTGATAACGATGTTAGTGAAGCATATTCAGATTTAATTGCTTCATCAAAGAAGACGTTGGATTCTATACTAGAGTTGCAGCAGGTGCACTTGTTGTGAGAGCATGTATCTATTTATAGCTTCATTTTGATGCCAATAACCCAGTAAATCATTTTTGTGTTATAAGGGTGCCTAGCCCTTAAGGTTTTGTTCAGTGCTTAACTGAAGTTTACTTTTTTAGGCTCTGATGGCTAATAATCCATCTATCACTCGATTTGAAGAAGGTATGCATATTACATTACAAGTCATTTCTTGGTTAAAGCTCCTCATCCTGGCTCCTACAACTCAACTCCAAATCTCCTATACTTTCCCACCCAACTACTACAAATTAGGGTGTGTGTGTTGTTTGGGGGGGGGGGGGGTCGTGAAAAGGTTAAAAAATTGCACAAATCATTAAAGGAAAAGCTCTTGTCAGATTCAAGTTCATTTGCTGTCGAATCGTCCCAATTTCGCTTTAATGAGGTTTTAAACCCCGATTAACTATTCTGAGTCCAATGTGCGGATTTCCTTGTGACTCTTAACGGTACAACATTTAACTTAGAAAATAAGGTGAAAACCCAATTAATGTTATGAATCGAGTCTAGAAAGGACAGAAATTTCAAAGTGCTCTTGAAGAGAAGAATTGAAGGATGAATATAGAAATGTAAATATAATTTTAATTTTCATCCGAAAATTGTTGAATGTATAATGTTCGTGTTTATTTATTGAAATAAGTGAAATTTTGTGTTATACACTCTACAAGTCTTTTGTTTTCCTATTTAGCTAATTCTGCGAGAAATTCGAAGCAATTAGATGTTCCAGGCAGCTCAAATGGGAATTTTGATGAAGAATGGTTGCAGATCTCACAAATACAATCAAGGTACTTCTATCATCTAGCATGGTTTAGTCTGTCCAATGAATTAACCAATAGTTATGCTTCTTTTAGTTGGTTTCTTTGGGTTTTACACGTATAGTTCATTTCTTTGGGTTTACACGTATAGTTGGTTTCTTTGGGTTTCTATAGTCACTGTGTTGGTTTATTTTTTGTTCATGTTGCATCAATATGTATCTAGCTTAAATATTCATTAATTCTCTTATAGAAGCACTAAAATCTGTATCTGCGTATTAAAATTGAAATTGTGGTGAAACTACTAAAGGGTGTTTCTTGCACTTACTGTTTCTACAATGGAGCAAACTAAGCTTGCTTGACCCACTGCAAGGTAGGTTGGGACAACCTACAGTTACCCTGTGACCATTCTTATCTTTGCATTACACAAGTATTCTTTTTATGTATCGGAACACTTAGTATTGTGTTCTTGGCTTTGTTGGGACTACACAGATACTTGTACTGATATTAACCAAATCAACTATTCGCAGAATGATTTCTTTCAGAAATAAGTCAATTGACAAATGGCATAGGAAGACCCAGGTGACAACTGGTGCAGCTGCTATTAAGGACAAATTGCATGCCTTTAATCAGGTTTCTAATCATACCACTTAGATTTTCTCATTGCATGAGATCTGCAGCTATCGCTACTGACATATTGCTCCACTTCAGAGTATAAGTGACCAAGTGGCTGCTTACATGAGGGATCCAAGTAAAATGATTAAGGGGATGCAGCAGAATAGATCGGCTGTTGCCGTATTTGGAAATGTACGTTTGAAGTTAACACTAATTTGGGTTTGGATCAATTGATGATTTTGTATATGTAATGGTGGTACTCTTTAGTTTGCCTGTGCTGTGTATTTAATCTGTCTGTCTTGGTCTTTTTCAGGTTCCATGCTATGTGGAAAATGTTAAGCAAGAGGTATTAATTTTACAATATTGCTTATCTTACAAGTTTAAAAAATTAATTGAACTTGAGAAGTGAGGATTTGTGATAACTGTGTAATGAAATTAGAGTTGTACCAGTTGGAGAACTTCTCGTTGTTCTCATTATTTTATGTCTTTTTTTTTTAAAGGAAACTAGCGCAAACGGTGATCCTGAACTTCTGGATGATTCGGAATTTTACCAGCAACTATTGAAGGAGTTCTTCGAGTCAGTTGACCCATCATCATCTGGTAACACTTTTAGAGTTCATCTCATTAATTTATGTGTTAGTGTTATTGTATGCACATCTTATTACATGTTGCATCATTTGATATCATCAATTTCTTAGGTTTTATATCAGGCTTTTTTTCTTTTCAATACATTTGTTGATAATTTTCGATTTCCCAATTTCTAATTACTACACTTTCTAGGCTGTTTTTTTTTTTTGCGTTGGGAATGTGAAATTAAATTAGATTTTAACTGTGCTCTATTATGTTATTATTGACAGAAGTGGCTTTCTACGCTCTAAAAAGATTGCAGACAAAGAAAAGAAAAATCGTCGATCGTCGTGCTTCAAAGAGTCGCAAGATCCGGTAAGTTTACCTCATTATTGGTAGGAAAGTATGTTTTGTTAGTTTCAGTCTTTCTGACTCTTGAAATAATTGTCCAGCTATCATGTTCATGAAAAGATCGTCAATTTCATGGCTCCTCGTCGGGCAGACTTCCCTCCTACGGCCTCAAAATTATTTGAGAACTTGTTTGGCCTTAAAACTCAGAAATCTGCCTGAGGAGCATAACCGGCTTATACCGAATGTGCAATGCTAAGTAATGCTGAAACTGCATGTCAGATTCTCCAAAGTATAGATAGATAATGGTGGATTTCAAATTATTTTCATCTAGCTACATTTGCAATTTTGACTAATATAAGAGAGTAGTTTGTTTAAGTTTATTTAGATACGTTCGTTTTTGTTGATCAAATCATTATGTTGTTGATTCAGTAATCATGTTTCGGAACTACTGTGATCTCCATCTCCCTCTGTAATGTTGCTCTAGAGCTTCAATTTTGTTTTAAATAGACATCTTATTTCACTTTCATATTTACTACTTCCAGTTATCGACTTTCATATATTCAATCTTTTTTTCTTGCACCGTAAAATTTCATTCCCTTGTTAAAGATTTTATTAAAAATTATGAAAACGTCTAAAGTCGTGCAATAAATTTCGAAACGACTAAGATAATAGCGGTAACTTATCATACAAAAGTAAATTTTTTCCAATAGTTTTTTGATGAAACACTCGTCATCAGTGTTCTTTGAAATGTACTGTGTGAAAGTGTTTTATTATAAAAAAGGGGTTTTAGCGAATTAAATCACAAACTTCAGGGTCTTTTATAATTTTAACCTGAATTTTCAATTTTAGAAAATTAAATTATGAACTTTTGAATTTTTGCAATTTTATTCCGAATTCAACTTTGGCAAATTAAATCATGAACTTCTCAATTTTTGCAATAAAGACCTAATCAAACTTTATTGACATAAAATAAAAAAAATATAACATAGTACAATATTATTTATATGTCTTTATTGATCATAAATAAATATGAATTAATTTGAAAGTATTAAAAATTAGATAAAACATACCATAATACATATTTATACTATTTTCTTGAGATATTTACATTTTGAGATATTTATACCATAATTTACATTATTCTGAGGTATTTTATTTATTCAATAAGTTCGAATATCAAAAGCCCGACTTATCAAGACTCAAGTACGGTAGAAAATATAATGTCCTACAATTTCTAATCATAAGCTCAACTACAAAATTTCAAACCAATACAAATAAAGCTCAAAAAGAGTTCCAAATCAATACAAATAAAGCTAAAAAAACAAATTCCAAATGACAAATAGCATCATATGAAAAGAAAACGCATGAAACTAACCTAAAAACAGCTCAAGTAAACAAATAGTAGATAATTCAAAATGAGATTTTCCAATTAAATTTGGGGTAGAGAAAATTATTACTTTCTTTGGGTCCATCGAATTGCACATGAAATTCCTACATTATTTGTTATATTTTTCACGTTGTATATTATTCACTAGGATTTCATTGAATAAATAAAATATCTCAAAATAATGTAAATTATGGTATAAATACCTCAAAACGTAAATACCTCAAGAAAATAGTATAAATAAGTATTATGGTATGTTTTATCTTTTTTTTTTTTATATATCATAATGTAACACCCTAATCTAATTAAGTCGTTAAAATATTATTTAAAAGAATATTTAATATTTTAAAGAATATTTATAGCGGAAGTATGAATATTTTTTTTTCTTTATTGGATAATGAGTAACATTAAATTTTGATTAACGAAAGACAGTCATAATTGATTTAATAATAAATGACAAAGATGACATATTCAATAAGTACGTAAAGATGACATATTAAACAAGTACGGAAAGAAATAAGGTAAATGCAAAATTAAGTATTCTAATGTCTTAGGAAATAAAATAAATTCTCAATTATTTAGACTCGTCATTCGACACATCCACGCCTCCAACTTCAATTACCTGAAAGTTTAAGTTGGGGATAAGTATACATATACTTAGTGTGGGCAATTATACCAAATATTGTTCAATTTAATAAAACAGATGCACGTAGTGAATATTAAAGTCAATAATACGCAACAAGAAGTGAGAGTAATTTAATGGACAATTTAACACGGTCCACTCAGCACTAAATGTCAACGCACAAGGCGTCAATAAGTAAGAGCAAAGTTAATGGACAACTCAACAGGTCCTACTCATCAAATAATATCAAGTGTATTGAACGCAAATGAGAACAAGTCAATGGACAACTTAACACAGTGCGCTCAATACTTAAAGTCAAATTATCACCTCACATAATATTAAAATGGACAAAATTTAAATCAAACGGTATAAAGTTAAGTAAGATCTCACACCTTAAATTTTAGCACAAACGATCCAAACAAATCAAGTAGCAGACGAGGGTCCTAGTTGCACCGCACCTAATAAAAGAATACTCCCTCTGTCCCATGTTAGTATGGTTACTTTCCTTTTTTAGCCGTCCCTAGTTAGTATGGTGTTTCCATTTCAAGACATATCTTTTACCTTTTTACCCTTAAAAGTTCAATATATTTACTCCAATAAAGTTTATTCATCCACTAAAAAATTAACAACACATCATAAGTGGGTCCCTTCCTCCACTTAAACTATCCTTACCACATATTTATCTACTTTTTCTTAAAACTTGTGCACGGCCCCCGCACCATACTAACGGGGGACGGAGGGAGTATAATTTACTTAAACAATAAATCATTTTGAAACTACTTAATCGAAGTAACTTATTTAAATTTAACTGAAAACTTAAAACGGCCACCTTAGTCGGATTTCCTTATAAATTCATGAATAATATATATTAAATCCTAAACCCATACACTTGAAAAACAATTCTTGCATCTAAATACACAACTGTATAGCTTTAAACTTGTTAATAATATTCTGCAAATAATTTACTTAGTCTATCCCACACTCTAATTCCAAATACTAACACATATATTATTATTCAAAGTATTTAATAATAAAGGTTATTGCCAGTATACATATACACTACATACATACACACACATATATATATATATATATATATATATATATATATATATATATATATATATGGAGTGATTCCCATGCAAATGACCCTTAAAGTGAGAAATAGGAATTAATCTCCACCATTGATCTTATTTACATGAAGGGTCAAGATTTAGCTTGGTCAAAGTGAGTCAAAGCGGGTCAAACCCGGATCAATCCGGGTCAATCCGTTGACTTTTTTTTTTTTTTTTTATAAACTGTCACACAAGATGCACAACTTCACATATTCAGATGCACCAATTCACATATTCGAATGCACAACTAAGTGTATTGAGATGCACAAGATTTTAAGTTTTTTTTTGTATTTTTTTTTCGTTTTTTTTTTAAGGTTAGGTCATATGCACCACATCATGTATTCATATGCACCACTAAGTGCATTAAGATGCACTAGTTTTGTTTTCATTTTTTTATTTTCGTAAAACATTGTGCATCTAGTTGCTCTGTGTGGTGCATCTAGTTACGCATTGTGGTGTATCCAATTTTTTTTTAATTGTTTTTTTTTTTTTTTTATAAATTCGGTGCATCTCACTACACATAGTGGTGCATCTTATTATGTATAGTAGTGCATCCGAATATGTGAAGTGGTGCATCTTGGGTGACTGTTTTAAAAAAAAAAATTGAAAAAAAAAAACTGAAAATCTTGTGCATCTAAATGCACTTAGTGGTGCATTTAGCTATATAGAGTGGTGCATCCGAATATGTGAAGTTGTGCATCTTGGGTGACAGTTTTAAAAAAAAAAAATTGAAAAAAAAAACTGAAAATTTTGTGCATCTAAATGCACTTAGTGGTGCATCTAGTTATATAGAGTGGTGCATCCGAATATGTGAAGTTGTGCATCTTGGGTGACAGTTAAAAAAAAAAAAAAAAGTCAACGAGTTGACCCGGGTTTGACCCGCTTTGACTTGGCCAAATCTTAACCCTTCATCACCAATAGATCTATGGTGGAGATCTATTCTCATTTCTTAGGATAATATTTATTCTCATCTAATCTCTCTCCTATATATATATATATATATATATATATATAAATTCAACTTTATCTAGTAGAAATTATTTTAATTCGTATCCCTGGCACCAAAAAAATACATAAACCTTGAGGATCCTATTTAACATTATGAATTCGATCAAAACAAAAAAAAAATCTCTTGTAAGAGCTTCTTCTCAGTAATCATTGTATTGAAACGTCCTTCACCCTTCCTACTGAGGGCGTCGGCCGCCACAATGGCCTTTTCGGGGTGATAAAGTATTGTACAATCGTAATCCTTCACCAACTCCAACCATCTACTTTGTCTCATATTGAGTTCCTTTTGAGTGAAGAAGTAGTTCAAACTTTTGTGATTGGTGTATATCTCACATTTACCCCCATACAAGTAGTGCCTCCAAATCTTAAGTGCGTGTACCACCGCTGCTAACTCCAAATCGTGAGTGGGATATGCAAGCTCATGTTTCTTCAATTGTCTCGAGGCATATGCAATAACCTTTCCATTTTGCATCAATACACATCCAAAGCCTTGTAACGATGCATCGGTGTAGATGACAAAGTTTCCAGAACCATCGGGGATCAAAATCGGAGCAGTGGTTAACTTACGCTTCAACTCTTGAAAGCTTTGTTCACACCTTACAGTCCAAATAAACTTCATCTCCTTCTTTGTCAAGTTAGTCATTGGTCCCGCTATTTTTGAAAATTTCTCGATGAATCTTCGATAATAGCCTGCGAGTCCAAGAAAAACTACACGATCCACCCAAAACTCACACTTCTTAAACTTCGCATATAATTTTTCCTTTCTCAAGGTCTTTAGGACAATTTTGAGGTGCTCCTTATGTTGCTCTTCATCCTTAGAGTAGATCAAAATGTCATCGATAAATACTAGACGAACTTGTCCAAGTATGGGTGAAAAACCCAATTCATCAAATCCATAAATACAGCCGGCGCGTTTGTCAAACCAAAAGGCATCACTATAAATTCATAATGACCATATCTCGTACGAAAAGCCGTCTTCGGTATATCACACTCTCTCACCTTCAATTGGTGATATCAAGACCTCAAATCGATCTTTGAGAATACACCAGCTCCTCTCAGCTGGTCGAACAAGTATTCTATCCTTGGCAGAGGGTATCGATTCTTGATCGTGAGACGATTCAATTCCCGATAATCAATGCACATACACATCGATCCATCCTTTTTCTTTACAAAAAGAACGGGCGCTCCCCATGGAGATACATTTGGTCGTATGTATCCTTGGTCCAAGAGCTTTTGTATTTGCACCTTGATCTCTTGCAATTCCTTTGGTGCATTCTATATGGTGCTTTTGACACCGGTGTCGTGCCTGGCATAAGGTCGATCGTGAACTCCACTTGCCTACTCGAAGGTAACCCCGACAACTCTTCGGGGAAGACATCTCCATAGTCTCGCACACAACTGGCACCTTTTCAGTCGATGATCCATCTTCTTCCACTCCAACTATATTGACAAAGTAACCTTGACATTTTCCCTTCTTTAACAACTTCATAGCCTTCAAAGCTGATATCACAATTGGAATTGGTGCTCGCCCAACTCTCGCCCCATAGAATGTGAACTTCTTTTCATTTGGTATCTCAAATGATACCTCTCTCTCTCTCGCGACACTTTATCGTCACATAGTTTCGACTTAGCCAATCCATACCAAGAATCACATTGAAATCTTGCATGTCTATGCAGTACAGGTCAGCTCCTAATTCTCTACTCCCGTTGTAGTTTTATACTTTCAAATTTTCATATTTATTTATGATCAAGACATATAAAATAATATTGTACTATTTGTTATATTTTTATTATTTTATGTCAATAAAGTTTGATTAGGTCTTAATTGCATAAATTGAAAAGTTCGTGATTTAATTTGCCAAAGTTGAAAGTTCGGGATAAAATTGGAAAAATTAAAAAGTTCGTGATTTAATTTGCCAAAATTGAAAGTTCGAGTTAAAATTGCAAAAGAACCTAAAGTTCGTGATTTTATCCGCCAAAAACCCTATAAAATTCAATATGAAAATAATGTCAAGCTTCTCATTTTCTCGTACTCTATAATAAATTACTGAAATTGTCATGTTACTGTTCGGCACGGAGATTAAAAATAGGGGTAAAAAATAAAAAGTGGATATGTCCCATTACTTTGAAAGGAGTTAAAAAGGTTAAAACTTTCCTTATTTTGAAGATAACAATATGAATGGAACACCTAAATAAGAAAAGAATGACAATATGAGTAAATCACGAAGTATATAATTGATTGATTTTCCATCAATTCTATAGATGCAAAGGAGTAATATTGCCCTATATGAATTTTGAGGTCACGAAACATTTATTCGATGTAATATCAACTTGCGATGACAATGCTTAATGAGTCACAGATTTTGGCTTAAAAGTTTGTACACAAGGAGAAATTGAATGAGGAAAACATCATCGTAGGCTGAATTGTCATGTATCAAAGTAATATAAATCAAAGAAATAAATATTCTAATGAAACTCTGCCTCTACCTGTTAACTATAAAATCATATATTCAGAGAAGGTAAATAACTAAAGATACAAACCACCCTATTAACACTCGGTAGCAGTAATGAATGTGGGAGTAGAGATTGCTCAAAATCAATGGTTACAAGATTGTGCTTTTCTTTTTTTTCTTTTTTTTTCTTTTTGTCTCAATACAATGGGTATAACATCAACCACAGCTTAGTCCCATTTCACCTAACAGCTTCAGGAGCAGAGTTGCAGTATGGTGTGTGCAAACACACCAGCTTGGTGCATGTTAGACACACACTAGCAAACACAACACCCACGACGATCCCAAAAACACTCTTCCGTTTATCTAACTTCACTGCTCTTCGTATCGTGCTCCAAAAGCATGGGAAAAGTCCTCCACAGGCAAATACTAGCACATGGTCCAACCCGCTGTAATCAATCCCAGCCAGTATCGCTCCAATGGCAGATAACGGCCCCACAAACCCGATAAGGGCAGCAGATAAAAGGGATGCATGCCAACTATCGGTTGCTCCAAAGATGCAGCTAGCCACAGCTGCACCACGAGGGAATCCGTGGAGGGACACGGGAAGGACCATGTGCCTCCCCAGCCCATAAGCTTTAGGTGCAGCCACACCTAATGCAAGCCCCTCGGCAAGAGCATGAAGGGCCACTGCTGCACAAGACAAGACTGACTGAAGTGTGAGAGCACTTACAGAAATGCAGGTGACAGAAGATAATGTGCTTGCTGAAGTCTTCCTGTGCAGTCGAGAATTTGTAAGGATGGATATAGGTACGTGTACGAATGCTGCTCCGACCACAAGAAGAAACAGGAGAGGAAGAAGTCCCATCTTAGAGGTCACAAGTAGTTGAAGGGGTCGCCAAGCACCAAGAACAAACGCAATGCCAGAGGCCACACCAGTAAGAAACGCATGCTGAAGCCGGAAAGCAAGAGCAAAAGCAACGAGAGCTATACCACCGAGCAAAGGACCTAGACCAAATAATAGAGAAACAAAGAAACCAGAAGCATCCTCTTGACTGCAAAAAAACAAAAAACGTTAAGATCACATAGATGGTGATTCTTAATTTTGCAGTTTTGTCCTTTCCCATGCAAAACAGAATTACAACACAGGTTTAGCTAGCAGAAAGAGGCCTCACCTGTAGTTGTGGCTGAAATGCTCAAACAGAGCACTGAGTCCCTCCATAAATGCCACAGAAAGTGTAGCTGCAGATGCAACTTGAGATGGGGAAGCCTCCTGCAAACAAGGAAGAGTTCAAAACAATCCACGTATTAGAGTATCTGAGGTTGGAAGAATGGAGAATTCAACAGACATATAAAAACAAGGATGGTTTATCTTTCATAAACATTATCATTGAGTTCTACTAAGTAGTACGTACCATCATATGAACCAAAGGAACATTCTAGTTCAAATCAAATTTACAAGCACATGGTCTAGCTTTAAATTGCACACCACTCACAGTAAATAAAAAAGGAACTAGTATGGACAGCAACACTGGACAAATGAGAACTCTCTCTTTGTTAGCCTCTACTTCGTGAGAAATATGTACTGATATTTATACCTTGAAACCATCAGGAAGGACCTCTGCCATAACCATCCAAATCATGCAACCAGCAGCAAATCCAGTAGCAAATGGCAAGAACTTGTTGAATGCATCAGCACATATAAATGAAGGAACTGCTACAAGAGGCTGCATTAACAAACTACATTATACTAATTTCCAACTTTAAATACGAAGATCTGCACATATTTCTACCGTACCTAAATTATCATACATTAATTAATTCTCAGCTGTTCCAACTGAAATAGTTATTGGCTATGGACAGATGCCTTCAATAAGTAAATCCTCTCTGTATATTTCTACAGTATGATGTTGTCTCTTGCCTCTATTTTGTATTGTGTCTACCAAGGTATGACTGAAAATTAACCCTAGTTTCCCACAATAAGAACTAATTACCTGTGGTAGTGAGGTAATCACGCTCCATAGCATGGCCTTCTGTGGAGAAACTCCTCTCGATGCAAGGACCATACTAACAGCCAGACCCTCAGGTATATTGTGCACAGCAATAGCCAGAGTCACCAATATCCCTTGTGATAAACCCTTAGATCCAGCAAAGGAAACTCCAACACCAGATCCCTCCCCAAACGAATGAAGAGTCATGATTCCAACTACAAGAATGATTTTATTAGCATCTGCTCCCTTTATGTCCAGCATGCTCATTTCACCGTATTGCTCAAGAAACTGAGTTAACAAATCAACATGAAAATTTTAGCATTCAAATAAGAAAGAGGACCTAGCAAAATAAACAAAGGAAAAAAAGGACGAGAGGGCGAGAAAACCAAAACTTAAATTGCAGAAAAATACCCAGCCAACCAAGCAACTACAGATCTAAACGAAACCAGCAATTACAAGACCAAAAAAATGATTAAAAAAGGCATAATGAATCTGAGCTTGGTCAACTAGACAACACTACATCTAAGGAATCAAAAGAGGCCCATCAGATAGTTAAGGTAGCTTTAACATGATAAATAGTTATAGCAATTTAAAGCTACAGGCGAAGAAGCAGAAACAATCGCCAATCAAAAAAACCAAAGAAATGTAGAAACAGTAAAACTAAGATTGAGCTAACCTCATGATCAACAACAAGAAAACCACATCCAGATCAGACGTATAAATTTTTTACAGTGAAAGAGAATCACCTTCTTGCAAAGCCAGATGAAAAGACCACCACCCAAAATACCCAACACGACCCAACTGCCACTTCCATGGCCCTGTCCTTCCTGTATAAGGTCAAAGCTTGCAGCAAGCATTACTCCTGCTGCCATTCCATTGCAAATTCCAGACCATTGAGAATCAAGCTCCATAAAAAAGAATGGGAGAGCTCCCAAACCAGTAGCTGCAGCCATTGCCAGCGTGAAAATTGCAACTGTTGACACTGAGACTCTACTATTTCCGTCCTGCCACTCACCCATTTCATCACCAATATGCTCAGTACCAGATCCATCTATCACACCACCTTCTGCATTCCTCCGTGGAGCAGTTATTATTCTTTGTGAAGTCTTTTCTTCTTCTTCAGCTGCTATACTATGACTAAATATGACAACAAAGAGAAATACCACTAGAAGCCAGTTCACTCTTAAACCCATTTTTTGTGCTTCAAAACTATAAAAGCACTCGATAACATATGCACGCAATAACAGCTAGTACTGGTGTGTCCTCTACCACGCCCAGTGAGCAGGACTCAAATAAGATTCTACAGTGAGCAGGACTCAAATAAGATTCTAGGCTGACAGAACTTTACAATTATAGCTTAGTATTGCCACTTACTCCTCTCCCGCGCATAGATGTTGGATTAAGTAATGCTGTCCCTGTTGCTGATGAAAATAAAAGATGAGCAAGGAACGATCTTCATAAACAAAGAGCAGAAGACATAAAAAGATGCAGCAATCATTATTCACAAACAAGATAAATGTGACAACATACATTATGCAGAATCCTTGGACATATTCCTTCCTAGTTTTCTAACGTACTGAATTCACAGAGGGGCATCTTGAAGACTTGAACAACAAAAAATGCAAGAAGAGTAAACATTGCAGGAAAAAAATCATTCTGAAAATCAGGAAAGAAAGCCAAACAGATGGAAGTTAATCCCTGCTTAATGAGGAGATCATCTAAGCATTTTAAAACTAGCCCTTATCATCTCAGTCAAGTTTATGCTTATAACAATTAAACTATAGCTGGCGGCAGGGGCGGAGCCAGAACCACTGGCTGGCAGCATTCAGAACCGATTTCCTTTTAAATCAGAAATATTGGTTAGAATAACAACATAAATAAAAGATGAGCCAATCTTGATCCCTCCAATATTTCAGAAGTTGAAACTTTGACTGGAACACATCTTCCCAGTTTCAGTAAGATCAAGAATAACAAAACCCCAAAGCCCTACACAAATTCAGACAAAACACAAAAAATTCAGCCAGACCCTGCCTCCACCCCTTGTCCAGACAAAAAGCAAAAACAAAAAAACACTTCGCAGAAAATTCTGAAATCAATTACAAAGCAAAAGATTTTCTGACTCGATCATCACGAAACGAACCGAAAACCGAAAAGCAACCCAAATACATATAATTACCGTGAAATGCTAAAACCCCAAGAAAATCACATGTCTGCACATATGGGAAGGAACAAAAATCTTGAATTTCATATGATGTAGGGAAAACAACAATCTAGGCCACATTTGGCACCAATTTTGAGGTGTCTCAAAATATAAAGGGAAAGTGTGAAGAAAGAAAGAAACTTGACCCACCTTTGGCCAACTTGTTCCTCCTTTCCAAATTTTGATCCGTACAGCCGATCAATGGATGATGATGATGGTAATAGATGGCTAATGCAGTTGAAAATGAATCCAAAATTGAAGCACTATCTCACCACCACCATCATATTTGTAATTCAAAATCTGATGTTTGTTTATGAAAGCCAAAACCGGGGACCGTCCATTGTTTGTGCGTTTATTGTAAATTATGGGATTTTCCTACTTCAAAGAAACAAGATTTGGGGGTTTTGTTTCCTACCCTTTTGTAATAAAAATGTTGACTTTATTGAAGAAAAGAAGAAGAAAAATGGCGGTGCCAAATTTTGTTGTTTAGGGTTTTTACTTGGGATATTCGTTTGTAGATACACAGACACAGTCAATTTTGTAACGACCTCTTTTTATGGAAATAAATTCATTTGTGGATTGTGGTAACAATGTTATAGCTAATAATTTATTTTCCTTTTATTTTGTTTCAAATAGAGTAAGCTATAAATAACACGACCTTTATACGCATTCACAATGTAAGATTTGAGATTGAAAATTAAAGCCCTAAATAGGTCTTGATGGTTGAATTCAATTTGATGATGAGTGAGAGTATTGTGCGTTTGTTATAGGAATGAACAAAATATCATTTGAATTATTTTTCTAAAATTTTTTATGTGTGGCATTATTGCATTTTAGCACTCGTGTTAATACGAAATTTTATCAAATTATATTTTGTATGCAACCATTTTAATGTCATGTAAAATAATGCTAGGAAGTCAGTGCTACCGTATGCTAATTTTTTTAAAATCGGTTTATTTTTTAATACACTATTTACCAAGCTATCCAAATTCTTGAGCTTCCCTTCGAAGGTGTTAGGGTTGGAATGGCTTATATCAACCAAGTAACCTAATATTACAAAAAGTTAGGGAAGCTGACTTTACAATATTGTGGTTATTAATTATATCCATCAGTCATTATAAAATTAATTAATGCACAAGACAACTAAGAGAATTATGAGTTTGGAAAATAGTTGTGAAGTAGAAAAATTCAACGAAAATATTTGAGAATGTTATATTCGAATAAATAATTATTGAGAGCTTTAGAGATATGTGACTTCTTTTTTTCAGTCGTCTAAACAAATTGGCCAAAATGCAAGTTATTTTTCCCTTGAAAATAAAATAGAAGTCGTTTAATAAGGGATTGATTACGTCATACGATACTACTAAGCTAACTATGGATATTATATTTAAATTGCTTATATTGGAAATTCATGTCTCGTTTACAATCACACCACCATTGCTGTTGACTAAGTCATCCCACCTAACCTAATAAGTAATAATACAAACTATATCTTCCTTTTTTTGAGAGCCACAAACTATCGCTTCCTAAGAACATCTACAACGGGTTGAGGGAAGATCGACAACCCCTCGATCGACCTCGTCGGGGTCGATTCCCGTTGTGAGTGATGTTGAGCCTTGAGGTCGATGGAGGGAGTCGTAGGCAGTGTCGAGGGATATACACCCCTCTCGACTCACTTCGACATTCATTTGGGGATACGAGGCGTGTCCCCATTCGTCCCCATACGAGGTGTGTCCCCATTCGTCCCCATTTATTTTTTATTTTTTTAATTATTTCTATAAAAGTTTCCAACGGTTATTTTCCCAAATTCCCTATAAATACCACATTCACCTTCACCTCATTTTACACCTCAAGTCTACTTCAATCATGTTCTATTCTCTCTCAATTTCCACTTTAATTTTTGCATAAAAATAAAATACTATGAGTTTTAGGGGTTCGTTTTTCAATTTGGATGAGGACAGGGAGCAACGTCAAAGAAATATCGAGTTGGGTTGACAAGTCATTCAGCTTTACCAAGAAGTATACGGTGATGATGAGGAGGACGACGAGCCGCAGACGAGGATGTACGTGCTCCAGAATTGTGAGGAGGCCGAACAACGCCTCAGACACGATATTTTGCCGACAATTCTATATGGGGTGAAGATGTCTTTCGCCGGCGGTTTCGAATGAGCAAGAGGATATTCTTGAGAATAGCTGAAACTTTGAAAGCTCGGGAGCCTTTTTTTCAACAACTCCCAATGCAACCAGAAGAATGGGGTTTCACCTATGGTGGAAGTGCACCATTGCTCTGAGGCAACTCGCCAACGGTGGAAGTGCCGATTAATACGACGAATATCTGCACGTTGGAGGGACAACAAACACAGCATGTCTCAAGAATTTTTGTCGGGCCAACAGATCTGCTTTCGGTGACGTCTATTTGAGGAGGCCAAACGCCACTGACATCGCCAAGCTCACAGAATTGCACGAGAGAATGCACGGCTTTCCCATTATGCTTGGAAGCATCAACTGTATGCAATGGGCATGGAAGAATTGTCCAACAAAATGGAGAGAAATGTACATAACCCAACGAAAGGGTTATCCAACGCTCATCCTTGAAGTTGTCGTCTCCCAAGATTTGTGAATTTGACATGCTTTTTTCGGTGTCACCGACTCCAACAACATCTAAATGTGCTCAATCAGTCCTCCGTTTTCAACGCGTCTTCAATGGGAGAGCGCCATCAGTCGTCTTCAAAGCAAATGGCCGCGAGCACCACATGAGCTACTATCTTGCCAACGACATCTATCCGAAGTGGGCCTCTTTCGTGAAGACGCCCCCAGCGCCAATAGATCCGAAGAGATGCCGATTTGCTCGGATGCAAGAAGATGCTCGTAAGAACGTTGAAAGGGCTTTCGGTGTCCTTCAAGCTCGTTGGGCACTGCTAAAGGATCCTGCTCGCTTGTGGTTTCGAGAACATTAATGTGACATCATGTAAGCTTGCATCATTTTGCATAACATGATCATTGAAGATGAAGAACCTAAAACAACTCAATTAAGTGCTGAATCGAGCGCACGGGGCAATCACTACGTGAACACGGCAATAATACATCAAGGCGGAACATCTACATTCAACACATATATTGAGAGACAAGCTCACCTTCAGGATGCGCGTGCCCACGACCGTCTTACGGACGATATGATTGAAGAAATTTTCTATCAAATTTTCTACATAAGTCTATCCAATTATTGGGACCCCACCATAGTGGATGCTCTAAGCATACAAGTTTGCATAATTTTGTAGTATTCTATTTTCAACTTTAGTAAAAGAGAAAATATATTGATTTAAGTGAATAATTGCACTTGTATTTAAAAACGGCCTAATAGGATAACTACACTCAAAAGAATATGCGAGCACTTGCTTTGTGTATCTTGGTGACGAGCCCATATTTTGTGCTCTTGTCGTGTGTGTTTTAGGTCTAGATCGATTCTATTTTAGTGTCTTTTGTGTCTATTTTGTGTTTGGGAGGACACTTGAGTTGGCAGGGAAATGAAAGGCAGGTATTGGGCAAGTCTGGAGTTAAAACATGCAAAAAGAAAAGGAACTGGCAATACGAGGCAATGACCATAGTAGCCGTACTCGTGGCTCAAGCTACCGAGGGCATAAGTCCAAATCAAGATGAAGAGCTGCTCCACTTTCAGTGGTATGGTCAATCTAGATGTTTGCATGTTTCATTCCAAAAGGCAAGGTGCAGACTACCGTGGGCAAGAGATGGCAGAAAGATTGAGGAAGGCAGAGTGCAGAGCTTGGGCAACGGTGTTGGCGTGTGCAGATTGCAGCTGATAGAGTCCTACAAGGAAACAAATTCCTTGCGATACAAGATTACGATCAGAGTTTCCTTCTACAGCTACAATACTATCTTTGCGATAAGGAAGGAGATCTTTCCAACCTTATCCGCCGAGCTTTACATGGAAGCAACCGACCCATTTTCTAGAAGGCCCGTTTGTGGGTTCGCCCTAGTCATTGTACTCTATATATACATGCATGCATGCGAGGCGCAGAGACACTTTTTTACCGCGTTTTACTTTCGAAACACTTTTACTTTCTGCAGTTTATGATCTTAGATACAATTTACGTTTATGCTTAAGTCCCAATAAGGCGAACATCTATTGATTATCGTTATCAATTCAAATATGTTTTTCTATATCTCTTTTGCTTTCATTATTTACTTTATGTCTAGCTAAGCCTTTAAATCCAGGTTTAGGATAGATGATGTGATGTATAACTTGTAAATCTCGTGAGGTCTAAGTGTTCTTGATAGTTGTATAAGTGTGTTCCCGACGCATTGGGCAACGATTCCAAAGAAGTTCGGTGGTCACAGGTAACTCGGAAGGCCAACGAGCCCTGGGCACATACGGATTCCTACATCGCAGGAGGGTTATCAAGTGCACGTCGTAATTGCCTTACGTTCCTTGAGAGCGGCAAGAGCGGTTTGTAGTCTTAGCCTAGACCTGCAAAGATGTGTCAATGCTAGAGAAAGCCGGAAGAGAGGTCCTCGTATCTCACCCGTTGCCGGAGTGGGCCCATCTAGAACCAAATGCTGCTTGACCAACATGCACCTTATAAAGGTGGAATGCCTGGGGACTTTTGGGCAAGCAAGAGGATTGGCTAGGGTATGCCTGTCAAGACCTAAACGTAAGGATGAAGTTGGCCGGACTATGTAGCGTACGTGGCGACGTGACAATGGGGACCCTCCATAGTTTTAGCCTATAACCACTGACATACATGTGCAACAAATATCTTTGAACCGATGATCGAGATGAAGTTATACTCATTGATTCGAAACCTAAATCTGAATTGTTTTTATTATTGATCTTATTGCTTGTCAAGTTACAGTTATTTACTTTCAGCAGTTTGCCAAAGGTGATAGTGATAGTTGCCCAAGGCCATAGTAGAGAGATACTCAACACAACCTTTTTGTGACCCAACCAGAGATTATCACGAGAAACTCCCTCTAGGATCGACCCTGTACTTGCCAACTAGCTGTTCCTAGGGGTAGGCATAAGAGTGAAATACAAATTGTATTTTGTCGCAGCTTAAACAACGACTGTGTCAAAATTGGCGCCGTTGCCGGGGAGTTGATTACAGTGGTAATTTATGTTTTGTTATTTTCTTAATCTGATTTTATGCAAGAAAACTAACCTCACAGTAAAAGAAACGTGGTACGACGATAACATCAACCTGACCTTGAGGAGGATTCGAGCAGAGAAGAGGAGGACGGAAGAAACATTGGAAGGAATTCCAGAGGAATTCTTTGACGAGGAAGAACTATCCTTGTCAAGCGAAGCAGAAGCAGAAGAAGAAGAAGAAGAAGAAGAAGAAGAAGAAGAAGAAGAAGAAGAAGAAGAAGAAGAAGAAGATAATCGAAGCGAAGCGTCAATGCAGAACCCAGTGGAGGAAGAGTAAACCTTAAGGGAGATGGTGTTCCTAACACCATGAACTTGCGGCCTTCAGGCATAACTTTGCCTACACCCACGCGTGCATGGGAGCTGAAGGTCCCATTTTATACAGATCCATGCCCAAGTTCAGTGATCACCCAAGCGAAGATCCACAAAGACAGCTTGCAAGATTTCGAGATGGCCTGTGGAACCATCCATACTGTGGAAATCTGAAGCGAATATGTAAGGCTCATTGCCTTCCCATTCTCTTTGCAAGACAACGCAAGGGAGTGACTTTATTCATTGCCCACAGGATGTGTTACCACTTGGCAAGAGCTGCAACAGAAATTCTTGGAGAAATACTTTCCAGCCACCCGAATTCAGAAGATGAGGAAGATGATTACAAGCATTAAGATGGGCATTGGAGAGGATTTTTACCTCGTACTTCCACAGATTCAAGCAGATGATAGCAAGTGCCCACACCATCAAATTGCGGATCATGACTTGATCCAATGTTTTGGGCTGGACTAAGAACGAGTGAAAGGGCACTGGTCAACGCAGCTTGTGGAGGGTCAGTTATGAGAAAGCAAGTCAAGTGTCATGTTTAAGATGATTGCTGAGATGGCAGAAGATCTAAGGGATGACGGGGGAGAATTGCCCAAGTTATCAACAACTGCAGCCAAAGCACCACCGACTTCAACTGGAATGGAGGATAAGCTTGACCAGATGTTCAACAAGATGGATGCCCTTGTAACCGTTTATCAGGCAATAATAAAAAAGGCGGTGAGAGCTTGTGGAATTTGTATTGGCGATCACGCATGCAACGGATCAATGCCCAAGCTTGGAAGAAGAGGTCAATGCAATTGGATACAACAATAATAACCAAGGAAGGCCATATGATCCGAACTCGCAATTCTATAACCCAGGATGGAGGAAACATGAAAACCTAAGGTATGGAAAACAACAACTACCAAGGGTTTGGGCAACAACAACAGGCACAACCACAACAACACAACAGTATCCTCCTAGAGATCAGAATAAGCCAAGCTTAACGGACCAAGTGACTTCCTTGGCCAATGATAACATCAGAGTGCAGTAGGAGCTTGAGAAGTTCAGAATGGCAGACGAGGGGAGCCATTCAAAGCATGACGCAACCAACTGACTAATTTGGTCAATGCTATGACCAGATTTGAAAGAGAGGCCAAGGAGAGTTACCGGCCCCGAACCCTTCCAAATGCCCTCTAAGGCTCAAGTCAATGCATTCACACTAAGAGAGGAAAGACATTGCCCGATCGAGATCAGATGCCTGGTGCCGATGCGTGTTGCCCAAGGAAAAGGAAAGAGAAGTAAAGGGCAAAGATAAGGAAGTAGATGAGGAGAAGGAAGAGGAAGTTGATGTTCCAAAATCTGTTTATGTCAAGCCTAACCCTGTTGTTCGTGCTCCTTTTCCTACCAGGTTGAGAAGAAACAAGAAGGATGAAGAGTTGTCTGAGATGTTCAAGATTTTTCAAAAAGTGGAAATCAACCTGCCCCTCCTCGTAGCACTTTGCAACATGCCCAAGGTGGCCAGATTTCTGAAGGAGCTTTGCTCAAAGAAGGTGAAAAGTGCGGACGAAGCTAAAGTTCTCTTGGGAGAAAGTGTTTCAGCAGTTCCTGAAGCGAGACCTTGCCCAAGAAGTGCGGAGATCCAGGGATGTTTGCCATTCCCTGCGTAATAGGAGATATGAAGATTGAGCGTGCCATGCTTGACCTAGGTGCATCAATCAACGTGATGCCATTGGCCATGTACGATGAAGATGTTATGGGACCACTCAAGTCTACCAGAGTGGTTATTCAATTGGCGGATAGATCTAATGTGTACCCTGAGGGCATACTTGAAGATGTGCTTGTCAAGGGTGCAGGACTTAATTTTCCCAGCAGATTTCTATGTCCTCGACATGGGCAAGATAGGAGCAAAAGCACCAGTTATGCTATTGGGGGAGACCATTCATGAAGACCGCCAAGACTAGAATTGATTGCAACTCAGGGCAGCTAACATGTGAATTTGATGGGGAATCAGTTACTTTCAGTCTATATAAGGCAATGGAACATCCCAAGACACGGAGATGGTCGAGTATATTGACCATGTTGATCAAGCTGTAGAAGAGGCGGCCCACTTTTAGGAATGTCAAGATCCCTTGGACGCGGTCATCCAAGGAGGAGTTGAAGAGAGCTCGGATAATTCTTTCCAGGTTAGTCGAGCTTTGGAGTACTTAGGAGCGGAAGGAGTAGATGGACCCCGACTGTCACCATATGCCCTTGCCCAAGATCAGAGATGAAGACAGATTGGTGTCTTCACTTGTTCGAGCACCTAAGTTGGAACTCAAATCTCTCCCCGCTCATTTAAAGTAAATCTTTTTGGGAGAAAATGACACATTGCCAGTGATTATAGTTCAGAGTTGAACAAGAAATAAGAAGATGGAGTTCGAGATGTCCTTATGCGCTACAAAGATGCAATTGGTTGGACCCTTGCCGACATCAAAGGCATTAGTCCATCTCTTTGCACTCACCATATCTTGATGGAAGATGATGCTAAACCCACTAGAGATCCACAAAGGAAGTTAAACCCAGCCATGAAGGAAGTGGTTATGAAGGAGTTGCTCAAGCTGCTAGACTTGGGCATTATCTAACTCAGTTCCAGATAGCAAGTGGGTGAGTCCGGTACACATGGTGCCCAAGAAATCAGGAATTCAAGTAATCAAGAATGAGAAGAACGAGCTTGTGCCTACAAGGCTCCAAACTGGTTTGGCGAATGCGTATTGACTACCAGAAAGCTTAACAAGGCGACGAGGAAGGATCACTTTCCTTTACCGTTCATTGACGAGATGCTGGAAAGGTTGGCAGGGAACAAGTACTTTTGCTTCTTGGATGGATACTCTGGATATATGCAGATATGGGTTGCCCAAGAGGACCAGGACAAGACAACTTTTACTTGCCCATTCGGGACGTTTGCGTATCGCCGCATGCCGTTTGGTTTATGCAACGCCCCGGGCACGTTCCAAAGGGTGCATAATGAGTATATTTTCAGACTTATTGGAAAATTGCATCGAGGTTTTCATGGATGATTTCACCGTCTATGGGAAGTCATTTGAGGCTTGTCTTGGCATTTAGAGTTGGTTTTTGAGCAGATGCATGGAAAAGAGCTTGGTGTTGAACTATGAAAGTGTCACTTTATGGTACGAGAAGGCATCGTGCTTGGGCACGTGATTTCAGAAAGAGGGATACAGGTTGACAAGGCGAAGATTGATGTCATCTCCAAGCTGCCTTATCCAACCAACGTCAAGCAATTGAGAGGATTTTTGGGACATGCCGGATTCTATAGAAGATTCGTGAAGGATTTTACTAAGATTGCCCCAACCAATGACGAGATTTGCCTCCAGAATGAAGTAGAGTGGGATTTCAATGCCCAGACTGTCAGAGGGCGTTTGACGTGTTGAAAGAATGCTTGGTCACGGGCACCTGTGATACAGCCCCCTGATTGGGCGTATGCCATTCAAGTTGATGTGCGATGCAAGTGGGTATGCCGTGGGAGCAGTGCTTGGTCAAATGAGAGGTAAAGAAAGCCATGTTAATTTATTATGCCTCTAAAACTCTTAATGCAGCTCAAATCAATTATACCACCACAGAGAAAGAGCTTTTGGCGGTTGTGTTTGCCTTTGAAAAATTCAGGTCTTATTTACTCGCGAGGCCAAGATAATTGTTTACACTGACCATGCAGCGCTGAGATACTTGATGAATAAAAAGGAGTCGAAGCCAAGGCTTATACGTTGGATTTTGCTTTTGCCAAGAGTTTGATGTGGAGATCAAGATAAAAGTGGAGCTCAGAATTTGGTGGCAGATCACTTGAGCAGGATAGTCAGAGAAGAAGATTCCGTGCCCCATTACGGGAAACTTTTCCCTGATGAACATCTATACATGACGGAAGCTCAATTTTCATGGAGAACCTTCGGTACGCTGACATTGCCAACTTTAAAAGTACAGGAGAAGTTCCAAATGATCTTTCATACTATCAAAGGCAGAAAATTCTCAAGGAGAGTCAACACTATGTTTGGGATGATCCTTACTTATGGAAGAAGTGTGCTGACCAAGGATTAAGGAGGTGCGTGCCCGATTGGGAAACCAAGAGTATCTTGAAGCATTGCCACAACAGGGAGTGTGGAGGTCACTATTGGGCACCGAAGAACGGCAAGGAAGATTTTTGATTGTGGATTCTTTTGGCCCCACGATTCTAAG
Source organism: Schizonepeta tenuifolia (assembly GCA_029490685.1). NCBI lineage: Eukaryota > Viridiplantae > Streptophyta > Magnoliopsida > Lamiales > Lamiaceae > Schizonepeta > Schizonepeta tenuifolia. The sequence continues at coordinate 18,395 of JANLIY010000202.1, read as the reverse complement.
AGATGCTTACGAATGGTGCAAGAATTGTTTCAAGTGTCAATAAGAAGGAAATGCAACTAGGAGGGATGAGATGCCCATGACTCCAATCATTCCGGTGGAGATCTTTGACATGTGGGGAATGGACTTTATGGGACCATTTGCCCAACTCAAGTGGGAATCAGTATATCATCTTGGTAGTTGATTACGTATCGAAGTGGGTAGAGGGCGAAGGCTACACCAACGGATGATGCCCGATTGGTTGCTACTTTTCTTAAGGGGAATATTTTCAATCGATATGGGGTTCCAAGGGCGATTATAAGTGATCAAGGGACGCATTTCTGCAATGCTACCATTGACAACTTGTTCAAAAATACGGAGTCCATCATCGAGTTACCACTGCCTATCATCCGCAAGCCAATGGGCAAGCAGAGCTTGACAAATCAGGATCATCAAGAACATATTAAGGATGGTAGTTGGGCAAAATGGGAAGGTTTGGAGTTTGCACTTGGACGATGCACTTTGGGCGTACCGTACAACTTTCAAGACACCGTTGGGCATGTTCACCATACCGGTTGGTGTTTGGGAAACCATGTCACTTGCCTGTGGAGTTAGAGTATAAATCATATTGGACAGTGAGAAAGTTCAATTACGATTGGAATGATACTGCTAAGGAAAGGAAGTTGCAGTTGCAAGAGTTAGAGGAGATTCGAAATCGAGGCTTATGACAATGCTACTTTGTACAAGACAAGGCTAAAGAAGGCTCATGACCAGTTGATCAAGGCAAAGAAAGTTGAGCCTGGGCAAGCAGTTCTGCTGTATCAGTCAGGTTCAAGTTTATGAAGGGCAAGCTGAAAACGAAATGGACTGGACCATATGAAGTGGTGACCTAATTTCTTAATGGATCTGTGGAGATTATTCGCCCAGAAGAGCTCTAAATATTTTAGGGTCAATGGCAGAGGGTGAAGCTTTTCTATGGAGACAAAAAGGATAAGAGGTGGACAAGGAGGAAGTCCATGTGATTGATGCCTGTCTAGGAGCAAGCAAAACTGCGTCGTGCCCACGACGTAAACTAAGGCGCTGGCTAGGAGGCAACCTAGTGAGTTTTTATTTTCTAGTTTTTTCCCTTGCGTATTTTCTTTTCAAGTAATTTATTTTATTTTTTATTTTCTAATCATAGGATAGGAGTTTTTTGTTTTGGAAGTGCGTTTTGTATCCATGTGTGTAGGGCAGGTATACAGAGAAGTTAGGCAAGCGAAGAGTTCGTGTTGGTCAAGGAGAGACTGAGCCCAGGTGAATGCAAGGCGAGCAAAACAGAGTGATATGGCTGACGTCAGCACGTCCCATCCGTTGGCAGTTACTGCAACTGCCAACTCACACGCCTATACCCTATTTTCTAGCCTACTACTATCTCTCTCTCTCTCTCACACAATTTTCATTCATCTTCTAAATTCAAATTGGAACTCTTCGATTTCCTCTCCCTCTCTACTTTTGCAGAAACAAAACCCTCACCACTCTCATAATGAAGAACACCCGCAGCCAGCAAGGCTTCCAAATCAGCAAAAAACCCCAAGTCACCCAAAGCTACTTCAAACACTACCACTCCCACCAAAGCTTCTCGAAAGCCTCCAAGCAAGCCATCACCGATGTCTGGGTCGTCGCACATGGAGGAAGAAGATGATGTCGCACGGGATGCTCACGGACATGCCCTGCTCCGTCACTCAACGAAGAAGAAACTGCCGCGTCAGAGGCGGATGCCTCGTTTGGCAAGGCGCTGGAAGCAGGAAGAGATTGTGCTTGTCGGAGACAGCGAAGAGGATGCGGCTATGAGCAAGAACAACATGATTCAGAGGCTACAGAGGAGGAACATCAAGTGAAAAAGGAGTCGGAGAAGCCCTCAAACCAAGAAGGCTAAGGGGGTAGGATCTGTTGCCCAGGGCAAGGAGGTGGCAACTGCGCCACCCAAGCGGCGCATCTCAGTGTCCTGGGCAGAGCCCTGCAACCGCGGAGTAGGGAAGATGCCGAAGAGGGGAATCATTGTCCCCAAGTTGGTAGATCGAAAGCGCATTGGAGGAGTTGGGGGTTTGGGAAGAAGTATTGGGGTATTTCACTGGCAATTGGATGGGAAAAGTTCTTAGAGTGACAAAGAGAAAGTGTACTCGGAGTTAGTGTATGAGTTTTATCAGTGTTTGCAGGTGAGGAGTCCTACGGTGGGGAATCACAACACTAAGTGCATGCAGTTTAGATTCATGGGCAAAGCGAGGAGTTATCCGTGAATGATTTGAACCAGGCCTTGGGCATGGAGGATTTTCGCTCGATCAGGAGTGAGGAGTACAAGGGAGCATTGAGGTATATTCCTCAATTTGACGCTGATGAGTGGGCAAGGAAATGGGCGGAGTTCAGTGATGATCCCTTCTTCAAGCTGGCACGGCAAAGGGCATATGATGAAGGATGATGCTTGAGGGTGTGTCACCGATCTGGCCTACAACTTCTTCGGGAAGAAGGATAGCAGCAATCAGTCACGCGTCAGGAGATTTTCATATGTCAAGCATGGTGCACAAGCAGAGGCTCAACTTTGGGGCTTTGTTGCACCATCTCAAGATATAGTGAACTCCCGAATCAGAGGTTTTCCCTTGCCCACCTGGTGACTCGCTTATGCCAAGGAGATGCACGGATTTGACGAAGCCAATACGCAGCTACAGCCAATGCAAGAGGAGCCTGGACCTCGCTTGCTTGACTGCCATGGGCGTATGTGGAAGAGATGATGAAGGAACGCTGGTGTTTGTGATTCCACCCGACGAGTCTGCCCAAGTTGCTGATACTACACCTCAATCAGTTGGAGGTGGAGTGCCCAGTACCCCGGCGATGCTGCCCAAGACTCAGCAGCGGTGATGGAGCGTTGACCAAGCTGGAGGAGAGCAATGCCAGACTGGAGCAACTTGGATTGGAGAACAAGCAAGCCCTTGCCGATATCATGAGTGCCTTGAAGATGACCGACAGGTCAGGTCCTACCCCTGCCCAATTTTTTCCTCCCAGTTTTAGTAGTTTTGGTTTTCTTTATTTTCGTGTTTTATTTTGTATTTTGTTTTGAGTCTAAATGTTTTTAAAAGTTTTGTTTAGAGTCTGAGTTTGTGTGATCTACCTTGATTTTCACTAGCTTTGCCATAGGAAAGTGTGTGGGTAAGAGGGGTAGAGCGTCTGTTTTTGTGAGTTTTTGTTTAGAGTCAGTGTGTGCCTTTCACCACTTTGCCCAAGCAAAGTGTGTGGGTGGAAGGAACGTCTTTTGTGTGCGTTTTAGAGGTCAAGCATGTTCAGGATGATTGGATAACGTTTGAGCATGGTTTGATTCTGAGTTATATGAGGAGAGCATATGTATATTCTATGTCCAAGCATGATCGTATGTAGATAGGGATGACGAACGAACTTGTGAGCATGTCGTTGTGAGGATTTGAGCTTTACACTGCATGATTATGACCAAGCAGTTTCTTTCTTGTGTGATTTATGATGTGCTTATTTGAATGCTACCTAGAACTTGCATGTCTACTCCTCGAGACTCATTGACTTAGGCTAGAAGAACTTAGATGAATTAGGCATGTTCTTTCTTTTGTGAGCCCAACGAAGCCAAAAAGTGCCCAACTGAATTCCCTTGTTAAACCCCTTTGAGCTTTTATAATTTCTTTGATCAGAATATGCAGCCTATACACTATATCCTACCCGGTCAATAAGGACTTTAGGTGCATAAGATGAAGGAAAAAAATCAGTTGAGCCTTTGAGAAAAATGTAGGGCTAGTGAATAAAGGACTTAGAAAAAGAAAAAGAAAATAAAAAAAATAAAAAAAAAAAGAGAAAGAAAAAAAAAGAAGTCCTAAATAAGTTGTGCTAAGGCCCGTAAGAAGAAAAGGCAAGGAAAAGAAGCTAAGGTTGGCCGCTCGCTTGGCCAACCTAAGTCCGAATGACCAAGCCTAGTTCCAAATACTTCCTACCCTTGCCAAAGCCAAGTTACAACCAAATAAAAGACCTAATGATAAGTGCTTCAACCTAGTCTAGAGGTGGAGAGAGTAGCAGGCAGGCAAGCCTATGGTGTGGTTAAGAATGGCATATCTTGAGCGTAAACATACCCCATTCACAAGAATGAGAGTGTTGGTGAGGAACATCCTTGAAAATGCTCACTTGTTCATTTTGGACCTATTTGATGATTTGCTTGGAGAGATTATTTTCTTGATTATGCTCTATCATATCTCTTTATTCTTTGATGTGCTAACCTCTATTTGTGTTTGAGTCTAGTTTGTGAGTCTTTTCTGTTTTTCTTTTGTTTGGGCAAGCCATACACCATGCCTGAGGACAGGCATGACTTTAAGTGTGTGGGTATGACGAGCCCATATTTGTGCTCTTGTCGTGTGTGTTTTAGGTCTAGATCGAGTCTGTTTTAGTGTCTTTTGTGTCTGTTTTGTGTCTGGGAGGACACTTGAGTTGGCAGGGCAAGGAAAGGCAGGTATTGGGCAAGTCTGGAGTTAAAACATGCAAAAAGAGAAGGAACTGGCGATATGAGGCAATGACCATAGTAGCCATGCTCGTAGCTCAAGCTACCGAGGGCATAAGTCCAAATCAAGATGAAGAGCTGCTCCACTTTCAGTGGTATGGTCAATCTAGACGTTTGCATGTTTCATTCCAGAAGGCAAGGTGCAGACTACCGTGGGCAAGAGATGGCAGAAAGATTGAGGAAGGCAGAGTGCAGAGCTTGGGCAACGGTGCTGGCGTGTGCAGATTGCAGCTGATAGAGTCCTACAAGGAAACAAATTCCTTGCGATACAAGATTACGATCAGAGTTTCCTTCTACAGCTACAATACTATCTTAGCGATAAGGAAGGAGATCTTTCCAACCTTATCCGCCGAGCTTTACATGGAAGCAGCCGGCCCATTTTCTAGAAGGCCCGTTTGTGGGTTCGCCCTAGTCATTGTACTCTATATATACATGCATGCATGCGAGGCGCAGAGACACTTTTTTACCGCATTTTACTTTCGAAACACTTTTACTTTCTGCAGTTTATGATCTTAGATACAATTTACGTTTATGCTTAAGTCCCAATAGGGCGAAGACCTATTGATTATCGTTATCATTCAAGTATGTTTTTCTATATCTCTTTTGCTTTCATTATTTACTTTATGTCTAGCTAAGCCTTTAAATCCAGGTTTAGGATAGATGATGTGATGTATAACTTGTAAATCTCGTGAGGTCTAAGTGTTCTCGATAGTTGTATAAGTGTGTTCCCGACGCATTGGGTAACGATTCCAAAGAAGTTCGGTGGTCACAGGTAACTCGGAAGGCCAATGAGCCCTGGGCACATACGGATTCCTACATCGCAGGAGGGTTATCAAGTGCACGTCGTAATTGCCTTACGTTCCTTGAGAGTGGCAAGAGCGGTTTGTAGTCTTGGCCTAGACCTGCAAAGATGTGTCAATGCTGGCAAAAGCCGGAAGAGAGGTCCTCGTATCTCACCCGTTGCCGGAGTGGGCCCATCTAGAACCAAATGCTGCTTGACCAACATGCGCCTTATAAAGGTGGAATGCCTGGGGACTTTTGGGCAAGCAAGAGGAATTGCTAGGGTATGTCTGTCAAGACCTAAACGTAAGGATGGAGTTGGGCGGACTATGTAGTGTATGTGGCGACGTGACAATGGGGACCCTGCATAGTTTTAGCCTATAACCACTGACATACATGTGCAACAAATATCTTTGAACCGATGATCGAGATGAAGTTATACTCATTGATTTGAAACCTAAATCTGGATTGCTTTTATTACTGATCTTTTTGCTTGTCAAGTTACAGTTATTTACTTTCAGCAGTTTGCCAAAGGTGATAGTGATAGTTGCCCAAAGCCATAGTAGAGAGATACTCAACATAACCTTTTTGTGACCCAACCAGAGATTATCACGAGCAACTCCCTGTGGGATCGACCCTGTACTTGCCAACTAGCTGTTCCTAGGGGTAGGCATAGGAGTGAAATACAAATTATATTTTGTCGCAGCTTAAAGGACGACTGCGTCACTTGGTCTTCCTAACTATCTACTCGTTTTTTCCGCGTGTCCAACCAAGCTGAAGAGGCGAAGGGAGGGAGGAAGAAGCCCTCACCCTAGTGACGAAAACCAAACCCAGATTCTATCTATGTTCCGGAGGCTTGATGTGTTGTTGGGGTCTGCCCGTAGCTGTGATGCCCAAGGGAAGTCAGTCCTATCGCAGTTTCCGTTCTCAAGATCTGGAGTGCGGGACCTATACTTCAGGGCCTTGAAAGTGTTTATTTCTCTAAAAAAAATAGAACGCAAATACTAGAATAATATTATATATATATATATATAGGAAGAGGGATCATATGAGAATGCTATCTTAGGTGAGAAATGAGAATAAATTTGGACCCTTAATTTTTGTTGGTCAATGGCTCAGATTTAACCATGCATTATGTTGTCATAATTTATGCATTACAATGTTTATGCATTAGGTTTCTGCAGTATATGCATTACATTTCTGCAATATATGCATTACCGATGTGATTAAAATGCATTAAAATGTACCATTCTCACGTTCTCATATAAAATCCATTCTCACCAAATCCTTACCCTCTATATATATATATATATATATATATATATATATTTCATTATAACAAAGTTTTTTCCAGCCACCACAATAATTCTCTATCATAGGTGGAATTTTAAGGATTTTTCATTTTTAGTTATCTAAAATTCTTATTTTCTTAGTTTAAATTTGGTAATATCTCAATTATTTATTAGTAGTTCATGCATATGACATCACATCTTTGGCGGTTACATCTTCGGGGGTTACAAAAATTCTAATTTCTTCATTATTTAAATCGATATAATTGCAATAAATTAATTGTAATTGGGAGAAATTAAGCATCTACAATTATCAATTGTAGCATATTCACTTTTTTTCTTTTTTCTTTTTTCTTTTTTGATGTCGTGGGAACCCGCAGCCGCTACCTTCGGTGCGCACTAGGTAAACTCTCGTCCCTTGTGCAGTAGCCTGCAAACCACGCAGGGCAGGTAAACCACACTTTTTCAAGTACAAGTGTGACAGGCTCGACCTATAGATGAGTGTCATGGGGTTCGAGCTTGAGACCTTTCGGTCTCAGGCTCCTACTTTTACCACTAGATCATCCCCAAGGGGACAACATATTCACTTTTCTAATCACTATATAAGCATGTCAATGCAATTGTTATTTTGTACTCACAACCCAATTCCATAGCATAAAAAATACAATCAAATTGACAAATCGTTATGCTTGATCATTTTCTTTTCACAATCACAATTCCAATGGCTCCTTTTTATTCAAGCATAAGGGATCCCTCCAATTTTGAAGAAAACATGTTATTTGGTACTATTATTTATTTTTAATATGTTTTATGCTTTGTAAAATAAGCTATCTTTATTTTATATTATTTTATATAAATAAACTGTGTATATATTAATTTATAATTTTGAAGATTTCATTGGCAAAGTAGATTATGCTGTCGAACTACAAATGAAGAATGTATTTGAACGTGATTCAATAATGGTGGATGTGCATCTCAAAAATATTGAACACATGCATTCTTGAACTAACAAAGTACTTAACTTATAAAATTACTAAAATTTGTAGTTATATATTATAATGTGTATACACTTTAATTTTTCATAAGCTATTATTATTTGTTTTAGTGGTCTTCTCATTAAATGTGCAATTTGTGGCGATGACATTCACACGATTATTAAAGATTGGCGTGAAACATTCAAACGTCCACTTATTATGGTGCTTCAAATATGTCGTGCTAAATTGTATAACGGTACGTATGCTTCAAACCTAGAATCCAAAACACTATTTTTTTTCTTGCATATATTCTTGCTCATAAGTTTGTAACCAAAAATAGGGTGACACAATCATAAATATATATGTACTTTTTTAAAAAGAAATACATGTACTTTATTTTTGTTTGCTTATTTGAAGACTTTATGCATGTTCACACAATTTGAGACGAATGCAAATAATCTTTGATATGTTAAATTGTTTCACTTATTTTGTATGAGTTAGGCCCTTAAACTTTGAAACTTATCCCAAGTTTTCCTCTTCCATTAAGAGTGTTACAAATAGACTGTTGGCAGTTATTTTGACATAAATATACTAATTTTATTTTACACACATTTGGATCATTTCACACACTACTACACATTTTTTATGGACATACAGATTAACAAAATTTTCCTCCCAATTGAACAAATACACAACTTACAAACTGAACCTTTAGCAGACACTAGGGGAAGCATCGAAGAAGAATCTTAGTAAATATAGTTTCGCTGCTAAGAGAATATAGTTAAATCAAATTACTTTCAAGGTTAGGGTTACAAGTGAGTCAAGCCGGCACAAAAAAATACTCGACATTTGTTTTAGTCCAGCTTGATTAAGAACTCATCAATACTAGGCTCACAAGCCTTATTGAGCTAGAAGATAATTAGATTATTGCTCTCAATTAGATATAATAATATAATATTGGCATTTGTATGGAAAGATCAATGTGCTATTATACACAATGTATTATTTTAAATTTTTAAAAGAACAATGTATTATCGTTACCATGCGTGCAATTGTAGATGCAAAAATGCATATTCCATGATACGTTGTTGGTGACACGGGCAACATCATCATCAACTGCTAGCACAATCGTCTCTCTTAAACCCTCCTCAAATCAACAAGCACTTCTCCCGAAAGTATTAGTTACACCTAAGATAAAGATCTCGAGAAATGGTAGAGAAGTATAGCCTCGACCTCCACAAAGTTGCCTCACTGATGCCCGACTGCCTCCACCTCTTCTTGCTAGGATCATGTATAGAACATGGTATCAGGATTATATAGATTTTATTTTCGTGTATGTATGAATTTATGTGTGGTAAGAAGGACATATAAAATTAACCAAATAAATATTTTATTCAATTTGTCATACCATTTCTTCCAAAAAGATTCAACCTTGAAATGTACATGACTGGCTCTGAGTGATTGCTTCCAACGAATATCAAAACTTGTATGAATTGAGGTTCTTCAACTGTTGTATTTTACACCATAGTTACAAAATTTGTTTGAGTTCCATAATTATAGGTAATTTTTATTTTAAATTTTGACAGGGAAATGTAATTTTTTCAAGTACATCATATACTCACTATCTATTATTTGTAAAAAGTGTATATTTAGTAGCAATATAAAATGAAATGAATTTAACTAACATTTAAAGCTAATGTGACAGCTGATTGTATTATATACCCACACACAAGAATTTGGATAATATTGCACCATCTCCATAATGATTATAGCAATCAGTTGCTCCTTCAGTTCTTTCACTATAAATAATAAGATTGTTATATACACGTGTTACATTACAAAATTTATTTCAGTTCCATATCTTATTAATTCATGACCTGATTTCGAGCCAATTTTGAGTTCCATAATTCTTAGAATTGATTATCCCAAAAGTTTGCGATCAATTACGGAATCTATCAATTTGAGGGATTCTTTTTAGGGAAACTAATCAAATTGAGGGATTTGTCAATCAAGTAATAACTAAAGACATTTGTCAAATTTATAGCCAAACTTAAGTCGCTGAAGACATCAAATATGCAATTACTAATAATAGTTTCAGCCTTTTTTTTGTTCTTTTTTTAACAACATATAGTATTAGTTACTTTTTTTCTGAAATTGACCTATATAATCCATTCAAATGGTAACTGAATATACTATGTTTATCTCTGAGTATGTTGAGTAATAGAAACTTCAGAATATTTTTATTTATCATATTTTTTTATATTGAATTTACACTCTCATTCCTCAATTGTTCATGTAATTAACTCTCATTCCAAATTCATTACTTCGGGGTCACAACTGCAATTGAGCCTTTATTTTGGACTATCTCTAAATTAATAAAAAGTAAAATGTAGGCATGATTTGTTTGATGTGCATTTGAATTAATAATTTAGTTAGGCTCCTCGAAAAAATGTTAATTAAGACTTCATTTAGTTAAATATGTTTACACTATATTCCCGATAAATTTATTTGGCTCAAATGAATGTCCAAAATTATGCTTGTGCTTTAATGCACGGGTGTACGTATGATAAATTTGACTTTTTCATTTTTTATTTTGTGGGAACCTGCAACTGCTACTTTCAGTGCACACTGGATAAATCATCGTCCATGTGTAATAGTCTGCAAACTATGCAGGCAGGTAAACCACACTTTTGAAGTACATGTGTGGCAGGCTTGACTTATAGAAGACATTTCAGTGTCAGGCGCTCATTTTTTACTATTAGGTCATCCCTAATAAGACTATGATGAATTTGATTAATTCAAGATAAAGTTATTGAAGACTAACCACAGATAATTATTGTCGAAAAAAAAGAGCTAAAAGTTGTAGGTATGAAATTATTATTATTATTATTATTATTATTATTATTATTATTATTATTATTACTATTTATGTAATGATGGCTTAAATGAGACTGTTAATCAATCACTTATACTTACTTATAAAAATTTAAATGATTTTTCGATAACTAATGAGTATTACTACATGAGTTGGATGAACGAGTGATGAAATTCCATTTTAGTGGATGAGACTACGAGGACTGTTATGCGGCTGAAGTGTAAAAGCATGAGTGAGGGCCGTGTTTCCTCAACAGTATGAGAATTGCAGCGCCACGTGAGGTTGAGTTGTTAGTGTGGAAGGTGATGGTGGTGGATTTTGACATTTTTGGATTTAGAGAGCTATTTTGAAATAGATTAACTATTAAAGATGTGATAGACTAAAATACTAAGTTGATGGATTTAAAAATGTTTATTTTAGTATATGAGCAGTTCGATTTCTTTTTAATAAATTGTATTGCATGAGTAAGAGATAGAGATTGTGAATTCCACTGTCCATGAACTGCGATAAATAGTAACTTTTATTCTTCTTAATGTTTTGTTACTGGAAATGATAATGTAAATATAAGACAAGCGTGTGAATAATTTATAAGTGAATTAAAATACAAATATGTTCAAAATATAAGATGTGTTGGCTTTTAATACTTGGACTAAGAAAGAGTACTATATTAGATATGAGACATATTTAAAATCTTTTCTATTTACTTTTATTGTCTATTCCTAATGATTTAAGTCACATCTTATCGCACATAACATGTCTTCTCATTGTGTATTTAACTGTTATGAAGAACAAAATATCAATGGCTTGAGATAAGAGGCAAACACTAAGGTAAAACATAAGTTTCAAACAAAAAATTGGTATGAATTCATTATAGCTATATTTATATCCTATAAATTGTCAGTTATTGTAGATTTACCAAAATAGTAACTACTTTTATTTAATATAGTATTTTGATATTGGTTATGTAATACCCCAGATATTTTCTTCCGACGAGAAATAAAAATTTTCTAATTAATTAAGGCTTTGCACGCCTAAGTTAAGGATTTTCAATTCTAAGACTAATGGTAAAATCCGTTTCTGAAAATAAATTCCAGAAGTCGGTTGAACGACTACTGTATTAGGGTTTTCGCGTCCGATAAAATTTTCGCCTGAAAATTCAAATCGAGAAACCGTCTCATTTTACATTCACTCTTTTTGCGAGACGAGTAAGTTAGTAAAAATCCGTTTTTTATTATTTTCCGAACAAAATTTGGACTGTGATGTCCCAACTTTTTCTCGGATTTTGAAAAACGAATTAGATTTTCCGAGTATGTGATTTATTTCTAATCTAACGGACGAATTACATTTCGTCGAATACGTAACCATCTAAGAAATTATTTCTCGACTTTTATAACGTCGTTTGAGACCCGGAAACGAGATATTTCCGTCAAATATTTTGCAACCAAACGCACCTTAGTGAGTCACCTTGTGAGTCATCCTACTTTATGAGTTAATATCTAAACATTAGTCATCCTCCCCCCCTCACTTGTCAAAACCGCCCTCCCCTCCCCCCCCCCCCCCTATTTCTCTCTCAATTCTCTCTCAAAATCCTCCATTGTTGCTTCAAGTTCTTCAAGGATTTTCTTCATCAAACTTGCTCATCACCCATCAAAATTCAAATCTAATCACATATTCTTCAAGGTAATCATCATAACTATCATTCTATCCATTTAGAATTTTAATTATCCTGCTTTGTGCCATGACCGAAATTTATGGTGTTGCAGTAGGATGTTTTAAGTTTTAATTCTTGTTATTTAATGTATAGAAATGAATTGTTATGGTTGAAATCAAGTAGAAATCCTTTTTCCCCTAATATTGTTGTGGACCGAAAATTGATACAAAATGGAAGATGAAGATTTAGTTAAAATTAGATGATGGATTGATGAATTAATATTTTATTGGATTAGTAGATGGTGGAAATCGAAAAGGAAATCAATTCCCCTAATTTTTTTATGAGGACCGAAATTAGGGGTTAGGGTTTGAGATTTTTGGAGTTCTAATTAAATGAAATTAGAAGTGTTAGATATTGTTTTAATTAGTATTTGATGGTTTGATGATTAAATTGAGAAGTAGGATATCAAGAAGATAAGAAATGAAGTTGATAGTGATATGTTTAAGTGTAGTAGTGGATAAGGTTATATAAATTGTGAAATATGAATTAGAACTTGAAGATGTTTTAAGCTTGAAATTGAAATGAAATGGTTTTGTACTTGATTAGTTGAAAGTTGAGGTTTTATACGCTGAGTTTTAATCGAGGAAGGAGAAAGTATTCATGAGAAATGATTTCGTGTATAGACTGCCTTGAGACAGTAATTTCGTGAGTATATAAGTGGTTTAACATAAGTCGAACCTAGGAAGTCGTGCGTCGAGTTATCGAGCACTAGGGTTAATCGCGGACTGTTTTGCGACGTTTTACGGAAACTGTCATAACTCTTAGCTCGCTTAACGAAATTGAGATCCGTAAATTGGAGAGTAAATTAGACATCCGTGGATTTCTTTTGGTATAGGGCACATCCCCTGTTTCGAAGTACCCTGTTCTGTATGAACTTACTGACCTGTGCAGAAATTTCCAAAACTCATTTTCTTAAGTTGAATCCTCTTTAACTTTGTTCCTTGTGAACTTCTAAGTCGTTATAAGTTATCGACATCCAATTATCTACTGACCTAAGTGTCGAGTAATGAGCCAAGTCAGTTTGTAAATGAGAATTGATTGAGTCTCGTTTATTAGTTAATCAAAAGAAAGTAGTAAAGTGCAAAGGCCTAAAAGACTAAAACCGATTTCGAATTCCTGTTTCCTTATCGTTGCGATCAAGTTTTAAAGTTTGTTTATTTGCGATAAAAGGAGGAAGTCGGAGTTGAAGACAGGATGGAAGACAGAAGGTTAAAGTTTGTTCTGTAAACGATTGAGATGGGCTTTTCTATCAAAATAAAATGAGCGTTGCTCGAAAGTGTTTACAACTGCTTTAATAAGTGTGTATTAAAGTAACTATCAGTGCATGGTGAATTGTTTTATGTGAATTTCTATTGTGCCTCTCTGAGTTAGCCCACAGAGTGCTATCCAGAGTATTGGATTCTGAGTTAGCCCACAGAGTGCTATCCAGAGATTCCAACTAAACGATCAGATTCTGAGATAGCCCACAGAGTGCTATCCAGAGGAACAGATTCTGAGTTAGCCCACAGAGTACTATCCAGACGATCGGATTCTAAGTTAACCTGCAGTGTGTTATCCAGAATTAAGTGTACAACAGTATAAGTCTTACGAGTGTTTATGAAAAGATGCCTGATTAATCTATACTAAGTATGATATGTTTTCGGCAATGTGCCCACTAAGTGCTTTATGTACTTAGCCCTGCATGTTTGTTTTTAAATGTTCAGGTTGAGTGACGAAGGCGGAGGAGGTTGAGTAAAGGTCGTTTATAAGAAAGAAGAATTGTGTTATCATTTTACGTTTTTCCGCTGCAAAATAACTCTCTTATTGATGTTAATCTTTTCGGTTTAAGTTGTTCATACTTTAAACCTAGTCTTCTCTGATCACAACTTTGTCGAGCGATCGTTCGAGATTGACTCTCTTTTGTCTAATAAGAATCATTTCATAGTATTTTTATCTCGGTTATAGATGTTAATTTATTCACTTATTCAGTAATTCTCCTTTCTTCCCTGCCTCTTTAATCCAACCCCTAGTCACACCCCGGCTTTGCCGTCTCTCGGAATTTGGGGCTGTGACAGGTTATCCAAGCTATGCGTGTGAGTAGCAACGCACAAATGTGGTTCGAAGAAAGAGCGCAACGTATCAAATCATCAACCCTGAAATTCTACTGTTGATTAAAGGGCAAAATCAAACTACCTCAATTGAAAAGTCTACCTCAATTATTGAACCAACCTTTCGGAGAACATGCACAACAAGAGTAAAAAGTTTATAGTGGATATTCGTGCTTACAAGAGTAAAAAGTCTACCTCATTTACTTCCATGGCTGGAAAAATTAATTATTCTATTAATCAAGGTGCCGATTTTTATATATTTTGTGTGAGTGGTCAAAATCTTCATCACATCGGGTGATATGTTGTCACTTGAAGGGTCATCCCTAAAATTCTCACAACTCTATATTTTTGAATCAAATGAAGAAGTAAAACATCGAAAAAATATTGTAAGGTAAATCTATAGTTAAACTTTCACGAGAATATTACATATATTACCTAATATAAAAAAATATTACTATCGTATTATTGTTTAATCAAATAGATATTTTATTTAACATTTCTCGATATTACACAAATTTAAATATATAACAATTACATTTGTTTGTTTAAACTCTTTATTTTTGCAGTAAATAGAAATCGAGTGATGTTGAAAAAATCATAGAATTTGCAGAGTGGACACTTAAGGATCATCCCAAATCATAGAGCATCCTGAAGAAATTCATCAGCTTGTTCGTCAGTAATATTCTCCAGGAACTCGGTGGCGGTGTGGTTGATTGGTATGATGTACCGGAGGACATCGGACACGTCGATGGAGATGGAGACACGATGTATCGTCCTTGCCGGAACATCTCTTTGTCGGCACGACACCACCGTGGAAACTCCCTCTGAAATGTCAAGGGGGCGAACGAGATTGACGTAGAATTCTCCGACTTGGCGCCTGAGCAAGTGGGAGGGGTAGAGCTTGGCCCATTCCAGAAGTCCGTTCTCACGGAGAGTGTTGGCGAGAGGGGCTAGGACCGGCGACTCTAGATCCTCGTCGGAGAGGATCTGCTCGAAGTGAATCTTCGATACTAACATATCGAATGACTCTTCATACGTGGTAGGCACGAGGGAAGGTCCGGATGATGCCATTCTCTTGCTTTTGGGTGCCATTAAATCACTGCAAAGGTAATATATATATAGGAGAGGAAAGGAATCTATTTGCAGAAACGGGTTAGGCAGAAAAACTGGAAGACGATGAATAGTTATAATTGATAAGCACGAATGAGAAAAGTAGGAGATATCTTCCTGATTTTTCGCCTTATATAGGTCTTTGACTCGGATGAGATCAACGGCTGGGGTTAAATGGCGCGAATCCATCAACGGCTGGGATTACGCGACTGTTGACTATCTTTGACTTGTCGTTTTGATCCGAGTTCCAACCAGCACGTGAGAAGATGTACAGTTTCATGTCAGCCCAGTCGCACTATAAAGTAGGCTATAGATGCTCAGTCGTACTTTACATTTAATGCGACATGTTGGCTATTTTTAATGTAACTGACTAGCTCAGGAATGTTTGAATTTATTTCAAACATTCTCATTTAAGAACATAACACCTTCAATCATAAATGATACCTGTCAGCTGATGTCTGAATCAGCTGTGTTCATTAGTCGAGTTCCTCAGTTGCCGCATACCATCAGCTGACTCGAGTTCGTCTGTTCAGCTGACGTCTGACGTCTTCAGTTGGCAATCAGTATTTGAGATTCCCCCTTCAGCTGAGCTTCCCCCTCCATCTGAGCTTCCCCCTCAGATAGATATCCGATTCTTCTGCTCGGATGACTCTTCATCTCGGATGACTCTTCATCTCGGATGACTCTTCTGCTCGGATGAGTTTTTAGCTTGGATCCAAGAGTCCTAGAAGATCACATAGCATCTTGAACGGGGCTTCAGGAAGAGGTTTGGTGAATATGTCAGCTCTCTGAATCTCAGTTGGGATCTTCTCCATGGACACATCCTTCTTCTCAATATGATCTCGGATGAAATGATGACGAATATCGATATGCTTAGTCCGAGAGTGGTGAACAGGGTTCAGAGAGATAGCTATAGCACTCGAGCTATCACAATGAATGGGAACCTGTCCAGTTGAGACTTCATAATCTCTCAGCTGTTGTTTTAGCCACAATACTTGCATGCAACAGCTTCCGGCAGCCATATACTCTGACTCGGTTGTCGAAGTAGCAACACACGCTTGTTTCTTGGAGAACCATGAAACCAGTTTGCTTCCCATTAACTGACAGTGTCCAGACGTAGACTTCCTATCCAACCGATCTCCTGCTAGGTCGGCATCTGAGTATCCAGTCAGCTGGATATTGTCATCAGTTGGGTACCACAACCCAACATTGACACTTCCCTTCAGATACTTAATGATGTTCTTTCATGCCAACATGTGTGCTTCTCTTGGTTGGACTTGAAAACGAGCACACACTCCAACTACGAATGAAATGTCTGGTCGGCTGGCAGTTAGGTAGAGCAGCGAACCGATGATCCCTCTATACTGGCTGGCATCAATGAGCTTTCCCTCAGCTCCTGGTTCGATCTTCCAGTTCGTGTTCATAGGGATCTTGGTTGTCTTACTTGTCTGCAATCCGAACTTCGTGATGAGCTCCCTTGTATATTTGGACTGGTTGATGAAAATCCCTTCAGGTGACTGCTTCACTTGTAATCCAAGGAAATAATTCATCTCGCCCATCATTGACATCTCGAACTTCTCCTTCATAAGATCGGAGAATTTCTTGCACAGCTCCTCCGACTTGGAGCCGAAAATGATGTCATCGACATAAATTTGCACAACAAGTATATCTTCTCCAACTTTGATGGTGAACAGAGTTTTATCAACTGAACCTCGTTTGAACCCCGAGTCCAGAAGAAATCCACATAGAGTGTCATACCATGCCCTTGGCGCTTGCTTTAGACCATAGATAGTTTTCTTCAGCTTGTACACTCTTCCATCTCCAGTCTCAAAACTAGGAGGCTGTTCAACATATACATCTTCTTTGATATTTCCATTGAGGAATGCACACTTCACATCCATCTGATATACTTTGAACTTGTGATGTGCGACATAAGCTAGAAAGATCCGGATGGCTTCCAGCCTTGCAACTGGTGCAAAGGAATCTTCAAAGTCAGTTCCTTCTTGTTGGCAGTATCCTTGAGCTACCAACCTTGCTTTATTCCTCACAATGAATCCAATGGCGTCTCTCTTGTTTTGAAAATCCACTTCAATCCAATCACCTTGACACCATTTGGTCTTTCTACCAACTCCCATACACAGTTGCGTAGAAACTCATTCAATTCTTCTTGCATAGCTGTTGTCCAGTGGACACAGTTGAGAGCTTCCCCAACATTCTTCGGTTCTGGAACATCAGCTACAAAGCAAGAAATCATGGCAACATCTTCGGTTCTGGAACATCAGCTACAAAGCAAGAAATCATGGCAACTCCTCTAGAACTGCCAATTCCTTAGCATATTGGGCATAAGTGTTGGAATCTTCCTCGGTTGATTCTGGATTTGCAAGTCTGCTCCGTGTGCGCACACCCTCGGTTGGATCTCCGATGATGTCGTTGGTGGAATGAACTTCATACCATCTTCGGTTGCGTCTTCCTTCTTCTTCCAGCTGTGGCTGTTCAGAAATCTGAGTTGGAGTCTTCAGAGCTGGTGATTGATCAGCTGTTGAGTCTGGATCCTCAACATTAACAATAGTTTGAACTGAGCTCGGTTGGGCATCGGATGCTGATGCAGTTGGAGGGGCATCAGCTGAAGTTCCCCCTTGGGACGAGCTGAGGTCTTCGCATTCATCTTCAGAGGAGTATGGATCCTCATCCTCAGTTGCCCATATTAGAGGTTCAGCTCGGTTCTTTTCCCGAAGTGCTTGCGATCTGGTGAGAACTGGTAGAACAGCTGGATCCGCGTGTTGTTCCTTTACCTGTTCCCTGCACTCAAAGGTAGATTCATCAAAACTAACATGAGGTGTTATTTCCACAACACGAGAGCTGTTGTTGAAAACTCTATATGCCTTGATCCGAGCTGCATATCCAAGAAATATGCCCTTCGAAGCTTTGGCATCAAAAGTTTTCAACTGAGTCATCCCATTGTTGTGAATATAACACTTAGATCCAAAAACACGAAAATAAGAAATATCTGGCTTTCTGCGTCTCCACAGCTCGTAGGGTATCTTTCCCAACCG
>JANLIY010000201.1:2500-45401 GCA_029490685.1 Schizonepeta tenuifolia | reverse complement strand
GAAACCTGTTTAGTAGTTCTCTTATCATTAAGGTGGGCTTTTATATATGAAACAAAACGAGCAATGCTCGAAAACCTTTCTTTATCGGTTTGATAATCGTGTTTTCAAAGTGATAATTATGGCATAAACTGTTTTGAGTGTTCTCTTGTACCTATCTGAGTTAACATTCGTGTTTTCCAGATTTTATGAGTTAACCATTAGGTGTTAACTATCGATCGGCTTTGAGTTAGCTATATGCTTTCCAAGGTTTGTGCACTTTGTAACCTGTGGTGTATGTGGTATCCTGTTGAGGGGTAACCAGCCATGGTGAATGAGAATTGGTCAAGATTTGAACGTAACATCTATGAAAAGTGCTTGATCAAGCCAAATTATGAAAATGAGTCAAAAATGTTTTAGTAGACACGGGCTATTTTAATAAAACCCGATGTGCTACAAATTATGAAATGCCAGATTATCTATACTTATGAATATATTTTCGGCATCGTGCCCACTAAGTTCTATTGTACTTAGCCCTGCATATGTTTTCTAAATGTGCAGGTTGAAGCGACGAGAGCGGCGGTGGTTGAAGTTGAGTTGAGTTAAGAAGTTAGGAATGCTTTAGCATATGACCTACTTTTCCGCTGCAAAACTCTAGACCTTTTTTGATGTTATGTACTTTTGGTAAATCACTGTAGTTAAGTCTGTAATCTATAACTTAGATACTTCAGTATACTTTCTTCGAGTGATCCTTAGAGATCAACTCTTCCTTTTATTAAAGATGTCATGTTCATAGAATTATGTTGTCTATTTATGTATGTTTATTTCAGTTAGTCCCCTTCTTCCCCGCTTCTTTAATCCAATCCCAGTCGCACCCCGTCTTCTGCCGTCCCTCGGGATTTGGGGCTGTGACAGTGGTATCAGAGCTGAGTTCGTTTCCTGCTCTGGTTAGAGTCATTCTTCTAGTATGAGTTATTCTTTTTAGTGATACCACAGAGTGGTATCAGAGCCGGCGTTTCTGCTCTGCATACAAGTCTTCCTTCGAGTAGTAATATAGAGTATTCGTTCGTACTCTATATCGAGTCTTCTTTCGAGTCATAGGATAGAGTATTTGTATATATACTCTAGATCAGAGTCTTCTTTCAAGTAAAAGATAAGAGTTAGGCTATGACACTAAGATTGAGAATGTAGATGTCAACTCAACCTCCCGCTACGTCGACTCAACGAGGAAAAGGAAAGAATTTTAATGATTGATTTCTTTTAAATAAGAAATTTATGAATAAGTATTCAATGAGTAGAAAGAGAGAATGGTGCCAAAAATACTTTTCAATGATAACGAAAGTATAATTTGTATACTTTATATGATTATGTGATAGTACGAGTACTATCTTATGTGAAATTATTTGCGCGATAATTTCTTTCTTATGAAAAATTTTGGACACAAGAATATAGTTGGACTTTAGGGATTTTCCCGTTCATGAGAACGTAGACTTGAAACCTAAGATCTTTCCGATTCCTCGAGAACTTAGACGTTTTAAGAACGTTAGTTCAAATGATTTCGAAAGGAGATCGTGAAACGGGAAGAACTTCTGTAGACGAATGTCACGTGCGTATAGTGACATGAACAAAGACTCGGCAGTCGATTTTTGTTTTTATAATCAAGAGTCGATAAGAAATTCCTTGAGGAAATTAAGATAAATAATGATAAGGTACGTTAATTCTGTACCAAGTAAGCGAAAGAAACGAATGTTACTTCTGAAATGACATGAACGAGGTATTTTCAGTTGGAGTTCGCCCGCTCGAACTTCAAGAAGATTTGTTATAACTTCCACGAATCAAGTACGAATCTTAATAAATTTTCCAACGATCGCTCGATCCGACGACGACTAGACTTTGGTTCTAAAGTCATTTTCCAGTTTATTCCTTTCCTTTGGAAATTTTATTTCATACTTCATAATTACGAAGAATACTCGAGTAAGAAATTCAAGTGTCGAGAAGACAAAATTTCTTTTTAAACAGATGTTACTTTTGAATAAGTAACATGAACAAAGTAGACGTACTTTGTTTTAATGAAGTAAGAATCATTAAGAACTATTCCTTAAGGAAGAAGTAATGAAAGAAAGTAATAAAGAATAAAGAAAGAAATGTTTATGAGGAAATAAATTAAGAAATGTAATTGAATAATGAAATAAAGAATGGAAATAAAATCTTGAAATTTTATTTCTATATATTGTTTGAGTGCAATTTCTTGAATTGCTAGATGTATGATAAGTGGTTGTTTAAGTGGTGGTATTACAATTGAATAAGGAATGTTCATTTTGTAATTTAAGTTTTTCGTTGAGATAAGTTATTTCCCTACCTGTTACTGATCCGTGTTTCCTTAAAACTTTTGTAGGATGGCTAGGACTCGCGTTACTGCTCGGAAGAGCCAGCCTTGGCCACGAGCGAGCGTACCATAGTAGATATGATACGGGATGAGTATTATGATTTCGAGACAGACCCGGATGAGGAAGACATAGGGCAGATAGTGAGCAACTTCTCGTCAGTTTATTATGCAGTACGACACTTTATTCCGGAGAGTCAGGCGATATCCGACCTGATTGTGCATCTACCGAGTGGCGCGGTTGGGCACCGCGTGGCGTGGTATTTTCTTGGGGTTTTCGGCGACGACAAGAGCCGACAGGCAACTACACGGGATTCGCTCTATGTATACACGACGTTTCTTCGACAGCAGGTTCATGATTCCAGTTCCTTTTGAGCCACATGTTCCTACTCACTTTCCAGCAGAGACCGAGCCAGAGCCTTTAGAGTTGGACCGAGTTGGCCGCTTTGTTGGAGGTACCACCAGACTTTGTACCGAGTGAGGAGTCTGACGCGGAGTCAGAGCAGTTAGAGGTGGACGAGGAGCCCACAGCCTCACCAGAGTTACCACTTCCACTTGGACCACTTGAGGAGTTGGTCCCAGGACCGGGACTCGTAGAGATCGACGCCGAGACAGCCGCTTTGTTAGGATTATCTTCACCGTTTTTACCTGACGTTTGTGTTAGAGTCAGAGGACCTTTAGAGACGGGACTGTTCGGACAGGATCAGAGTACCGAGGGATAGACGCAGAGCTTGCCGCCATGTTAAAGCTGCCATTTCCTCCGACACCACTTGAGGAGATCTGCGCGAGATGGGCGATTGTCAGAGAGCAGATGGAGGCAGGACCATCCAGGGGTCCGTTCCAGAGAGGTTTTTGAGTCCGTTCCATTCCAGAGCGCCTTCTTCCTTTGAAGAAGAGTGCAGTAGAGATCAGTGATGACTACTTTGTTTTAGATTCCGAGAGGACTATTTCAGATGTGCCCGTACCACTACCACTTGCACTTACAGACAGCACTACCCTCTAGGGTTGTACGAGGCACTTCAGCTCATTTTGGTTCAGCGTCTGAGGACGAGGATCCGGAGGAGGACACTGAAGAGGATCCGGATAAGGATCCGGATGAGGACCCCAAGGAGGATCATGGCCGTAGAGGGCTGTGGGGATTCGACTGCAGCTAGTTGAGCAGTGCGTCAGGGACGCGTAGTAGTAATGGTAGTGGTTCTTTTGTTGTGTAAATAGTCGGATCAGTAACTAGATAGTTTTTGTAGTACTCCAACGGATACGAAATTTTATGAATCGTTTCCGTCCTAGTACTCCAGTAGTACAGTAATGCAATATGTTAGTGCATCCTATACAGGTAAGCAGTCAACCTAGTTTAGACTAGTGGTAGTCTAATTTTTGTATAAGACCTCGTCGGAGGCAAAACTAATATTCTTTTTCATGTATATATATGTACATGACCCATGAGAGGGTTTTTAATCAAAAGAAAAAAAAATTCCTATGAATCGTGTAATTAAATCAGAATGTCAATGAATTCGTGTGACGAGAATTTAAGTTTAACTTGAAAGTTAAAAGATTACGAAGTTAATATCGAAACTATGTTCGATATGTCGTCCCGTGAACTTGATTAAGTTGGAAACGAGTTAGTAAGTACTAAGAGTGATTAACAGAAAGGACTAATGAGAATTTCTATTTCCTTTAGATCAACGAAAATGCCGCCACGAAACGTTAACAATAGGAGAGGTCGAGGACCTGGAAGGCCTCGATGACGTGGAGAGACGTCAACTAGAGAACGACAGAGAACAAGAGCACGAACAGAATGATAACCCATCACCATCCCCATCACCACCACCTTCACCACCACCCCATAGGGATATTGAGGATTTATTTCTCAAACGAAACCCCCCGATGTTTAATGGAACGGGCAGCCCTAGCGATGATGAGCAATGGCTGAGATCTACAGAGAAGACTATTCAAACTCCTCAGATGTACTGATGAGGAGAGAATGCTATGTGTCACATTCCAACTAACTGGACCAGCGGACTACTGGTGGGAGGCAAGACAGAAGGTGATACCCGCAGAGCAGCTGGATCGTTTCACATGGGAAGAGTTCAAGGTTGTGTTTTTTGTTAAAAAAAAACACAACCTTGAACTCTTCCCATGTGAAACGATCCAGCTGCTCTGCGGGTATCACCTTCTGTCTTGCCTCCCACCAGTAGTCCGCTGGTCCAGTTAGTTGGAATGTGACACATAGCATTCTCTCCTCATCAGTACATCTGAGGAGTTTGAATATCTTCTCTGTAGATCTCAGCCATTGCTCATCATCGCTAGGGCTGCCCGTTCCATTAAACATCGGGGGGTTTCGTTTGAGAAATAAATCCTCAATATCCCTATGGGGTGGTGGTGAAGGTGGTGGTGATGGGGATGGTGATGGGGTATCATTCTGTTCGTGCTCTTGTTCTCTGTCGTTCTCTAGTTGACGTCTCCCACGTCATCGAGGCCTTCCAGGTCCTCGACCTCTCCTATTGTTAACGTTTCGTGGCGGCATTTTCGTTGATCTAAAGGAAATAGAAATTCTCATTAGTCCTTTCTGTTAATCACTCTTAGTACTTACTAACTCGTTTCCAACTTAATCAAGTTCACGGGACGACATATCGAACATAGTTTCGATATTAACTTCGTAATCTTTTAACTTTCAAGTTAAACTTAAATTCTCGTCACACGAATTCATTGACATTCTGATTTAATTACACGATTCATAGGAATTTTTTTTCTTTTGATTAAAAACCCTCTCATGGGTCATGTACATATATATACATGAAAAAGAATATTAGTTTTGCCTCCGACGAGGTCTTATACAAAAATTAGACTACCACTAGTCTAAACTAGGTTGACTGCTTACCTGTATAGGATGCACTAACATATTGCATTACTGTACTACTGGGAGTACTAGGACGGAAACGATTCATAAAATTTCGTATCCGTTGGAGTACTACAAAAACTATCTAGTTACTGATCCGACTATTTACACAACAAAAGAACCACTACCATTACTACTACGCGTCCCTGACGCACTGCTCAACTAGCTGCAGTCGAATCCCCACAGCCCTCTACGGCCTGATCCTCCTTGGGGTCCTCATCCGGATCCTTATCCGGATCCTCTTCAGTGTCCTCCTCCGGATCCTCGTCCTCAGACGCTGAACCAAAAATGAGCTGAAGTGCCTCGTCAACCCTAGAGGTAGTGCTGTCTGTAAGTGCAAGTGGTAGTGGTACGGGCACATCTGAAATAGTCCTCTCGGAATCTAAAACAAAGTAGTCATCACTGATCTCTACTGCACTCTTCTTCAAAGGAAGAAGGCGCTCTGGAATGGAACCGGACTCAAAAACCTCTCTGGAACGGACCCTGGATGGTCCTGCCTCCATCTGCTCTCTGACAATCGCCCATCTCGCGCAGATCTCCTCAAGTGGTGTCGGAGGAAATGGCAGCTTTAACATGGCGGCAAGCTCTGCGTCTATCCCTCGGTACTCTGATCCTGTCCAGAACAGTCCCGTTTCTAAAGGTCCTCTGACTCTAACACAAACGTTAGGTAAAAACGGTGAAGATAATCCTAACAAAGCGGCTGTCTCGGTGTCGATCTCTACGAGTCCCGGTCCTAGGACCAACTCCTCAAGTGGTCCAAGTGGAAGTGGTAACTCTGGTGAGGCTGTGGGCTCCTCGTCCACCTCTAACTGCTCTGACTCCGCGTCAGACTCCTCACTCGGTACAAAGTCTGGTGGTACCTCCAACAAAGCGGCCAACTCCGGGTCCAACTCTAAAGGCTCTGGCTCGGTCTCTGCTGGAAAGTGAAGATAGCGAACATGTGGCTCAAAAGGAACTGGAATCATGAACCTGCTGTCGAAGAAACGCTCGTGTATACATAGAGCGAATCCCGTGTAGTTTCCTGTCGGCTCTATGTCGTCGCCAAAAACCCCAAGAAAATACCACGCCACGCGGTGCACCCAACCGCGCCACTCGTTCGGTAGATGCACAATCAGGTCAGATATCGCCTGACTCTCCGGAATAAAGTGCCGTACTGCATAATAAACTGACGAGAAGTTGCTCACTATCTGCCCTATGTCTTCCTCATCCGGGTCTGTCTCGAAATCATAATACTCATCCCGTATCATATCTACTATGTTACGCTCGCTCGTGGCCAAGAGCTGGCTCTTCCGAGCAGTAACGCGAGTCCTAGCCATCCTACAAAAGTTTAAAGGAAACACGGATCAGTAACAGGTAGGGAAATAACTTATCTCAACGAAAAACTTAAATTACAAAATAAACATTCCTTATTCAATTGTAATACCACCACTTAAACAACCACTTATCATACATCTAGCAATTCAAGAAATTGCATTCAAACAATATATAGAAATAAAATTTTAAGATTTTATTTCCATTCTTTATTTCATTATTCAATTACATTTCTTAATTTATTTCCTCATAAACATTTCTTTCTTTATTCTCTATTACTTTCTTTCATTACTTCTTCCTTAAGGAATAGTTCTTAATGATTCTTACTTCATTAAAACAAAGTACGTCTACTTTGTTCATGTTACTTATTCAAAAGTAACATCTGTTTAAAAAGGAATTTTGTTCTTCTCGACACTTGAATTTCTTACTCGTAGTATTCTTCGTTTAATTATGAAGTATGAATAAAATATTTTCCTAAGAAAAGGAAATATAACTGGAAAATGACTTTGGAACCAAATTTCTAGTCGTCATCGGATCGAGCGATCGTTGGAAAATTAACTAAAGTTCGTATTTGATTCTTGGTAAGTATAACCAATCTCTTCTTGAAGTTCGAACGAGGCGAACTCCAACTGAAAATACCTTCGTTCATGTCATTTCACAGAAGTAACATTCGTTTCTTTCGCTTACTTGGTACAGAATTAACGTACCTTATCATTATTTATCTTAATTTCCTCAAGGAATTTCTTATCGACTCTTGATTATAAAAACAAAAATCGGCACTGCCGAGTCTTTGTTCATGTCACTATGCGCACGTGACATTCGTCTACAGAAGTTCTTCCCGTTTCACGATCTCCTTTCGAAATCATTTGAACTAACGTTCTTAAAATGTCTAAGTTCTCGAGGAATCGGAAAGATCTTAGGTTTCAAGTCTACGTTCTCAATGAACTGGGAAAATCCCTAAAGTCCAACTATATTCTTGTGTCCAAAAATTTTTCATAAGAAAGAAATTATCACGTAAATAATTTCACATAAGATAGTACTCGTACTATCACATAATCATATAAAGTATACAAACTATACTTTCGTTATCATTTGAAAAGTATTTTTGGCACCATTCTCTCTTTCTACTCATTGAATAGTTATTCATAAATTTCTTATTTAAAAGAAATCATATCATTAAAATTCTTTCCTTTTCCTCGTTGAGTCGACGTAGCGGGAGGTTGAGTTGACATCTACATTCTCAATCTTAGTGTCATAGCCTAACTCTTATCTTTTACTTGAAAGAAGACTCTAATCTAGAGTATATATAAATACTCTATCATATGACTCGAAAGAAGACTCGATATAGAGTATGAACGAATACTCTATATTATTACTCGAAGGAAGACTTGTATGCAGAGCAGAAACGCCGGCTCTGATACCACTCTGTGGTATCACTAAAAAGAATAACTCATACTAGAAGAATGACTCCTAACCAGAGCAGGAAACGAACTCAGCTCTGATACCACTGTGTCACAGCCCCAAATCCCGAGGGACGGCAGAAGACGGGGTGCGACTGGGATTGGATTAAAGAAGCGGGGAAGAAGGGGACTAACTGAAATAAACATACATAATAGACAACATAATTCTATGAACATGACATCTTTAATAAAAGGAAGAGTTGATCTCTAAGGATCACTCGAAGAAAGTATACTGAAGTATCTAAGTTATAGATTACAGACTTAGACTACAGTGATTTACCAAAAGTACATAACATCAAAAAAGGTCTAGAGTTTTGCAGCGGAAAAGTAGGTCATATGCTAAAGCATTCCTAACTTCTTAACTCAACTCAACTTCAACCACCGCCGCTCTCGTCGCTTCAACCTGCACATTTAGAAAACATATGCAGGGCTAAGTACAATAGAACTTAGTGGGCACGATGCCGAAAATATATTCATAAGTATAGATAATCTGACATTTCATAATTTGTAGCACATCAGGGTTTTATTAAAAATAGCCCGTGTCTACTAAAACATTTTTGACTCATTTTCATAATTTGGCTTGATAAAGCACTTTTCATAGATGTTACGTTCAAATCTTGACCAATTCTCATTCACCATGGCTAGTTACCCCTCAACAGGATACCACATACACCACAGGTTACAAAGTGCACAAACCTTGGAAAGCATATAGCTAACTCAAAGCCGATCGATAGTTAACACCTAATGGTTAACTCATAAAATCTGGAAAACACGAATGTTAACTCAGATAGGTACAAGAGAACTCAAAAACAGTTTATGCCATAATTATCACTTTGAAAACACGATTATCAAACCGATAAAGAAAGGTTTTCGAGCATTGCTCGTTTTGTTTCATATATAAAAGCCCACCTTAATGATAAGAGAACTACTAAACAGGTTTCCGTTCTTCTGTTCTTCCGTCCTTTCCTTAGTGCTGGCTTCCTCCTTCATCGTAAAAATAATCACACTTTAAATTCGATCGTAAAATATAATCGAAATGGAAAATTCGAAATAGGTTTTAGTCGTTTTGTTTCTTTAGGCATTTGCACGCTACTTGTTTCTTTTTAATTAAACGGGAACGAGACTTGAACAAATCTCGTTTAGAACTCGAACGGTTCCTTACTTGACTCTTAGGTCAGTAGAAAAGATAGTCGTTAACTCGTTATGACTTAAAAGATCAAAAGGAATTAAGTTAGAAAGGAATCAACTTAGGAAATTAAGTTCTGAAAATTCACTGCACAATGCAGTAGTTCTGGGGACTGCCCAGAACAGAGAAATTGGAAAGAGGGGATGTGCCCTGCTCCGTTAAAAAGCATGGAATGTCTAGTTTACTCTCCAATTTACGGATCTCAAATCCGATAAACGAGTTAAAAGATATTACAGTTTCCGGCAAGGGTCGCAAAACTGCCGCGGCTAACCCTAAAAGCTCGATAGAATCGACGTATGACTTCCTAGGTTCGTTTTATGTTATCGAACCTACATTTTCACGATTTTAGCACTTCAAGGCAGTCAACACGTACTCCCGTACGTGAAGAACTCCTTTCCATCATTCGTCTATTAGCACGACGTTCTAAACATCGGCTTTCAAACTATCAAGTACTATACCAAAACAAGTTAACATTTCTCGATTCTAGTTCTCGGTTATAACTACAACTCATCATATAATAATCCGGATGCTCATGTCGTCAACTACAAAGTCATTCCTTAATCCATAACGAGCATTTTTATCTAGTTAGAATCCTTAATCGACTTTTTGATTATTACTTACGTTCAATTGATCGTCTCTTACGAAATTTCCAAAGTTAACAGAATTCATTCATTTTCTACAACATTAATCATCATCTATCGAGGATCATTACTACGTATGTCACTACCTTATATCATCAACTAATCTCGACTTAATTAGGATTCTTTGTCTCTTAAAATTTCTATAATAATTTTAGATTAATTCCAAATAATTTCTATTATCAACTAACATCAAGTTAGTACCTTAATCCATCATCATTTCATTATTAAAACAACTTCACAAAATCCCCCCAATTCTTCATCAATTTCGGTATTATCAATTAATTAGGTGAAGTGATTTTCTTCTTTAATTAACTCCATTTATCCATTTATCATACTAATACAACATCAATAATCAATTACAAGTCTTATTACATCATTAATTTGAAATCCCCCAACTCAAACCCTAACTAAATTTTCGGTCCTCTTCTAGTTCATAGGGGTTTTGATTTCTCTTTATTTTAATCATCAATTAAGCATCTCCTAAGATCAATTATACATTCAATTGAAGAATTAATCCATCCTAACTTAAACCCCTAATTTTGGGTATTTCATAGCAATTAGGGTTGTTGGTTTTCTTTCAATTTTAACCGTAGAATTCATATCTAATCTATCTAATTACCTTGATTAAAGATCAAACCATCTATTCTACATCATCATAACAATCGGTCCTTATGAAAAATTAAAGGAAAAAGATTTTAATTGGATAGAACAATAGATCTTGTGGTTACCTTGAATACTAGTGAAAGAAGAAGTAGAATTAGTGGATGGATGATGATCTTGTGTGAAAATCCTTGACAAAGCTCCAAGATTCTTCAATGGAGAAAAGAAAAATGGAAGAGAGAGTTGTGTGTGTGTGTGTGTCGAAAATTGAGAGAGAGAATTGAGGAAAATGGAAGAGAGAGTTGTGTGTGATAACCCTAAATACAGTAGTCATCTAACTGACTTCCGTAATTTATTTTCGGAAATGGTTTTCACCGTTGGTCTTAGAATTAAATTTTATGAACTTAGGCGTGCAAAGCCATTTTTATTATTAACTTTAAAATTTTAAGTCAGTACGAAATTTCTGGGGTGTTACAAAGGAGATCAAAAGAGATGGGCAACGAATCACCCAAGAAGAGAGGCCGGAGTACACATCTTGGGCATGGAGATCTGCGACAGTTCAGCATATCAAGAAAGAGTGCGACGCAAGAAAGAGATTAATCTAAAAGGAAAGATTGCGGACCAAGTAAGAGATCAATCTTATCCAAGTTGCCAACAAGGAAGGAATTAATTCCATCTTTATCCATGAAGATTTGTCCATATCAAAATCTGCTAAATAAGGAAAGTCTCTGCTATCAACTTACCTAATGAGCTGAGCCTCCAAGACCCACGAATTTCATCTCTATAAATACTCCTAGATAGCAAACATATGTATCTCTTATCAACTCTTAACCTTTGAATCCTTTTAGCTTCTTATCTTCTTTAGTCTAGGGTTTTCTTTCTTTTGTTCGAGAGTTTGCCCCTTCGGGGGCAAAGTAACATTTTGTACTTTGTTGCCGACGATGTTGGTGTCGTCCGGATTGATTTTAATCATAGTTCTTTTTCTATTTCATTCTTTCTTTTCTTGTTATTTACTTTATGCCTAGGTAGTTATACAAACCTGTGTTTGGGCAAGACAACACTGTAGAAACATAAAATCGTGATGTTAATTTAGGCAAAGGGGAAAGCTATATATATTTATGTTCCCGAGGCGTTAGGTAATGATTCCAAAGTGTTTTGTCTGTCCCAAGAGGTTGTCTGGCCGGCGGGCAATTGGATGCAGGCAGATCCCTTAAAAGTGAGGTAGCTTAGACCAACAGGGACTGGGAGAGAGTTGCCCTACGCTCCTTGAGGGTGGTAACTCTCAGATTGAACTTGGGCGGAGCCAATCGAAGTACACTGGTGCTGGTGAAAAGTCGGAGCAGGATCCTCGTATCTCATAGGGTCGGAACGGGTTTGTCTATTGCCCAAAGCTGCTTGTTTCAATCTATGCCCCTTGAGGAATGCCCGGGGGTGAGTTGGGAAAGTTAGGAAGCCTGGGGTGGGAATGCCACGCAGGATTCAAAAAGTAAGGACGAGCTGGGGAAATCATGGTTGTAGGCGTGACAACGTGACAGTAGGACTATAACCGTTGACACGCATACGTATCATATATCCTTCCATCGATGAAGACATCTTGTTTGTGCAATTGACTCAACACCCAAATCCAGGTTTGTCTTTTATCTTTTATTTATGTTTTAGTTAACATTTATTTTCCTGTTTGGCCAAGACATGTCCGTGCAAAACCCAAAACCTTTGGATGACCCGTGACCAATGAGAAAGCTACACCAACTCCTCGTGGGATCGACCCTATACATGCTGCTAGCTGATCCTGGTAGTGGGAAATAGGATAATTATAAATATATTTTGTACGTGACTAAACAACGGTCCCGTCAATCTTCATCTGCCTCTATCAAAAATTCTGGACCATCCTTCATTCCACTTGTCCCTTCCACAGCTTTCTCAACTATTTCACTTTCTCTGACTACAACCTTCTCCTGCAAAAACCAACACATTAATTTCTTATAAATCATGCTATCAAATTAATAATTCTAACTTGTCACTATATCCAGTTACCCCTAGCTTCTTCCAAACAATTCCCGCCGTTACATCGGCAAACTTGTTAACCACATCGTCACTCATCAGGATTGATGTGATTAATTTTGTTGCCTCCTTCACACTGATGAAATCACCACAATCCATTGCCACTTCTTTACGTCTCTTTTTAACCATCACAGCTCTACCATCCATTTATGTTTCTTCATCGTTAGACAATGAAAATGCCGGAACAATAATATTAAATTTGGGAAAATAGATCTTAAAAGGTTCCCCGTCGGCTTCTAAGGATTCTCAATAAATGGACTCTAGTTCATCATCGGATAGTTTCAAAGTCTCCTCAGTCTTGTTTTAAATATCAAAACAACAACAAACAAAATCAGTTTTATACACCTCTTGCAATTAAATATTAACTTCTAATTTGTCCAAATACTTACCTCATCAATCAGCTCTAGCAAATCTCCAAGTGCTGATGAATAATCATACCTCAACATCCTTGGAATACAGCTTTCATTCCTCAATCCCGATTCCTTCCCAATCTCAGAGAATGCACACATGATCCATCCCTTATTTACCAAAAAACAGAACAAGAAAATACACAAACAAACACAAAAAAGTCAGTTACATTAACTTAACATTAAACTCACAAACAACTAATGAAGCCAAAAAACATACTAAGAATGCAGTTACGAACCCATTGAGACGGTTCCAAACTTTGTATTAGGTGTTGATATGCAAAACTACCCCAGGGGAAATTCTCCCACCACTCTTCATGCTCAAGTAGAACCCAAATCCACTTATATATCGTCTTAGTCTTTTGTACTCCCAAAAGAACGTTATGCACAAACAGAATCTTCGATGCTTTCAAATATTCCTCCCCAGTCTTGAATTTGGAAGCCTTGTAGTCATCCCACAACCTACCGAAGGTTGTTTTATTTTCCACATACCAATTAGCATACATTGAATCGTGGCTGAGGAAATGTCTCTTCTTGTGAGGGTTGAACTCGGAACCTCCAAATCGAAGACCAGTAACAAGTGCAAATTCCTCCCGACGAAATTTTACAACTTTGCCCTTAACAAAGAAACACAGCTCCCGAGTTGTGTAAGGGTGCTCTTTCTTGTGGACAATTTGGTATGCCATTAGCTCATGGACTGTGCTCATTAACTTCCCCAATTTGCCCGGAAAGTCATAAAACTTTCCAAAGCATGACTGCTCAGACCTACTGAACAGCGTTGCATCATGATTGTTTAAGGTTGTTCGAATGCTACCTAGTATCTCTTCCTTGCAGTGGTGATTAACTTTGTAGGTAACTACCTGAAGCATTGGCCGCTTGAATTTCCAGCCGTCGTACGATTATTAGAACAGAGATATTAGTGAAGCCATCTTAACAGATATTGGGAAGTCAACATATATTGAGCAGTAACAATTGATAACAACATTTCCTTGAGCAGTCAAATTCTTAGTATTTTGGGAAAGAACAAAAAATTGGCCCAGTAACAAATTTAATTATCCAATTTTTTGCTGAACCATTTGTCAGAGCAAAATTTTGTGTTTGCACAAAAAAACTTGTTAAATCCATAAATATATTGACCAGAAACAAATTAAATATCCAATTTTTTTATGAGCCACTTAAATATGACCAATTTTTGTGAATGCACAAAAAAATTTGTGCATTAAACAAAGATATTGATCAGTAACCAAAAATAGTGATAAAAAACAAAACAAAGCTAAAACTAAATACTTTATTGCTCAGTAACAAACAATATATCAACTAAGTCACTCCTAACAAATTTTGGTCAGAAACAAACAAAAATATCTAATGCATCAATTCAAAAAGAAAGACACTCTTTACAAATTGTTCATTACTAATGAAAAAATTACAATACGAAGAAAACCACAAAAAATTGGCCGAGTACCAAATTAAATATCCATTTTTTTCCTGAACCATTTTTGACACAAAAATTTGTGCTTGCACAAAAAAACTTGTTAAAACATAAAATATATTGATCGGTAACATATTAAATATCCATTTTTTTTATCAATCACTTTAATATGACCAATATTTGTGAATGCACAAAAAAAAATTGTGCATTAACCAAAATATTGATCAGTAACAAAATACCAACAATATTTTGCCCAGTAACAAATATATATAGAAGTATGCAAGTTTTTGTTACTTCCCAAAATGTAAAGGTAAAAGCAACAAGTTATATTTAACAAGAACAAACCAAAAATTTAACCATATATTTACCAATACTAAGAACTTGATCAAATATATTTAACAATCAAAATTAAAACTTTAACCTTTTGCACATTACCAAATGAAATATCCAAATTTTTATGAAGTACTAAAACAACAAATTTATGTGAATGTACAAAATTTATGAAGTACTAAAACAACAAATTTATGTGAATATAAACATCAGTACAATAATTGCACCTTGTAACCAAAAAAACATTCACATCCACAGTATTTTGTTACTTCCCCCAAAAAAAAATATAACCATAACGTGTTTGACCGGTATCAAAAATACTTCACAATAACAAAACAAAATAAAACTAAATATTTTCTTGCTCAGTAACAAACAATATATCAACTAAGTAATTCCTAACAATTTTTTGTAAGTAACAAATTTTTTTTAGAATTTATTAGGTAACAAAACATCCTACGACATCATTATCTTAACTCTTCCACATGTCATTTTCAAAGAAGTCACCATGTTCCCAAGCAAAAGTTGCTACAAAGTCATTTTTAACATATCTCTCCCACGTTTCATCAACTTTTTCCCAAAAAAAATATATTGTTGTACAGATCTAGGAAAATAAGGAGATTTAAAGGGAATATTGTGGACCACAATTATCTGGTTTCGAAAAAGTACAGCAAAACTATAAAAATCTCACTCAAAGCAGCGACATTTACACAAATCTCACTCAAACTAGAAAAAGATTAACATAACTTCTCTTCACTCACCGGTAATTTTGCCTCGTTTTGTGTTTCACTCGTCTTGAAATAGGTCCCTAAGGTTTCGTTAACATCATCGTCGGAATCGGAGTGGTCGCCTGACATATTCCCCTGTCTGAAACCCGCAACAAAATCAAATCAGTAGTGTGAAATTAGATTCTAGGGTTTTGTACTGAAGATCAAAAGTTTAATTTAAACAAATTCGACCTAACGAATCGATGTTAATCGAAGAATCAGAGGTTCTACCTAATGTACTAGATAGAATCTCACAAACAATCGCAAGCTAAGATTTCTGGAAAATGAAAAAGGTAGCGACGGCGAAGAACTAGAGAGAGAAAGTGAAATGGATGAAAATTTTGAATTGTGGTGTAAAAATAACAAATGAATGTTTTGTTTTTGTCATGGA
Organism: Schizonepeta tenuifolia; assembly: GCA_029490685.1. Classification (NCBI taxonomy): domain Eukaryota; kingdom Viridiplantae; phylum Streptophyta; class Magnoliopsida; order Lamiales; family Lamiaceae; genus Schizonepeta; species Schizonepeta tenuifolia. The sequence goes on along the minus strand of JANLIY010000201.1, from coordinate 29,566 downwards.
AGGTTAATTAGAGAGTAAGGGTATAAATGTCAAGAAGTTCTAGATTTTAAAAAAACTATCTAAAAAGTGCTAGTTATAAAATCCTCTCAAATATGAATATATGAGTGTGTGTTCTTGGTGAAAAACATGAAGATTGGAAGATGCATTAAATTAAATACTCCCTCCGTTCGCGAACAAGTGTCCTACTTACATATTTTATTTGTTCACAAACAAGTGTCTTACTCTGCTTTTTGGACAATACTACCCTCATTACTTTACTCAAAATTACTACCCTTTGCCACTCATTTGCCCACCCACTTTTAATTAACAAAAATTTAAAACACTAATTAACATGTTAATGATGCTGGTATGTTAATTGGATTTGGGCACACATAACATCCCTTATTTTTGGGCTCGATTTATTTTTTTCCATCTGTTGCCCATTTCTTCGATCCAAAAGCTCTACCTATCTTCCCCAAACCCTAGATCTAATTCACTCTCCACCCTCTCAATCCTTCTTCTGTTCCTCTCACTCCTCTTCACCCTCGATCCTCTGCACTCCACTTTTTCTCTCGAGCCTCTCGATCCTTATTCTGTTCCATCTCTCCGATGTCGATCGACGAAAACTCTAAAGAAATCTGTCCCCTCTTCGATTTGACTCCCAACTCCGATGTTTCTTGCTCGACGGCGACCCACTTGTCTCCGATTCCTACCTATTCATGGGAACTGGAGTCTTGCTCGATCGACATGGTTCCTGAAACTATATTCTCCGATGTAGGCCTGGAGACGCCACCCGTGCTGGAGGCGACTTCGGCGACTCCGATGCCACCCAATACATCTCTTATGGCGGAAACTCCGGCGTCGGTGGCCGAACATTCGATGCCGCCCTCTGGATGTGCGACTCCGCCGCTGGTGGCTCAAGCTCCGATGCCGCCCTCTGGATCTGTGACGCCGTCGTTAGTGGCTGAAGCTTCGACTCCGATGGAGGATGAAGCACCCTACTCCTTTTTGCTGTCCGAATTGGCAAAATATCGGGCTAAAATGAAGGCAATCTACGATTGGGTGGATGAACGTCGCTCTATGGACCCCGATGAATGGCAACCACCAAAAAAGAGGCGTTTGAGCAACGAATATTTCATCATCATCATTTCAAAAAAGAAAAAAAGATGAAAAATATCCAAAAATAAGATGAATATATCATCAACATTTGATTTAACAGTAAAAAAAACGAAAACATGGACAGGAAAAAAAACAAGTCGAAAATTAAAGGAAAAAATAAACAGTGATCAAAATAAATCGTGCGAAAAAAAACCGCACTGTAAAAAGATGTAAAGAGCATAAATAAAAAATAAGTCAAAAAAGAATAAAGATTAGCACACTAATCTACTTTATTAACAATACCCTTACATCCTAACTTTTACCCACTACAAAACAATTCTACCTACTTTCTTAATCTTCGTGCCCAGCACACAATAAGACACTTGTTTACGAACGGAGGGAGTATAAAATTAATAAAATAATTAGAAAATCAAAAAATAAAATAATAAAATAAAATAGAAATAAAGTGAGAATAAATAGTTTATTAATAGAGATATAAATTGAGTAAAACAAAAAACAATTATTTCTTTGTAAAGGATATAATTAATTAGAGAAGAAAATATATGAGTTTAATATTGGAGGAAAATAAAATGATATTAGTTGAGAAATAAAAAAAAAATTAGAACCAAGAAGATGAGATTAAAAGTCAAGTATGAAAAATTTAAAGATGAGTTAATCGAGATTAAGTTCGTTCAATCGAATAAGAAGTAAAGAGTAATTAAAATAAAGAGAGATAAATTCTCTTGTAAGGAGAAAAATGTTTTAAGAAGTACAGCTTAAGGAATAATTTATTCGAGATTGAGTTTGTTTACTTATTTTGATTATGAAATTAATCAAAGAGTTTTAGAATAAAAATAATAAAAGTAGAAATAAATAAGTTAATGAAATAAGAAGTAGTAAATATGAGATCGAGATTTAAGTTAATACTTGAATGATTAAATAATGCTATAAAGAAATAGCTTAAATAAAATAAAGTTATGAGTTGAGATTGAATGAATATTAATTACTAAAAATGTGAAAGTCAAGTGTAATAAGTTGTGAATGCTTGAATAATCGTTTCTTGATGATGTCGAGTATTGAATGATGTAATAATGATGTTTGAGTAAAAATATTCAAGTACGTTTTCCAAATATTTTAAAATCGAGATAAGACGACGAAGTTATTAAGCATTTAGTTATAAGTAGAAAGTCGAATTTCTATTCAATATAGAAAACGAGAGTTTAATTAAGAAAAAGGAAGAAAGTATATTATTGAAAGTTAAATTACTAAGACGAGAGTATATATATGAGTATACGTTCGTCTTTTGAGAACTAATGACGTATTTTAAATCGAGAAATATTAAACAGAAGTTGAGTTTTAAATTCAAAATTCTTATTATTTGAATTTAATTATAAAAGTAGATGAGATTATCTTTATTATTTTCGAAGTTAATATTTTTCCAAGAATAAAGTTGAGCAATGTCGAGTTAACTGTTGATTGTATTTGAAATAAAAATCATGTTTGAATTCATTATGTTTGGTTAGACTTATGTGCTTAAATAAAATGTTTTTTTTTAATTCTTTATGAAATAGTATTCTTTCGTTTAGCGGAAAGAACTAAAGTAATGTTATTTCTAGACACGAGAAAGTGAGACAAAGTTTATCTAGTAATCGAGTAGAGTAGATAAATCAAGAACGAGAAAGTCGAGAAAAGATGTCGACTTAGAAAAGTTAGAATAATATAGAAAAGACCTGAGTCATGTAGAAATCCTTCAGCCGAGCCCAAAATCTACGTTACGTCTTACGCAACCAGAGTGTTGTCCTTATTCAATGTTAAATTGTGAAGGACCAAGCGGGATGGAAAAGTAGCGAGGACAAAAAGAGTAAGCCGCCTAGCTAGATCTTCGGAGGACAGGTGGGCTTTCTGAACTAAAACCAAATGATGAATGCGTGTACTATTTACGTATTACGTGCACTTTTCCAATTGATTGAGTTGCCTAAATGTTCTAAATGTTTTGGTATGCAATCATCTACGTGTTAATGTTATTACAAGTCCTGTGGACGCATGGGATAAAGGTCCTGTAATGTCACAACCCCAAATCCCGAGGGACGGCAAAGCCGTGGTGCGACTAGGGGTTGGATTAAAGAAGCGGGGAAGAAGGGGGAATGAATAAGAACGAACGAATAAACAGACATTAATAACAGAATAACTTCTATGAACAAGACTTCATTTAAAAGAAAGAGTTGATCTCGAAGGATCACTCGACAAGTTGTTCAAAAAGAAACAGAGTTCATTGTACGAGGCTTAGACCCAACTGATAGATACATTATCTCAAAAAGATTGGCAGCGGAAAGCGTAAAGCTTGATACAAGTTCTTTATTCTAATTACTACTTCTTAACTCAACATCAACCACCGCCGCTCCCGTCACTCAACCTGCACATTTTATAAAACATATGAAGGGCTAAGTATAAACATACTTAGTGGGCACATTGCCGAAAACATATAATAAGTATAGATAAATTAGGCATCTCATTTCTGTAGCACATTGGGGTTTTTCAATAAATTCCCGTGTCTACTAAACATTTTCTTTTCTTATAAATCACTCGCGCGAGCATTTTCTGACTGATGTTACGTTCAATCTTGCCCAATAATTATCACCCTGGCTGGCCACCCCTAAACAGGGTTCCACACACAACGGCTACTGTGTACACTAACTTTGGATAGCAGGTCAGCTAACTCAAAGTCTGATCGTTTTAGTTAGCAGGTCGGCTAACTAATAATTCTGGATAGCAAGTCGGCTAACTCAGAAGGGTACAAGAGAACTCACATAAAAACAAATCATTTCATGCTCTGATTAACACGTTGAAAACACAATTATCAAAGCTATAAATAAACATTTTCGAGCATCGCTCATTTTGTTTGATATATAGAAAAACCCACCTTAAAGATTACAGAACTATAATACGAGCTTCCGTCTTCGGTCTTCCGTCCTATCCTTGGCGCTGACTTCCTCCTTTTATCGTAAATAAACAAACTTAAATAACTTGATCGCAACGATAAAAGAAACAGGAAATCGAAATCGGTTTTAGTCTTTTAAGCTTTGGCACTTTACTACTTTCTTTTGATTAACTAATAAACGAGACTCGATCAACTCTCATTTATAAACTGACTCGGCTCATTACTTGACACTTAGGTCAGTAGATAAAGGATTTCGATAACTTATAACGACTTAAAAGTTCACAAGGAACGAAGTTGAAACGGATTCAACTTAAGAATTTAAGTTTTGGAAACTTTCTGCACAAGGCAGTGGATCTGGAGTTCGCACAGAATAGAGTACTTTAAAACAGGGGATGAAATTTATACCAAAAGAAAGCTACGAATGTCTAGTTTCCTCTCCAATTTACGGATCTCGATTTCGTTAAGCGAGCTAAAAGTTATGACAGTTTCCGTGAAATGTTGCAAAACAGTCCGCGCGAAACCCTAATGCTCGATAAAACTCGACGCACGATTCCCTAGGTTCGATTAATGCTATTCCACTTTTATTCTTACGAAATTTTCATCTCAATGCAGTCTACATGCATGTCCCTTAATCGGGTACACATTCACGTCATTTGATTAAACAAACGACGAGCATTTCCTCGTCATTTTCAACTAACCAATTACTAAACCAATTCAATTTCAATTTCTATTTCATTCAACAACTTCTCGTTTATTAACTAAAACTCAAATCATCTCGTATCTCGGATGGAAATATTGTCAACTACAATATCGTTCGTCAAACGACAACAATCATTATTATCAAATTGGTTTTCCTTATTCGACTTTTCTATCAACGTTTAATCTCGTTTCTTCGTCTCTTATCAAAATTCCAATCTTTTTAGAATTCGATCAAATTTTATGAACATAACATGAAAATCATAACATCTTTTACATCAAAACATCGATTCTTTCGCTCTTACATTTCTACTTTTATTGTTAGAAAATTCTAAATTAATTCATGTAGTCATCTAACATCACATAGAACACTAATCCATCAATCAAACATCAAGAAAATCGAACTACATAAAACCCCTAAGTCTATCGAAAATTTCGGTAATATCAATTAGGTTATGAGGGATGATTTCTTCATGATTTCAATCCATAAAACCTAATTCTAAGCATACTATAACATGTATTAAACTAAGGTTCATCATCCTACTTCATTCCATATTTTTCGAAAAAAATAAAGTTGATGGAATCGAGTTTACGGTTCATAACGTAGAAGAAGTTCCTACCTTGCCGAATATGAACTCGGAAATAAAATCGATCGGTAGATGGATGACTTGTGATCTTGAGAAAAGCTTGAAGGAGACTCTTTAATGGAGGATTGAGAGAGAGAATGGGGAGAGAATGAAGGGGGGGGGGGGGGTAATGAGGGAGAGAGGGAGAGAGGATGACTAAGCTACTTACTATTCCATAAAGTGTGAAGAAATATCTAACTAAAAAGGTGATGACTCATGGGCGGTTTTGGGGTGATTTAATTGCCGGAAATATCTCGATTACGGGTCTAGAACGATGTTATAAAAGTCGAGAAATAAATTCTTAGTTCGTTACGTATTCGACGAAATCTAATTCGACCGTTAGATTAGAAATAAATCACATACTCGGAAAACCTAATTCGTTTTTTAAAATCCGATAAAAAGTCGGGATAAGACAGTCTAAAATTCGCCCGGAAAAATCATAAAAACTGACTTTCTCCGGTGAACTCGTATCGGAGAAAAAGTGAATGTAAATTCTGACGGTTTTTTCGATCTGAGTTTTCAGACGAAAATTTTATCGGACGCGAAAACCCTAATACAGTAGTCGTTCGACCGACTTCTGGAATTTATTTTCAGAAACGGATTTCACCGTCAGTCTTAGAATCGAAAATCCTTAACTTAGGTGTGCAAAGCCTTAATTATTAATTAAATTTTTTTTATGACGGAATAATTATCCGGGGTATTACAGGTAAGATACTGGACAATGCATGCATTAGTTAAGGTGACTGTGAGCCTTGCTTCGGTTGGGCCTGTCACGGTGTTGGAGGAGGAGGCCTACTTCTTGACACCACAGAAGATAAGCTGTAGACTGATTCATACCTAAGATATAAGCTTAGACTACACAGGCGATTTTCAAAATAAAAAAAAAAATGTTTTTATGGCTGTCACAAGTGGAAAATTATTTTAAAGCAATTAATTATATATCTAACCCTTGTGATGCAGCAAGAGAGGCAAGTTTCAATTATATAACTCTAAGAGCAAGTTTTGAGAATGTTTTTGTATGGCAATATGTTCACTGAGTACGAAGTACTCTGCCCTGCATATATTTCTAAACGTGCAGGTTAGTTTTGGATGAAGATGGCGAGGGTGATTCTTGGTGGTGTGTTATCTATTAAAGTTCAGTCTACAATTACATGTCTTCATACATGTAGTTGTCAAGAATAAATGATGTCTCCACTGCATGTTAACCTTTTAACAAGTTACATTTTTTTTTAAACGATGATATGGTAATGCTACAAAAATGAACCGTGTGCTCGAAACAAACTCCTAATTCCCGTTTAACTTTCATGTCTGCATAATTTGGAATCGAGATACTTCCTATTATTTTGTGAAACCGTTGTAAATTATTTATGCTCATTTCTTAATGAGTTTTGATTTGGAAGTATGTTCATATTCGTTATCGCTTTCAAACCCTATTCCCCTATTCATGAGCATAATTCATTGTTAAGATAAGTTATGTTTGTTGGTTTTACATTCTTAAATCAATTGAATTAGTGTTTGGTTACATCTCGGGTTGATTTATGATCGAAATGGTATGTTTATTTGATGGTTTCACCTTCACATTCCAATGGAGTCTGGTCGTTCCTACACACCGGATTTCGGGGTGTGACAAAGTGATATCAGATCAGGTTTGACTGCTCTGAAGTATAAGCTTTCTTTGGTAGTCGAGTCTAGATTTGTTTCCTAGACTTGTCTGAGTCAGTAACACACCAATCATCCCCATCTCATCCAGCTATCAGGTACGTGTATTTTCTAAAAGTTTTGAGCATGCAATTGATTTAATGTTATTCCGTATGCTTTTGTGCTCGATTAGAATTAAAAACTTCTCGTAGAGTGAATAGTTCAAATAACTAGAATGCTTTAGAATATCGCCCCTATTTTTTGTGCTTTGAGGTCGATTTCGGAAAAGGATGGATCGATTGTGCAAACAGTTTAAAGAAATGGAATGGCCAAGTAAAATGGGCAATAAAACATCGTTGAAACACAAAATGAGTATGTGGTGATCGAAATTCCAAAACGTGAAACGTATATCTTATACAGTATGTCTAATACGTTGTTAAATCTTATAGGATGGATGACGAAAAGAACCAAGCGACGATGTAAGAATATTTGCACCTTAGGAAAGCTTTCGATGAAACGATTGCTGAATTTTTTTTGTCCGATTCCATAAGATTTGGCAAGTTGTCCAATATCTAGACGTTAGTGTTGTTGACGGAATAATCCATTTAATACGTGCGTTATCTCGAGAATGGCGCGATTGGGCAGCATCTTTGGTACCAGTCATGTAGGAGTCCAACATGTTGGTGATTACCTGTATGGGAATTGCAATGCTTTTATTGCCAAGAATACGGCCTTGAGACGAGATCAACTACAATTGGCCTATCGCTTCTGTAGACTATTCCTCGTAAGTTGCCTACCCGAGCCCGATCTCGCTTAAGGGACAAAGAGTAAGCAACTAAAGACATCACATCGCTTTCTTCCTCCATGACTACGCTACCATTAACTTAACATACTAGCACGCCTAGCAACTTTCTTTCGAAAAGACTAATCAGTCTTTCGCTCGTCCCCTAGGAAAGAGAATTCCCACTGCTCAGTCTTCTCTTCGATTGCAGGGTGTTCATAAAAAAAGATGTAAAATGAATTGAATCCCAAGGTGACTTCGCTAGTATCTGATCAGTTCATTGAATTCGGTGTTCCTCCTCCTGAACCCCATGAGATAGATTTGCCAGCCATACCAAGTGATTTTGCTTATGATCATCAACCTCAGCTTCCAAATGAGCCTCCTCCATCTCGAGTTCCTTCTTCACCTCGCTGTGGGCCGAGAGTTTCTTACCAGCATGATCCATACTAAGGAAATATGAACCTTGTTCAACCTTATCATCCATTTGCTCCATCTAGTTTTCATGTCAATCAGCTAAGCAGAATCTATGATCCTACCAATGTTCCACTCTATCATTTTGATCAGCCTGAGTCGTCTACTCGTTGTGGTCATACACCATCTCCAGCTCCTCCAGTAGCTGAGTCAACAAGGGCTAGACGTGCGAGAAATAGCCGCAACCGATCGTTAGGACTCACAGTCTGTGATTATTCCATAAGTCGTAGAAGTGAAACTAGATGTGAATAAGAGATCGATACTATTGTTGGATCTTATCTCCGCAATGAACCTGAGATATGAGACGTTAACATTCAAACAGGAGATTTGTCAAACCATTGGGACATCTCTGGGCATACTTATAATGGTTACTACGAAAAGTTGACTGCTGCTGAAGGCCAAGGAAGTGGCAATGATGCTGACGAAGATCTAGACGAAGACCCTGAAGAAGGGCAAAACGGAAAAAAATGATGTTAGCTACGGTGGTTTGTATGCCTAGACGGCAGTTCAAGCAAGCTAGTGGAAAGTCGCGAATAATCTTTACTTTTTATTGAGAAAACAAACTCTTTTATTTTATGCAGTGATGTAAATTATGACTTAACACATAACTACCGCGTAGATCGGCCGTAGAAGTAATGGCTCGTCATTAGTGTGAGTAGTATGTGTGTCGAAGATAGGGAGAACCTTTTGATGTAGATATTAAACCCTTTTCTTAAATAAAGTCCTCATAAAGAGGCCAACGCTTTGGGTGATAATAAAATGAAGACGTTAGGCTGTTTAAAATCAACTTTGAGTCTTTTAAGCGCCAATAATATTTCGAGTATTTGAGATCTTAATTACTTTGGGTAAAGAGTAAGAAAAGAAGTAAGAGCTGAGTTAATTAAATGAGTTATTCTTCTGAGAATATTTTTATTAAGTATGATGTTTGAATGATAAGGATGTCTCATATTTTTATAAAAAATAATTGAGTATAATATGTGAATGTGTCATGTATGACGAAATTTGAGTATATGATTGTCTTAAATGGCCAAGAAGATTTGATTTGAGAATATATGAAATATTGAGTACATGCCAATAAATGATTGATAAATATGAGATGATTGTTTTATTTGAGATGATTATGCTATTTGAGATGATTGATGAATTTGAAGTGATTGTTTTCTTTGAATGATTCTTTATATGATGATAAGTACCGATCAAGAATCAAATTACTCTAAAGAATGAAATATATTCAAAAGTCGAAAAAATTTCAAGTGAGCTAATCCGTTTTGCGGAAGATATTCCGAGTTACCTAACCATTGGCAATTTTTTTAGAATGCTGAGACGAAGAAAGGAGAGAGTTGAAAATGATGAGGAAGAAGCTCGTCGAGATCCTACCCCACCTTCTCAAAATGAGAGACGTGTAGAAGAACTTTTTCTTCGCCAAAATCCCCCAACTTTTGATGGTAAAGGCAGTCCGGCAGAAGCCGAGGACTGGATTCATTCTCTAGAGTGAATTTTTCGATTCCTTCGATGTAATGATCTAGAATATCTCAAGTGCGCGACGTATAAACTTAAAGAAAATGCAGATTATTGGTGGGAAGCATGACAGATGACGTATACGCCTGAGGAATGTGAGAATTTGACGTGGGAGCAGTTGAGGAAATCTTTTACGAGAAATACGTGCCACGAAGTTATCGTAAGCAGAAAGTGAATGAATTTGCAAAATTAAAGTAAGAAAATAGACCCGTAACTGAAAACGATCGTGAGTTCTTTGAGTTAGCTCATTTTGCACCTAATAAGTTGGATATTGACAAGAAGTGTGTGAGCCTTTTCGAGTAGAAATTTGATTTGTTCTTGCAAGTCAGAGTGATTTGACTTATGCTGAACCCCTTAACTGAGCCTTGGATATGGAGCTGGCAATGTAGCCAGAGAAAGGATTGCAATCTTTAGTGAATCCTCAATTTCAAAGATAGATGATGATAGCTGCTGCCTCCTATCCATTTCAACAAGGCCAAATCGCAAAACGTAAAAGAAAGTGGAGTGGTGGATCCCACCCAAACAAGAAGCCGTGCAAGAAGCAAGGACATCAACAACAACCTCAGAAATCACAGAAAGTGAAAGTTCAGCATCCTAATCGAAGTAACATACCAACAGGACCCCAAGGTCTGCCTCCGTGTGCAAAGTGTGGCAAGATGCATCTAGGCGTCTGCAAAGCTGGGAGTCATGTCTGTTTCACTTGTGGTCAGCCTGGTCATTTCTTTAACCGGTGCCTAAGGAAACAACAAGGAATGATCGGTGAAAGGACGAATCAGTATCAGCTCTCTCAAATGAAAGCAGTGGAAGTGACTCCACAGCAGAAGTACCCTTAACCCCAATGTAAAGCGCAGTCGTACTACCAACGAGTGTTTGTAATTGAGCAAAAGCTTCGAGCTGTGGACTAAGGAAATCTCGCAGGTATGAGAAGGTTGAAAAGTGTACCAGTTATTGTATCATATTATATCGATGCTTCGCATTCGTTTATATTTAGCACTTTTGTAGAAAATCTTGGCTTGAACTTAGAAGAATCAAACCACGTGTTTAGAGTATCAACCCTTTTAGGAAGATCATTATTAGTTTCGCGAGTTTGTTCGAACCTAGCACTCAAATTCGGAAGCTGTAAATTACTAGCAAAAATTTCTAAATCTAATCGAGATTAGTTAACGGAGAATTTTGAATCGATCCGATGCCATCAGAGACAAATTTCATTTTAACCTCCCAGAGAAGAGTCGACCGTAGTATTCGGAGTAGAGAGAGAAGAGTAAAAAAATGTGTCGATTATTTCGGCCATAAGAGCAAAGAAGTTAACGAGAAAGAAGAATACAAAAGTGTATCTAGTTTATTTGAATAAAGACGATGGGCATGAGCCAAATATCGATGACGTAGCCGACGTGAGAGAATTTAAAGACGTTTTTCTAGAAGTCTTACCCGGTTTGCTCCGAATAGACAATTACAGTTCACGATAGATTTAGAGCCTGGATCAGCCCCGATTTCGAAAGCTCCGTATAGAATAGCTCCAATTCTATCTGAAAAGAAGAAGGACGGTAGTCTGGGAATGTGCATAGACTATAGAGAGCTTAACAAGATTACGCTAAAAAACAAGTATCCTTTGCCAAGGATAGACGATCTGTTCGATCAGTTGAAAGGAGCAGGTATTTTCTCCAAAATCGACTTAAGGACGAGATATCATCAATTTAAGATCAGACAAGAAGATGTCCCAAAGACTGCATTAAGAATGAGACATGGACATTATAAATTCATAGTAATGTCATTTCATTTGACAAATGGTCCAGCCATCTTCTTCGATCTAGTTAATATGGGTTTTCATGAATTTTTGGACAAATTTGTGATTGTCTTCATAGACGATATATTGGTATATTCAAAAGATGAAGCAGAACATGAGAAGCATCTGCGAATCGTGTTAGAGAAGTTAAGATACGAGAAGTTATATGCCAAGTTTAGCAAGTGTGAATTTTGGTTGAAAGAAGTAAATTTCCTAAGACACTTTGTAACATCCAAAGGAATTAAAGTCGATATGGAAAAGGTTAAAGCTATTCAAGAATGGAAATCGCCGATGTCAATTCATGAAATCCGTAGTTTCCTCGGTTTAGCAGGTTACTATCGAAGATTTATAGAAAGATTTTCCAAGATCGCAAGCTAATGACGAGTTTGTTAAAGAAAGAATCCAAGTTTAAGTGGACAGAGGAATGTGAGAAATGTTTCCAAGAGCTTAAGATAAGATTGACTACAGCTCCAGTATTAGCTCTTCCTGAATCAGGAAAGGACTATACTAATTATACAGACGCATCAGCTCAAGGCTTAGAATGTGTGATAATGCAAGATGGAAGGGTAATAGCATATGCTTCAGGACAACTCAAACCCCATGAAGAGAAGTATCCAACTCATGATTTGGAACTAACAGCCGTAGTGCATGCTTTGAAAATTTGGAGACACTATCTTTATGGAGCCAAGTGTGAAATCTTTTCGGATCACAAAAGTCTGAAGTATTCCTTCGAGCAGAAGGAGTTGAATATGAGACAAAGGAGATGGCTCAAATTGGTGAAAGATTATGATTGCAAGATGTCCTATCATCCCGAAAAAGCTAATGTTGTAGCCTATGTGTTGAGCCGAAAAAGAAAGGTGGAGAACTCAGAAGAAACTGAGTTAGGATTTTTGCTAACTGAAGTAGAAAGATTGATCGAGGAATTTGAAAGAATGAGAATCGAAGTAGTTCTACTTCCGACAACGGTAGAACAAGTGATTGCTACATTGGTAGTAATGCCAGATTTAAGATCTCATATCATAAAAGGTCAAAGGAAAGACGAGGAATTGGAGAAGTTGAGGTTGAAGGTTAGAAGAAGGAGTCAAGGATTTTTCAGAGTCGAGAGACAACACTTTGTGGTTCCGAGGAAGGATTTGTGAGCCAAATGATGAGAAGTTAAGGAATGAGATAATGAGTGAGGCTTACAAGCAACAGTTCTGGTGGGAAGAACTGAAAAAGGATGTCGCCTTGTACGTTGAAAGATGTTTATCTTGCCAACAAGTGAAGTCTTTGCATCAAAGACCGTACGGATCCTTGCAACCGCTACCAGTCCCAGAATGGAAGTGGGATGGTATCATGATGGATTTTGTAATGGGTTTGCCAAGGATAAAGAAAGGAAATACAGTTGTGCTGGTGATAATGGATAGATTGACAAAGTCTGCTCATTTCATACCTATTCCACACACCTATGGATCAGACAAGTTGGCACAGATTTAGGTCAAGGAAATTGTAATATTCCATGGAGTTCCAAGTACGATAACTTCCAATCGAGATTCGAAGTTTACAGCCTATTTTTGGAAAAGTTTCCAAAAAGAACTGGGAACACAATTGCAGTTCAGTACCGCTTATCATCCTCAAACGGATGGCCAGTCAGAGAGAACGATTCAAATTCTTGAGGATATGCTTAGAGCTGCGACGTTAGACAAAGGAGATGATTGGGAGAAAGTTTTACCTCATCATTTCCCCTTCACCATCGTCCAAGCTTCACAAGAGGAGGAGTTTGATTTATTTTCTCTAAAGCATGCTATTCATTCGATTTATGTATATATGTATATATATAAGTCCTAAAGAAAGAAAAAAATGCATGTTTGATTTATGCTTAGGCAAACCTAGGGCATGTGATGGTGATAATCGATGATGATGATGTGAGGATATAATGAGGAGAACAAACCCTAGAAATTTATCTAGGAATTAAGAGGAAAGAAAAGAAAAATAATCCTATAAAAATTAAGTAGGACCGAAAAGGAAGAAAGAAAAATAATTTCTATGAATTTTGATGATTTCTTGATTATATGTGTTTATGGTGATGATTAGAATGATTTCTATGCTTAAGAGAATGAGAAAAACATGTTTGCCCTAATTATTGAGTGTACCGAAAATTAGAGTTAATTTAGGAGAATTTGATTTAGTTTGTTGTTTGATTATGATATGAGTATGTTATGGCATGATGATATGATTGAGTTGAGGATTTAAATTATTTTACTATATTACTTGAGAAAATCGAAATATATATGCATACGGAAGAATTATGATTTTTGATGATTTTGATGATATTGATGATATAGATGTGTTTATGATGATATTTGAGTATTAGATGTTTAAGGAGAAATTAAGAGATGAAGAAAATGGAATTTTAGCTATAAAAGTGTGTAAATCGATGGAAATGAGTTTGAAGAGTTAGTGTGTTCTAGGTGTTCTTGGTGAAAATACGAATATATGAGTGTGTGTTCTTGGTGTTCTTGGTGAAGAACATGAAGATTTGAAGATGCATTAAATTAATTATAAAATTAATTAATTTTCAAAAATTAATAAAATAATAAGAAAATTGAAAAATAAAATAATAAAATAAAATAAAAATAAATAGAGATATAAATTGAGTAAAACAAAAAAAAAATTATTTCTTTGTTAAGGATATAATTAATTAGAGAAGAAAATATATGAGTTTAATATTGGAGGAAAATAAAATGATATTAGTTCAGAAATTAAAAAAAAAATTAGAACCAAGAAGATGAGATTAAAAGTCAAGTATGAAAAATTTAAAGATGAGTTAATCGAGATTAAGTTCGTTCAATCGAATAAGAAGTAAAGAGTAATTAAAATAAAGAGAGATAAATTCTCTTGTAAGGAGAAAAATGTTTTAAGAAGTAGAGCTTAAGGAATAATTTATTCGAGATCGAGTTTGTTTACTTGTTTTGATTATGAAATTAATCAAAGAGTTTTAGAATAAAAATAATAAAAGTAGAAATAAATAAGTTAATGAGATAAGAAGTAGTAAATATGAGATCGAGATTTAAGTTAATACTTGAATTAAATAATGCTATGAAGAAATAGCTTAAATAAAATAAAGTTATGAGTTGAGATTGAATGAATATTAATTACTAAAAATGTGAAAATTGAGTTTAATAAGTTGTGAATGCTTGAATGATCATTTCTTGATGATGTCGAGTATTGAATGATGTAATAATGATGTTTGAGTAAAATTAATCAAGTACGCTTTCCAAATATTTTAAAATCGAGATAAGACGACGAAGTTATTAAGCATTGAGTTATAAGTAGAAAGTCGAATTTCTATTCAATATAGAAACGAGAGTTTAATTAAGAAAAAGGAAGAAAGTATATTATTGGAAGTTAAATTATTAAGACGAGAGTATATATACGAGTATACGTTCATCTTTTGAGAACTTATGATATATTTTAAATCGAGAAATATTAAACAGAAGTTGAGTTTTAAATTCAAAATTCTCATTATTTGAATTTAATTATTAAAAGTAGATGAGATTATCTTTATTATTTTCCGAAGTTAACATTTTTTCAAGAATAAAGTCGAGCAGTGTCGAGTTAACTGTTGATTGTATTTGATATAAAAATCATGTTTGAATTCATTATGTTTGATTAGACTTATGTGCTTAAATGAAATGTTTTTTTTTAATTCATTGTGAAATAAATTGTTATATGTTGTAAATGCTCGTTTATGACATGAATGATTTGAAATGACGATAGTTAAGAATTAAGAATCAATAACTTGGGAAGTATAGTTGAGATAAATAGTATTCTTTCGTTTAGCGGAAAGAACTAAAGTAATGTTATTTCTAGAAACGAGAAAGTGAGACAAAGTTTATCTAGTAACCGAGTACAGTAGATAAACCGAGAACGAGAAAGTTGAGAAAAGATGTTGACTTAGAAAAGTTAGAATAATATAAAAAAGACCCGAGTCATGTAGAAGTCCTTCAGCCGAGCCCAAAATCTACTTTACGTCTTACGCGACCAGAGTCTTGTCCTTATTCGATGTTAAATTGTGAAGGACCAACCGGGACGGAAAAGTTGCGAGGAAAAAAAGAGTAAGCCGCCTAGCTAGATCTTCGGAGGACAGGTGGGCTTTCTGAACTAAATTCAAATGATGAATGCGTGTACTATTTACGTATTACGTGCGCTTTTCCAATTGATTGACTTACCAAAATGTTTTGAATGTTTTGGTATGCAATCATCTACGTGTTAATGTTATTACAAGTTCTGTGGACGCATGGGATAATGGTCCTGTAAGATACGGGACAATGCATGCATTAGTTAAGGTGATTGTGAGCCTTGCTTCGGTTGGGCCGGTCACGGTGTTGGAGGAGGAGGCCTACTTCTTGACACCACAGAAAGATAAGCTGTAGACTGATTCATACCTAAGATATAAGCTTAGACTACATAGGCGATTTTCAAAATAAAAAAAAATATTTTTATGGCTGTCACAAGTGGAAAATTATTTTAAAGCAATTAATTATATATCTAACCCTTGTGATGCAGCAAGAGAGGCAAGTTTCAATTATATAGCTCTAAGAGCAAGTTTTGAGAATGTTTTTTTTTTGGCAATGTGTTCACTGAGTACGAAGTACTCAGCCTTGCATATATTTCTAAATGTGTAGGTTAGTTTTGGATGAAGATGACGAGGGTGATTCTTGGTGGTGTGTTATCTATGAAAGTTGAATCAACAATACATGTCTTCATACATGTAGTTGTCAAGAGTAAATGACGTCTCCGCTGCATGTTAACCTTTTAACAAGTTACATTTTTTTTAAACTCTGATATAGTAATGCTACAAATGAACAGTGTGCTCGAAACAAACTCCTAATTCATGTTTAACTTTCATGTCTGCATGAGTTTTGATTTGGAAGCATGTTTGTAATGCCCCGTAAAATCCTTACGTTCTAAAGTTAATTAAATAAATGGCGTTGCATGCCTAAATTTATAATTTTTGAATTCTAAGGCTAACGGTCGAATCCGTTATTAAAAATAAATTACATAAGTCTGCTAGACGGCTACTGTATTTAGGGTTAGAGCGTACGAAAAATTCTTAGTTTGTAAACTAAGAACGGAAAACCGTTTAATTTTACGTTTACAAAATCGCAATACGAACACGCCGAGAAAGTTGTTTTTACATTTTTCCGGACGAAACTCGGACTTGTCGTCTCGAATTTTTGTCAAAATAAATTTTATAAATTTATTTTCAAATTAAGTTCATACGTTAGAATTTTTAAGTCAAATCGAATCGCGACGATTTTTGTACCGAGCAACGTTTTTAGTCGTTCGTTTTCCCGTAACGTCGGATCGCGCCGGAAAAACCCGTAACCCTCTTAATCTCCTCCATGCAGCCGCCACCTCACCATACCTAGGTGTTAACTTGCATGTAGATGTTATCTAGCTAAGTGACACCTTAACCTATACTTTACACACTTTAACTTTTTCATCATGCATTCAACAAACAAAACAACCATTTTTTTTTCTCCCATCTCTCTCTACCTCTCGGCAGCCCTCTCCCACTCTCCCTCAAACTTCATCTTCTCCACTTCTCCATCCACCATTGATGATACCTTGAAGTTCTTGAAGAAGAAAACCACACAAGTCATCAATCATCCAACAAAACCTATTACATCTTTCATTAAATCTTTAGGTACTCAACTTCTCTTTAATTCTATCCATCCAAAAACCCTTTTCTTTTTATTTTTGATTTTGATCGAATTTTAAGAAGTGATGATATAGATGATTTGAGCTTAGAATAATGTAATTGGATGTGTTAGATATGATAATTGGAGATTAAAATGGAACAAAAACAAGAACCTTATCTTTTGTGTGAATGCAGAATTTTTTTGGGAAATTGTAGGATTTTGTTTTTCTTCTTTTGATCATGGATTCATGCTTAGTAGAGGTTTAATTAGTGTTTGGAATGAAAAGGGATTGAAAGCCCTATGTTGTTATGAAATTCAATTAGGGTTTTGAAGTATGAAATTAGGAATTTTTGCATGTTAGTTGTTTTTGGAATTGCAAGTGATTAATAGTTGTTATAATAGTTTGATTAGTGAATAAATGATGTTAATTAGAGAAGAAAATCAACCCCTTAACATCTATATAAAACCAGAAATTTATAGAATAAATAGGAGTTTATACATGTTTGATTAAGTGATGATTTGTTAGTTGATTATGTTGCAAATCATATTAGTTGATAATAGAAGTTAATTGGAAATTTTCTAAAAATGTTTAATGGAATGTAAGAGACTAAAATCACTTTATAAACTGAGTTATAATGATGATAAGATATGTTATCATGCATGAAAATGATTCATATTGGACGTAGATTAACGTCGTAAATTTTGAACAAAAACCGACAACTTTTAAAAATCGCGCAAGACACGAATATCTAGTTGTAACTAATAGTCGAGAAGTCGGATGGGAATTCTAAGTTGATATTATTGTTTATAATGAAATTTAGAACATCTTTCTAGTTGACATCATAAGCATCCGAGTTGGTATAATATGAGTTATAGTGATAAACGAGAACTAGAAGACGTTTGGAATTTCTTTGTTGGTTTAGTACTTGTTAGTTGAAATCCGACGTTAGAACGTCGTGCTTTTGAACAAATTGAGAAGGAGTTTTTCATGTACGGAGGTACATGATGACTGCTTTAAGAGTCCAGTTTCTAAAAAAAGTTGAATACGAGAATTTAAAACGAACCTAAAACGTAATACGGCGAACTTATCAATCAATTAGGGTTTCCACGGCAGTTTTGCGACCCTCGCCGGAAACTGTTATAACTTCCAGCTCGTTTATCGGATTATGATCTGTAAATTGGAGCGCGAACTAGACTTCCTAAGCTTTCTAATGGTACAGGGTCACCCCCTGTTTCCAAATCCTCTGTTCTGGATAGCCTCCAGAGTACTGGACTGTGCAGTAAATTTTCAGTCTCTTGTTTTCTAAGTTGTTTAGTTCACAACTTAGTTTCCTTCAATCGTTTAAGCCGTTTTATCTATCGAATATCTACCTACTGAACCTAGAGTCAAGTACAAGACCTTTAATGATGAAAACCAGTCGAGATCGTATCTTTGATCCTTTTATTAAAGAAGTAATAAACATGAACTTTCATAAGTCGCGAAATGAGCTAAAACGTAAATCGCCTAAGTTGATTCTTTCCAACTTAGTTTCTTTTAATCTTTAAAGTCGTATTAAGACATCGACTACCTTCTCTACTGAACCGAGAGTCGGGTATGAGATCTTCCGAATTCTAAATGAGATTAGTACGAGTCTCATTTCCCGTTTAAGTAAAACGAATCTAGTAAGCGTGCAAAGGCCCAAAAGAATAAAAATAACTAAATCTTTCTTCGATTCTCTTTAAAACGATTACTCTCTACGACCCGTTTTTAAGTATATTTTATTTTACGATGAAGGAGGAAGCCAGCTGTAAAGAAAGGACGAAAGATCCAAAGTTGGAAGCTTTTGCTTTTAAGTTCTGTATTTACAAGGTGGGCTTTTATCTATATCAAATAAAATGTGGGTTTTTCCACAACTCGAAAGTATTATTTATCGCTTTGATAATTGTGTTTTCAAAGTTATAATCTTGGCATAAACTGTTTCAACTATTTTATGTGAGTTCTCTTGTACCTATCTGAGTTAACATTCGTGTTTTCCAGATTTCTGAGTTAACCTTCGGGTTTTCCAGACTTTTAGAGTTAATCTAACTAGGTTAACTAACGATCGGCTCTGAGTTAGCTGCTAAGTGCTTTCCAGAGTTAGTGCACTTTGTAACCTGTAGTGTATGTGATACCCTGTTGAGGGGTACCAGCCACGGTGAATTAGTTTGGGTCAAGATTGAACATAACATACTCTAAAAATGCTTGCGCAAGCTGCTTTACACAAATCAGTTAGAAAATGTTTAGTAGGCACGGGCCTTTTCAACAAAACCCCGATGCGCTACGGTTATAAATGCCAGATTATTTATACATATGACTATGATTTCGGCATCGTGCCCACTAAGTACGTTTGTACTTAGCCCTGCATTGTTTTCTAAATGTGCAGGGTGAAGCGACGGTGAGCGGCGACGGTTGATGTTGAGTTGAAAGATAGGATGCTTTAGTTAGAACTTTCCGCTGCAGAACTCTAAATCTTTTCAAACACACCTTCTGAACAATACACTGTAGTTAAGTCTGTAATTTTGAACTTAGCCTCTTCTGTGTGTTTTTGTGGAGTAATCACTCGTGATTAACTCTTTCTTATTTATATTCAAGTCTTATTCATGGTTTAATGATGTCTTTTCATGTATGTTTAGTCAGTTAGCCCCCTTCTTCCCCACTTCTTTATCCAACCCCAGTCGCACCCCGACTTCTGCCGTCCCTCGGGATTTGGGGCTATGACAATGTTCATATTCGTTATCGCTTTCAAACCCTATTCCCCTATTCTTGAGCATAATTCATTCTTAAGATAAGTTTTATTTGTTGGTTTCACATTCTTAGATCAATTGAGTTAGTGTTTGGTCACATCTCGGGTTGATTTGTGACCGAACTGGTATGTTTAGTTGATAGTTTCACCTTCACATTCCAATAGAGTCTGATCGTTCCTACACACCGGATTTCGTGGTGTGACAAAGTGGTCTTTGACTGCTCTGAAGTATAAGCTTTCTTTGGTAGTCGAGTCTAGATTTGTTTCCTAGACTTGTCTGAGTCAGTAACACACCAACCATCTCATCTCATCCATCTATCAGGTACGTGTATTTTCTAAAAGTTTTGAGAATGCAATTGATTTAAAGTTATTCCGTAAGGGTTTTTGTGCTCGATTAGAATTAGAAACTTCTCGCAGAGTGAATAGTTCAAATAACTAGAATGCTTTAGAATGTCGCCCCTAATTTTTGTGCTTTGAGGTGGATTTCGAAAAAGGGATGGATCGATTGTGCAAACGATTTAAAGAAATGGAATTGCCAAGTAAAACGGGCAATAAAACATCGTTGAAACACAAAATGAGTATCTGGTGATCGAAATTCCAAAACGCGATACGTATATTTGATACAATATGTCTAATACGTTGTTAAATCATATAGGATGGATGACGAAAAGAACCAAGCGACGATGTAAGAATATTTGCACCTTAGAAAAGCTTTCGATGAAACGATTGCTGAATTTTTTTGTCCGATTCCATATGATTTGGCAAGTTGTCCAATATCTAGACATTAGTGCTGTTAACGGAATGATCCATTTGATTACATGTATAAGAATTGCAATGCTTTTATTGCCAAGAATACGGCCTTGAGACGGGATCAACTACAATTGGCCTATCACTTCTGTAGACTATTCCTGGTAAGTTGCCTACTCGAGCCCGAACTCGCTTAAGGGATAAAGAGCAAGCAACTGAAGACATCAACATCGCTTTCTTCCTCAATGACTATGCTACCATTAACTTAACATGCTAGCACGCCTAGCAACTTTCTTTCGAAAAGACTACTCAGTCTTTCGCTCGTTCCCCTAGG
This sequence comes from Schizonepeta tenuifolia, assembly GCA_029490685.1. NCBI lineage: Eukaryota > Viridiplantae > Streptophyta > Magnoliopsida > Lamiales > Lamiaceae > Schizonepeta > Schizonepeta tenuifolia. The sequence goes on along the minus strand of JANLIY010000201.1, from coordinate 8,508 downwards.
AAATAAAATTCCCACTGCTCTGTCTTCTCTTCGATTGTCGGGTGTTCAAAAAAAAAAATGTAAAATGAATTGAATCCCGAGGTGACTTCGCTAGTATCTGATCAGTTCATTGAATTCGGTGTTCCTCCTCCTGGACCCCATGAGATAGATTTGCCATCCATACCAAGTGGTTTTGCTTATGATCATCAACCTCAGCTTCCAAATGAGCCACCGTCCATCTCGAGTTTCTTCTCTGCCTTGCTGTGGGCCAAGAGTTTCTTACCAGCATGATCCATACTAAGGAAATATGAATCTTGTTCAACCCTATGATCCATTTGCTCCATCTAGTTCTCATGTCAATCAGCTAAGCGGAATCTATGATCCTACCAATGTTCCACTCTATCATTTTGATCAGCCTGAGTTGTCTACTCATTGTGGTCATACACCATCTCCACTCCTCTAGTAGCTGAGTCAACAAGGGCTAGATATGCGAGAAATAGGCCCAAACCGATCGTTAGGACTCGCAGTCAGTGATGATTCCATAGATCATAGAAGTGAAAATAGACGTGAATAAGAGATCGATGCTATTGTTAGATCTTATCTCCACAATTAATATGAACAAGAACACCCTCATTGGGATGAACCTGAGATAGGAGACGCTAACATTCAGACGGGAGATTTGTCAAAACCATTGGGACGTCTCTGGGCATACTTACAATGGTTACTACGAAAAGTTGGCTGCTGCTCAAGGCTAAGGAAGTGGCAATGATGCTGATGAAGATCCAGACAAAGACCCTGAAGAAGGGCAAAACGAAAGAAAACGATGTTAGCTATGGTGGTTTGCGTGCCTAGATGGCAGTTCAAGCAAGCTAGTGGAAAGTTGCGAATAATCTTTACTTTGTATTGAGAAAATAAACTCTTTTAATTTATGCAGTGATGTAAATTATGACTTGATGGCATAAATACCATGTAGATCGGATCGTAGAAGTAATGACTCTCGTTACTGTGAGTAGTATGCGTGTCGAAGATAGGAAGAACCTTTCAATGTAGATATTATCCCTTTTCTTCGATAAAGTCCTCATAAAGAGCCATCGCATTGGATGATAATAAAATGAAGCCGTTAGGCTGTTTAAAATCAACTTTGAGTCTTTTAAGCGCCGATAATATTTCGAGTATTTGAGATCCAAATTACTTTGGGTAAAGAGTAGAAAAGAACTAAGATCTGAGTTAATTATATGAGTTGTTCTGCTGAGAAATAATTTTATGAAGTATGATGTTTGAATGATAAGGATGTGTCATATTTTTATAACAAATAATTGAGTATAATATGTGAATGTGTCACGTATGACAAAATTTGAGTATATGATTGTCTTAAATGGCAAAGATGATTTAATTTGAGAATATATGAAATATTGAGTACATGCCAATAGATGATTGATAATATGAGACGATTGTTTAATTTGAGATGATTATGCTATTTGAAATGAATGATGAATTCGAGGTGATTGTTTTATTTGAATGATTCCTTATATGATGATAAGTACCGACAAGAATCAAATTCCTCTTACGAAGAAAATATTTTCAAAAGTCAAGAAAATTTCAAGTGAGCTAATCCGTTTTGCGGAAGATATTCCGAGTTACCTAACCATTGGCATTTCTTTAGAGAATGCCGAGACGAAGAAAGGAGAGAGTCGAAAGGGATGAGGAAGAAGCTCGTCGAGATCCTACCCTTCCTCCTCAAAATGAGAGACATGGAGAAGAACTTTTTTCTTCACCAAAATCCCCCAACTTTTGGATGGTAAAGGCAATCCGGAAAAAGCCGAGGACTGTATTCGTTCTCTAGAGTGAATTTTTCGATTCCTTCGATGTAATGATCTAGAATGTCTCGAGTGCATGACGTATAAACTTAACGGAAATGCAGATTATTGGTGGGAAGCACGACAGAGGACGTATATGCCTGAGGAATGTGAGAAATTTGACGTGGGAGCAGTTTAAGGAAACCTTTTACGAGAAATACGTGCCACGAAGTTATCGTAAGCAGAAAGCGAATGGATTTGCAAAACTAAAGCAAGGAAAGAGACCCGTAACTGAAAACGATCGTGAGTTTTGTGAGTTAGCTCGTTTTACACCTAATAAGGGTGGATATTGACAAGAAAGTGGTGTGAGCCTTTTCGAGTAGAAATTCGATTTGTTCTTGCAAGTCATAGTGATTTGACTTGTGCTGAACCCCTTAACTGAGCTTTGGATATGGAGCTGGCAATGCAGCCAGAGAAACGATTGTAATCCTTAGCGAATCCCTCAATTTCAAAGACAGATGACGATAGCTGCTGCCGTCCTATCCTTTCAACAAGGCCAAATCGCAAAACGTAAAAGAAAGTGGAGTGGTGGGATCCCACCCAAACAAGAAGCCGTGGAAGAAGAAAGGACATCAACAACAACCTCAGAAATCACAGAAAGTAAAAGTTTAGCATACTAATCGAAGTAACATACCACAGGACCCCAAGGTCTACCTCTGTGTGCGAAGTGTGGCAAGATGCATCTAGGCGTCTGCAAAGCTAGAAGTCATGTCTGTTTCATTTGTGGTCAGCCTGGTCATTTCTTTAACCGGTGCCTAAGGAAACAACAAGGAATGATCGGTGAAAGGACGAATCAGTATCAGCCCTCTCAAATGAAAGCAGTGGAAGTGACTCCACAGCAGAAGTACCCTCAACCCCAATGTAAAGCGCAGTCGTACTACCAACGAGTGTTTGTAATTGAGCAAAAGCTTGGAGCTATGGACCAAGGAAATCTCACAGGTATGAGAAGGTTGAAAAGTGTACCAGTTATTGTATTTTTTTATATCGATGCTTTGCATTCGTTTATGTTTAGCACTTTAGTAGAAAATCTTTACTTGAACTTAGAAGAATCAAACTAGGTGCTTAGAGTATCAACCCTTTTAGGAAGATCATTGTTAGTTTTGTGAGTCTATTCGAACCTAGCACTCGAATTCGAAAGCCGTAAATTACTAGCAAAAATTTCTAAATCTAATCCAGATTAGTTAATGGAGAATTTTGAATCAATACGATGCGATCAGAGACAAATTTCGTTTCAACCTCCCAGAGAAGAGCCGACCGTAGTATTCGGAGTAGAGAGAGAATGTCACGCCCCGACTCTCGAGGTGCAACTTACGAACAACAACAAACTTAAACAACTAACAACTAACTCAAATAAGGGAACATGCTCAGGGAAAACAAAGATGGAAGATAAGACAATCGAATTTGGTTTTCCAAACGCATAATGAAATAACTACCGAGCATCTTAACTTTACCTACAACAGGAATTCAAACAAGTAATTCATGCTGATGGGAAAGGAATTCCAACAAAAGAGAAAGCATACGAAAATATATCAAGTTAAAGGATCAAGTTCAACAACAATTCAAGTTACGAGCCCATCGCTCGGAATTACAAGTTAAAGAGTTACGAATTCAACAAGTATTCAAAGTCTTCGAGCACAACGCTCGGGATAAAAAACATGAGTATTAAAGTACTAGCATCAACAAACATTAATTAAAAAGGGTTGCAGCAGAAACTTGCATCAATACCCAACACTTGCATGTATGAAGACGTACAAATGCCAGTCTGAAATTCAACTAAACTAAATCAACAAAACCAAACCACACCACCAAGTATCCACGCCATCGCCATCAAGTCAACCTGTATGTTTAGAAACACACGCAGGGCTGAGTACTTCGTACTCAGTGAACACAAGCCAAAACATTTGAAAAGATGCTTCATAAAGCTATAATAATTGAACTTGCCTTGCCGAACATCACAAGTATATAAGCAGTTTTAAAAACAGTTTACTTGTGCATGTCAAAACATTTTCTTTAAAACAGACTGCGCAGTCAAATATCATATAATATAACAGTATGTATCATCTATCATAAACAATCTCACTGTGCCGAGAAGTAGGCCTCCTTCTCGAGCACTGTGATTGGCCTAACCGAAGCAAGGCTCACAGTCACCTCAACATATACCACACGTGGGTTCCTGCTTTTCACAGGATAATACATCTCATATAAATAGATGATAACACATACCAACTTCAATAAAAATGGCAAGTCAATCACATTTGAAATCATATCATAATATTCAATAACATAACTAATTTTCATCGATAGTTTTGGTTCAGAAAAACCCACCTGACTTCCGAAGACTAGCTAGGTGGTCTAGGGCTATTTGTCCTCGCTTAATGATCTATCCGGCTCGATCCTTCACAGTTCGACATCGATAGGAAGATAAGATATATGAAAGACGGACACAAAGGTGTTGGACTTTAACTGATGGATTTCTATTTGAGTCGTCTCTCTCTTTGCTCTAACTTTTCTAAAGAATCTCGCGTTCTCGTCTTTAAATTATTAACTCTACTCGAATTGGTTAACTTTACTACTCAACATCGTACACTTTTCTCGTTCTAATTAATAATGTCATCGTCTATATTCTATTACTCGAGCTTTCTTTCAAAGGCTTTAATCAATTCTTGGTTTAACAATTAATCATCTTGCATACAATAGTTCAATCATCTTTCACATTATAACTACTATCATGCATTTAAACACTTATTCAAACATATAATGAATTCATATAAATCAAGCATACTTCAAGACACATTAACATTCATTCAATTTAGATCTTAAAATCTAACTCGATTATGCATTTCCTTTTATGGAGGCTTAAACTATTAATTCTATCTTTCTTATTTATATAGACAACGCTTCGTTCTACATCCGCTATTTTATAAGGTATTTTATACCTTTATTCTATTAACAAAAATTCTCTTAGCTCTTAATAAACTCTTATGAAATTATAAATTCTTGTTCAATTCTAACTTGATTCTCATTTCTTAACTTGAATATTATTCCTCTAATTATTATCTCGGTTTATCTTTTTATTCGCTTAGCTGGAAACAACGTACTCAATTAATTATTTAATTAATCTTCTTTCAACTTATTATTCGACATCTTATTTTATTCTTATTTTCTTGATTAACTTATACGAGTATCTATCTTAACTCGTCTAGCATCTTTTCTTTACTCGATTTAACTTTCTTTTTACTTTTTATCAATTAATTCTTTTTAAAGACGGTTTTCTCTATTTTTGCTTATTTAATAAATTCTTCTTTTCTTGTTTTTAACTTTTAAGCCATTTCTTACTTAATAATTTCTTTATCTTTTAATAAACATTTTTATGAATTAGCTCACTTTATTAGTTAAGTTATAAAAAATCTTTTTGTTGTAGTTTTAGTAAAAATTTCAAGTCTTTAAATTTTAATACAAAGACATTTATTTGATATATCTTTTTATACATCTTTCATCTTTTATTTAATTAAAAGCTTTTTAACTTTAAATCTTTTTATCAAAACTTCTAACTTCATTCCACATTTAAACTAACATTAATATATACATTGAAATACTTAAACATCCAATCTTTTTATTATTTTTACAATTAATTTCTTTCAAAACTTCAACATGCAATCTCATTTTCTTAACTTAAACACATGTATGATTATACTAACATAACATACAATCATCTCATTGATCAAAACATCACTCAACACATCAACAAAATCAACAAAATAAAAGCTCTATTTTCTTCAAAACTCACGGCACACACATGCATATTTTGTGCATTTCATTTCTCAATTTTTCATGTATAAAATCTCATTCTCAACATGATAAAAATAACAAATCAAGCATCAAAATAATGATAACTCAAAAAATTCATATTTCTCCTATTTTTACTATAATTTTCGGCATTTATCAAATTTTTAGGGTTTTAGTTTCTTTTTCTTCTCTTAATTCACCGATTAAACCTAATATTCGATTTCTCTAACGAATTATTCTCACTCGATTATCACATGCACATCCTAGGTTTGTCTAAACATAATTTAAATAACATGCATGCATAGTTCTTTCTTTTAGGACTTAGAGACATACATATTTACAACTAATCAAATGAATTTCATACTTAATTTAAATGAAAATCCTTCT
>JANLIY010000200.1:0-45591 GCA_029490685.1 Schizonepeta tenuifolia | reverse complement strand
ACAAATTATCTCCGGTTGAGCCAGCTGTGGTCTTCCATTTATAGTACATTGGAAGAGGGACCAGATGTCCTTTTATGTCATTGGAATAAGGTCTATGACACATCAGGACTAGGTGTGGATTTGGTTTGTCTTCATTAGCATCTTGTAATTCATGATAGAGTAAGGATAGCCATTCTTCTGCTGAGGCATACCATGTCAAGAGGTTCCATTGCAGAGTGTTATCATTCTCGGTGTTGCAAAAGAATGATATCATTTCTTCAATACAGAGTTCGATGGCATGATAATAAAGAGATGATAAACACCAAAGATACCAGAACATGTTGGGTATGACAGAGGTTGAAAGGTTGAGATAAGTTACCATAAGAAAAGGTTTATGTATATCAAAACACGCTTTTTCTAAGGGTAACTTGGTCTCCAGGATATAACTAGAGAGAAACTTGAACATATTTTGCCTTGCAAATAACCGGATCTCACGAATGGTTTCGAATGATTTAACATAAGGAGGAAAAGTGAGATCTGGTGGTTTTGGAACGGCCAAGGAATTGTTTGAAAGAAATGGAGTTTTTCCCTTCCCCCCTACACAGATGAATGACTGTCGTGGTTTCTTTTTCTTGACCATGAAGATTATAGGGAGAATTTGTGTAGAAAGATACGAGTTGTAAGGTTGGTTTTCTGGAAAGATAATCAGGAATAATATTATCTTTACCTTTGATGTGTTGGACGGTGAACTGATATTTGGAAAACCAATCTCTGAGACGAAGAAGTTGCTTTTCAGGTACTCCTTTGTGCTTGAGCTCCATTATAGCTGGGAAAGATGTATTATCCAGTTGGACAATAAACTCGTAGCGACAAGATGGAACTCGAACTTTTTGATGCCATTCTTTACCGCCAGTATTTCTTTGTAGACGGCATGGTAGTGCTTTTCAGAATCTTTGAATTGGCCGCTGGCATGTGCACAATAGTGTATCTCTTGCGTCTTTCTTTCTAGTAAATTGCTCCCCAATAATCATCGCTTGCATCGTTTGGAGGGATTCTTGGCCATCACCCGGGATTCGCAGAGGTGCGAAATTCTGGCATATGTCTTTAGATGTTGGACAGCTTCTGTTTGCACTTTCCCCAAGGTGGAGGATTCTTTCTAAGAAGTTTAGAAAGATGGCAGGTATACCGGAGCAGCTTGGGATGATGTCTTTGACATAATTCACAATTCCAATGAACTGTTGAATTTCCTTCACAGAGAACTTTTCTTTTGGGAACTTTAGAAGTTCCTGAGCAATGTGTGGGCCTGGTTCATAATTCCCATCTGATATCTTCATTCCAAGAAAAGTCTATACAAGACTGGCTAATCGTGCTTTTCTTTTCAGATAGCATTATTCCAAAAGTGCGAACCACTTCAAGAAATTTTTTGAGCAGGACATATGCTCTCCCTTGGTTTTTGAGTATAACAAGATATCATCAATATAAATCAATAGGATAAGATTTCCATCGGTGTGTGAGTGGACTAAATCGGATAAGTTTTGAGGGGGCAAATGACACCCGGTGTCCCGGCCTCCGAGGAATCGATCTGGACATATCTGCTTCGTCACCTGTCAGATTGATCCGATTCTTGCACCGTGGGGCTTTTTTTGTGGTTGTGAACGAGGGACAAAGTTTCCGTCACTTTTTGCTCCCGTGCCAAAAATGAGATTTCGGTCAATTCTGTTGTCTTAAATGGCATTGACGAGGAATTAGCCCTAATATCAACGAGAGACGGAATCGGATTCTGATCAGATAGCCTCGTAGCCCTTCGGATAAGATTTCCATCAGTGTGTGAGTGGACTAAATCGGATAAGTTTTGATGGGCTAAATGACACCCGGTGTCCCGACACCCGAGAAATTGATCTTGCCATATCTCCTTCCTCTCCTGTCTGATTGATCCGATTCTTGCACCGTGGGGCTTCTTTTGTGTTGGTGAACGAGGGACAAAGTTTCCATCACTTTCTGCTCCTGTGCCAAAAATGAGATTTCTGTCACCTCTGTCGCCTTAAATGGCATTGGCGAGGAATTTGCCCTAAAATCTACTGAGACGGAATGGGATTCTGATCAGACAGCCCCGTAGACCTTCGGATAAAATTTCCATCGGTGTCTGAATGGATTAAATCGGATAAGTTTTGAGGGAGCAAATGACACCCGGTGTCCCTGCCCCCGAGAAATCGATCTGGCCATATCTGCTTCGTCACCTGTTTGATTGATCCGATTCTTGCACTGTGGGGCTTCTTTTGTGTTGGAGAACCAGGGACAAAGTTTCCGTCACTTTCTGCTCCCGTGCCAAAAATGAGCTTTCGTTCTCCTCTGCCGCCTTAAATGACATTAGCTAGGAATTTGCCCTAAAATCAACAGAGACGGAATGGGATTCTGACCAGACAACCCCATAGCCCTTTGGATAAGATTTTCATCGGTGTGTGAGTGGACTGAATCGGATAAGTTTTGAAGCGGGCAAATTACACCCAGTGTCCCGACCCCCAATAAATCGATCTTGCAATATCTCCTTCGTCACATGTCGGATTGATCTCATTCTTGCACCGTGGGGCTTCTTTTGTGTTCGTGAACGAGGGATAAAGTTTTCGTCACTTTTTGCTCCCGTGCCAAAAATGAGATTTCGGTCACCTCTACCGCCTTAAACTTGTGCAAGTGCGATTCATATCACTAGGATGTAAATTTCTCTAATTATCAATCAATTAGTGCGGTTTCTGTTTGAGAGCTATATTTTGGACGCCACTAATTTTTACCCTATTGAATCATTAATTATTATTACTAGTAATATAGTATTACTATATTAATACTATTTTTTTGTACTTCAAAATATTCGATGGATTTGTTTATAATTAACTACTATTTTAATAGATTTTTTTTGAAAGATAATTGTTGGCTATGATTCGAAATTATTATCTTTCACAAATGAATGATTTTAACACTCTACACGAGTATGTACCGGGAATTGGCATTGGTGAGGAATTATACCTAAAATCAGCGGAGACGGAATGGGATTCTGATCAGACGGCTGTCTGATCAGAATCCCATTCCGTCTCCGCTGATTTCAATCGGTGTGTGAGTGGACTAATAAGGATAAGTTTTGAGGGATCAAATGACACCCGGTGTCCAGACCCCCGAGAAATGGATCTGGTCATATCTTCTTCGTCACCAGTCTGATTGATCTGATTCTTGCACCGTGGGGCTTCTTTTGTGTTGGTAAACGAGGGACGAAGTTTCCGTCACTTTCTGCTTCAATGCCAAAAATGTGATTTCGGTCTCCTGTGCCGCCTTTAATGGCATTAGTGAGGAATTTACTCCTAAATTAAAGGAGACGGAACGGGATTCTGATAAGACGACGTAACCCTTAGGATAAGATTTCTATTGGCGTGTGAGTGGACTAAATCGGATAAGTTTTGAGCGGGCAAATGACACCAAGTGTCCCGACCCCCGAGAAATCGATCTGGCAATATCTCCTTCGTCACCTGTCGGATTGAACCGATTCTTGCACCGTGGGGCTTCTTTTGTGTTGGTGAACGAGGGATAAAGTTTCCGTCACTTTCTGCTCCGTGCCAAAAATGAGATTTCGGTCACCTCTGCCATCTTAAATGGCATTGGCGAGGAATTAGCCCTAAAATCAACTGAGACGGAATCGGATTCTGATAAGATAGCCCCGTAGCCCTTCGGATAAGATTTCCATCGGTGTGTAAGTGGACTAAATCGGATAAGTTTTGATGGGCCAAATGACACCCGGTATCCAGACACCCGAGAAATCGATCTGGCCATATCTCCTTCCTCTCCTGTCTGATTCATCCGATTCTTGCTCCGTGGGACTTCTTTTGTGTTGGTGAACATGGGACGAAGTTTCCGTCATTTTTCTTGCTCCCGTGCCAAAAATGAGATTTCGGTCTCCTCTGCTGCTTTAAATGGCATTAGCGAGGAATTTGCCCTAAAATAAATTGAGACGGAATGGGATTCTGATCAGACTGCCCCATAGCCCTTTGGATAAGATTTCCATCGGTGTGTGAATGGACTGAATCGGATAAGTTTTGAGCGGGCAAATGACACCCAGTGTCCCGACCCCCGAGAAATCGATCTGGCAATATCTCCTTCGTCACTTGTCGGATTGATCCGTTTCTTGCACCGTGAAGCTTCTTTTGTGTTGGTGAACGAGGGACAAAGTTTCCGTTTCTTTCTGCTCCCTTGCCAAAAATGAGATTTCGGTCACCTCTGCCGCCTTAAATGGCATTGGCGAGGAATTATCCCTAAAATCAGCGGAGACGGAATATGATTATGATCAGAGAACCTACCCTTTGGATAAGATTTCCATCGGTGTGTGAGTGGACTAAATCGAATAAGTTTTGAGTGGGCCAAATAACACCCGGTGTACCGACCCCCGAGAAATCGATCTGGCCATATCTGCTTCCTCACCTGTTTGATTGATCCGATTCTTGCACTGTGGGGCTTCTTTTGTGTTGGTGAACCAGGGACGAAGTTTCCGTCACTTTCTGCTCTTGTGCCAAAATGAGATTTCGGTCACCTCTGTCGTCTTAAATGGCATTGGCGAGGAATTTGCCCTAAAATCAACAGAGACGGAATGAGATTCTGATAAGACAGCCCCATAGCCCTTTGGATAAGATTTTCCATCAGTGTGTGAGTGGACTGAATCAGATAAGTTTTGAGCGGGCAAATGACACCCAGTGTCCCGACCCCCGAGAAATCGATCTGGCAATATCTCCTTCGTCACATGTCGGATTGATCCGATTCTTGCACCGTGAAGCTTCTTTTGTGTTGTTGAACCAGTGACGAAGTTTCCGTCACTTTCTGCTCCCGTGCCAAAAATGAGATTTCGGTCTCCTCTGCCGCCTTAAATGGCATTAGCGAGGAATTTGCCCTAAAATCAACAAAGACGGAATGGGATTCTGATCAGACAGCCCCATAGCCCTTTGGATAAGATTTCCAACGGTGTGTGAGTGGACTGAATCGGATAAGTTTTGAGCGGGCAAATGACACCCAGTGTCCCGACCCCCGAGAAATCGATCTGGCAATATATCCTTCGTCACATGTCGGATTGATCCGATTCTTGCACCGTGAAGCTCTTTTGTGTTGGTAAACCTGGGACGAAGTTTCCGTCACTTTCTGCTCCCGTGCCAAAAATGAGATTTCGGTCTCCTCTGCCGCCTTAAATGGCATTAGCGAGGAATTTGCCCTAAAATCAACAGAGACGGAATGGCATTCTGATGAGACAGCCCCATAGCCCTTTGGATAAGATTTTCCATCAGTGTGTGAGTGGACTGAATCGAATAAGTTTTGAGCGGGCAAATGACACCCATGTCCCGACTCCCGAGAAATCGATCTGGCAATATCTCCTTCGTCACATGTCGGAGTGATCCGATTCTTGCACCGTGAAGCTTCTTTTGTGTTGGTGAACCAGTGACGAAGTTTCCGTCACTTTCTGCTCCCGTGCCAAAAATGAGATTTCGGTCTCCTATGCCGCCTTTAATGGCATTGGCGAGGAATTTACCCTAAAATCAATGGAGACAGAACGGGATTCTGATAAGACAGTCCCGTAGCCCTTAGGATACGATTTCCATCGGTGTATGAGTGGACTAAATCGGATAAGTTTTGAGGGGGCAAACGACACCCGGTGTCCCCGCCACCGAGAAATCGATCTTGCCACATCTGCTTCGTCACCTGTCTGATTGATCTGATTCTTTCACTGTGGGGCTTCTTTTTTGTTGGTGAACCAGGGATGAAGTTTCCGACACTTTCTGCTCCCGTGCCAAAAATGAGATTTCGGTCACCTCTGCCGCCTTAAATGGCATTGGCGAGGAATTTGCCCTAAAATCAACAGAGACAGAATAAGATTCTGATCAGACAGCCCCATAGCCCTTTGAATAAGATTTCCATCGGTGTGTGAGTGGACTGAATCGGATAAGTTTTGAGCGGGCAAATGACACCCAGTGTCCCGACCCCCGAGAAATCGATGTGGCAATATCTCCTTCGTCACATGTCGGATTGATCCGTTTCTTGCACCGTGAAGTTTCTTTTGTGTTGGTGAACGAGGGACAAAGTTTCCATTACTTTCTGCTCCCTTGCCAAAAATGATATTTCGGTCACCTCTGCCGCCTTAAATGGCATTGGCGAGGAATTATCCCTAAAATCAGCGGAGACGGAATATGATTATGATCAGAGAACCTACCCTTTGGATAAGATTTCCATCGGTGTGTGAGTGGACTAAATCGAATAAGTTTTGAGTGGGCCAAATAACACCCGGTGTCCCGACCCCCGAGAAATCGATCTGGCCATATCTGCTTCGTCACCTGTTTGATTGATCCGATTCTTGCATTGTGGGGCTTCTTTTGTGTTGGTGAACCAGGGGCGAATTTTCCGTCACTTTCTGCTCTTGTGCCAAAATGAGATTTCGGTCACCTCTGTCGTCTTAAATGGCATTGGCGAGGAATTTGCCCTAAAATCAACAAAGACGGAATGGGATTCTGATAAGACAGCCCCATAGCCCTTGGGATAAGATTTCAATCGGTGACTAATTCAGATAGGTTTTGAGCGGGCAAATGGCACCTAGTGTTCCGACCCCGAGGAATCGATATGGCAATATCTCCTTAGTCACCTGTCGGATTGATCCGATTCTTTCACCGTGGGGCTTCTTTTGTGTCGGTGAACGAGGGATAAAGTTTCTTTCACTCTCTGCTCCCGTGCCAAAAATGAGATTTCGGTCTCCTCTGCCGCCTTAAATGGCATTAGCGAGGAATTTGCCCTAAAATCAACAGAGACGGAATGGGATTCTGATCAGACAGCCCCATAGCCCTTTGGATAAGATTTCCATCGGTGTGTGAGTGGACTGAATCGGATAAGTTTTGAGCGGGCAAATGACACCCAGTGTCCCGACCCCCGAGAAATCGATCTGGCAATATAAACTTCGTCACATGTCGGATTGATCCGATTCTTGCACCGTGAAGCTTCTTTTGTGTTGGTGAACGAGTGACAAAGTTTCCGTCACTTTCTGCTCCCATGCCAAAAATGAGATTTTGGTCTCCTATGCCGCCTTTAATGGCATTGGCGAGGAATTTACCCTAAAATCAATGGAGACGGAACGGGATTCTGATCAGACAGTCCCATAGTCGTTTGGATAAGATTTTCATCGGTGTGTGAGTGGACTAAATTGGATATGTTTTGAGGGGGTAAATGACACCCGGTGTCCCGACCCCCGAGAAATCGATCAGGCAATATCTCCTTCGTCACCTGTCGGATTGATCCGATTCTTGCACTGTAAGGCTTTTTTGTGTTGGTGAACGAGGGACAAAGTTTCCGTCACTTTCTGCTCTGGTGCCAAAAATGAGATTTCGGTCACCTCTACCGCCTTAAATGGCATTAGCGAGGAATTAGCCCTAAAATCAATGGAGACGGAATGAGATTTTGATCACACAGTCCCGTAGCCCTTCGGATAAGATTTTCATCGGTGTGTGAGTGGAGTAAATCGGATAAGTTTTGAGGGGCCAAATGACACCTGTCCCGACCCCAGAGAAATCTAACTGGCCATATCTCCATCGTCTCCTGTCTTATTGATCCGATTCTTGCACCGTGGGGCTTCTTTTGTGTTAGTGAACCAGGGACAAATTTTCCGTCACTTTATTCTCCCGTACCAAAAATGAGATTTCAGTCACTTCTGCCGCCTTAAATTGCATTGATTAGGAATTTGCCCTAAAATAAACTGAGACGGATTAGGATTCTCATCAGCCAGACTCATAGCCTTTCGGATAAGTTTTCCATCGATGTGTGAGTGGACTAAATCGGATAAGTTTTGAGGGGGCAAATGACACCCGATGTCCCGCCCCCGAGAAATTGATCTGGCCATATCTCCTTCGTCACCGGTCTGATTGATCCAATTCTTGCACAGTGGGGCTTCTTTTGTGTTGGTGAACGAGGGACGAAGTTTCCGTCGCTTTCTGCTCCCGTGCAAAAAATGAGATTTCGGTCACCTCTGCCGCCTTAAATGGCATTGGCGAGGAATTTGCCCTAAAATCAACAGAGACAGAATAAGATTCTGATCAGACAGCCCCATAGCCCTTTGGATAAGATTTCCATCGGTGTGTGAGTGGACTGAATAGGATAAGTTTTGAGCGGGCAAATGACACCCAGTGTCCCGACCCCCGAGAAATCGATGTGGCAATATCTCCTTCGTCACATGTCGGATTGATCCGTTTCTTGCACCGTGAAGGGACAAAGTTTCCGTTACTTTCTGCTCCCTTGCCAAAAATGAGATTTCGGTCACCTCTGCCGCCTTAAATGGCATAGGCGAGGAATTATCCCTAAAATCAGCGGAGACGGAATATGATTATGATCAGAGAACCTACCCTTTGGATAAGATTTCCATCGGTGTGTGAGTGGACTAAATCGAATAAGTTTTGAGTGGGCCAAATAACACCCGGTGTCCCGACCCCCGAGAAATCGATCTGGCCATATCTGCTTCGTCACCTGTTTGATTGATCCGATTCTTGCATTGTGGGGCTTCTTTTGTGTTGGTGAACCAGGGACGAATTTTCTGTCACTTTCTGCTCTTGTGCCAAAATGAGATTTCGGTCACCTCTGTCGTCTTAAATGGCATTGGCGAGGAATTTGCCCTAAAATCAACAAAGACGGAATGGGATTCTGATAAGACAGCCCCATAGCCCTTGGGATAAGATTTTCCATCAGTGTGTGAGTGGACTGAATCGAATAAGTTTTGAGCGGGCAAATGACACCTAGTTTCCCGACCCCCGAGAAATCAATCTGGCAATATCTCCTTCGTCACATGTCGGAGTGATCCGATTCTTGCACCGTGAATCTTCTTTTGTGTTGGTGAACCAGTGACGAAGTTTTCGTCACTTTCTGCTCCCGTGCCAAAAATGAGATTTCGGTCTCTTCTGCCGCCTTAAATGGCATTAGCGAGGAATTTGCCCTAAAATCAACAGAGACGGAATGGGATTCTGATCAGACAGCCCTATAGCCCTTTGGATAAGATTTCCATCGGTGTGTGAGTGGACTGAATCGGATAAGTTTTGAGCGGGCAAATGACACCCAGTGTCCCGACCCCTGAGAAATCGATTTGGCAATATATCCTTCGTCACATGTCGGATTGATCCGATTCTTGCACCGTGAAGCTCTTTTGTGTTGGTAAACCTGGGACGAAGTTTCCGTCACTTTCTGCTCCCGTGCCAAAAATGAGATTTCGGTCTCCTCTGCCGTCTTAAATGGCATTGGCGTGGAATTAGCTCTAAAATCAACTGAGACGGAATCGGATTCTGATAAGATAGCCTCGTAGCCCTTCGGATAAGATTTCCATCGGTGTGTGAGTGGACTAAATCGGATAAGTTTTGATGGGCCAAATGACACCCGGTATCCAGACACCCGAGAAATCGATCTGGCCATATCTCCTTCCTCTCCTGTCTGATTCATCCGATTCTTGCTCCGTGGGACTTCTTTTGTGTTGGTGAACATGGGACGAAGTTTCCGTCATTTCTTGCTCCCGTGCCAAAAATGAGATTTCGGTCTCCTCTGCTGCTTTAAATGGCATTAGCGAGGAATTTGCCCTAAAATAAATTGAGACGGAATGGGATTCTGATCAGACTGCCCCATAGCCCTTTGGATAAGATTTCCATCGGTGTGTGAGTGGACTGAATCGGATAAGTTTTGAGCGGGCAAATGACACCCAGTGTCCCGACCCCCGAGAAATCGATCTGGCAATATCTCCTTCGTCACTTGTCGGATTGATCCGTTTCTTGCACCGTGAAGCTTCTTTTGTGTTGGTGAACGAGGGACAAAGTTTCCGTTTCTTTCTGCTCCCTTGCCAAAAATGAGATTTCGGTCACCTCTGCCGCCTTAAATAGCATTGGCGAGGAATTATCCCTAAAATCAGCGGAGACGGAATATGATTATGATCAGAGAACCTACCCTTTGGATAAGATTTCCATCGGTGTGTGAGTGGACTAAATCGAATAAGTTTTGAGTGGGCCAAATAACACGCGGTGTCCCGACCCCCGAGAAATCGATCTGGCCATATCTGCTTCCTCACCTGTTTGATTGATCCGATTCTTGCACTGTGGGGCTTCTTTTGTGTTGGTGAACCAGGTACGAAGTTTCCGTCACTTTCTGCTCTTGTGCCAAAATGAGATTTCGGTCACCTCTGTCGTCTTAAATGGCATTGGCGAGGAATTTGCCCTAAAATCAACAGAGACGGAATGGGATTCTGATAAGACAGCCCCATAGCCCTTTGGATAAGATTTTCCATCAGTGTGTGAGTGGACTGAATCAGATAAGTTTTGAGCGGGCAAATGACACCCAGTGTCCCGACCCCCGAGAAATCGATCTGGCAATATCTCCTTCGTCACATGTCGGATTGATCCGATTCTTGCACCGTGAAGCTTCTTTTGTGTTGTTGAACCAGTGACGAAGTTTCCGTCACTTTCTGCTCCCGTGCCAAAAATGAGATTTCGGTCTCCTCTGCCGCCTTAAATGGCATTAGCGAGGAATTTGCCCTAAAATCAACAGAGACTTAATGGGATTCTGATCAGACAGCCCCATAGCCCTTTGGATAAGATTTCCAACGGTGTTGGACCAAATGGTGAATTTTAATCAAGTTGGTGGGCTGAACTCAACATGAAGTGTGGACTCGTTAGCTATCAGATTCTGGAGGCCCGAGAACAAGAATGAAGATGCAATTTTCGTGCATAATAAAGAGGCTTCATAAAGAGTCTATTTATTTTATTTATTATGTGTTAAATAAGTGACTTTTGAAGTCTTGAGTCATAAGTAGTCATTAGTAGTTAATAAGTGGTTTAATTAGTGTTAAATAAGTCTATTTATGAGTTTAATTAGTATCATAAGTACCCGAGGTTCTTGGCTGATTATATAGCCAACGGGTCGAGGTTTTCTTCGCTCTAGGAGGTGATCAAACTGGATTCTCGATCTAGGGAGACCGCTGCCTACCTCTTATACGAAGGGTTCTTGGATCTTTTATCCAACGGGTCCTCCGTCCGTATCATTTAGTCCACTCACTCACCGATGGAAATCTTATCCGACGGGCTATGGGGCTTTCTGATCAGAATCCCATTCTGTCTCAGTTGATTTTATGGCAAATTACTCGCCAATGCCATTTAAGGCGGGAGTGGTGACAGAAATCTCATTTTTTGCACGGGAGCAGAAAGTGACGGAAACTTCGTCCCTCGTTCACCAACACAAAAGAAGCCCCACTGTGCAAGAATTAGTTCAAACAGACTGGTGACGAAGGAGATATGGCCAGATCAATTTCTCGGGGGGCGGGACATCGGGTATCATATGCCCCCTCAAAACTTATCCGATTTAGTCCACTCACACACCGATGGAAAACTTATCCGAAGGGCTATGAGGCTGGCTGATGAGAATCCCATTCCTTCTCAGTTTATTTTAGGGCAAATTCCTCGCCAATGCCATTTAAGGCGGCAGAGGTGACCGAAATCTCATTTTTGGCACGGGAGCAGAAAGTGACGGAAACTTCATCCCTGGTTCACCAACACAAAAGAAGCCCCACGGTGCAAGTCGGATCAATACGACAGGAGACGATGGAGATATGGCCAGTTTGATTTCTCGGGGGTCGAGACACCAGGTGTCATTTGGCCCCTCAAAACTAATCCGATTTAGTCCACTCACACACCGATGAAAATCTTATCCGAAGGGCTACGGGACTGTCTGATCAGAATCCCATTCCGTCTCCATTGATTTTAGGGCTAATTCCTCGCTAATGCCATTTAAGGCGGCAGAGGTAACCGAAATCTCATTTTTGGCACCAGAGCAGAAAGTGACGGAAATTGTGTCCCTTGTTCACCAATACAAAAAAAGCCTTACAGTGCAAGAATCGGATCAATCCGACAGGTGACGAAGGTAATATGGTCAGATCGATTTCTCGGGCGTCGGGACACCTGGTGTCATTTACCCCCTCAAAACTTATCCGATTTAGTCCACTCACACACTGATGAAAATCTTATCCAAATGGCTATGGTGCTGTCTGATCAAAATCCAATTCTGTCTCCGTTGATTTTTAGGGCAAATTCCTCGCCAATGCCATTTAAGGCGGTAGAGGTGACCGAAATCTCATTTTTTGCATGGGAGCAAAAAAAGACGAAAACTTCGTCCCTGGTTCACCAACACAAAAGAAGCCCCACAGTGAAAGATGCCCCACGGTGCAAGAATCGCATCAATCAGACATGTGACGGAACAAATATGGCCAGATCGATTTCTCGGGAGTCGGGACACCGGGTGTTATTTGCCCACTCAAAACTTATTCGATTTAGTCCACTCACACACCGATGGAAATCTTATCCAAAGGGCTCTGGGGCTGTCTGATCAGAATCTTATTCCGTCTCTGTTGATTTTAGGGCAAATTCCTCGCCAATGCCATTTAAGGCGGCAGAGGTGATCGAAATGTCATTTTTTGCACGGGAGCAGAAAGTGAAGGAAACTTCGTCCCTCATTCACCAACAAAAAAAAGCCCCACGGTGCAAGAATAGGATCAATCAGACAGGAGACGAAGGAGATATGGCCAGATCGATTTCTCGGGGGTCGGGACACCGGGTGTCATTTGGCCCCTCAAAACTTATTCGATTTAGTCCACTCACACCCCGATGGAAATCTTTTCCAAAGGGCTATGGGGATGTCTGATCAGAATCCCATTCAGTCTCTGTTGATTTTAGGGCTAATTCCTCGCCAATGCCATTTAAGGTGACAGAGGTGTCCGAAATCTCATTATTGGCACGGGAGCAAAAAGTGATGGAAACTTCGTCTCTGGTTCACCAAAACAAAAGAAGCCCCACAGTGCAAGAATCGGATCAATCAGACAGTTAACGAAGCAGATATGACCAGATCGATTTCTCGGGGGCCGGGACACCGGGTGTCATTTGCCCCCTCAAAACTTATCCGATTTAGTCCACTCATACACCGATGGAAATCTTATCCTAAGGGCTACGGGACTGTCTTATAGGAATCCTGTTCCGTCTCTATTGATTTTAGGGTAAATTCCTCGTCAATGCCATTAAAGGCGGCACAGGAGACCGAAATCTCATTATTGGCACAGGAGCAAAAATTGACGGAAACTTCGTCTCTGGTTCACCAAAACAAAAGAAACCCCATAGTGCAAGAATCATATCAATCAGACAGGTGACGAAGCAGATATGGCCAGGTTGATTTCTCGGGGGCTGGGACAACGGGTGTTATTTGCCCCCTCAAAACTTATCCGATTTAGTCCACTCCTACACCGATGGAAATCTTATCCGAAGGGCTACGGGGCTGTCTTATCAGAATCCCATTCCGTCTCCAGTGATTTTAGGGTAAATTCCTCGCCAATGCCATTAATGGCGGCACAGGAGACCGAAATCTCATTTTTGGCATGGGAGCAGAAAGTGACGGAAACTTCGTCCCTCGTTCACCAACACAAAAGAAGCCACACGGTGCGAGAATCGGATCAATCAGACCGGTGACGAAGAAGATATGGCCAAGTCAATTTCTCGGGGGCGGGACACCGGGTGTCATTTGCCCCCTCAAAACTTATCCGATTTAGTCCACTCATACACCGATGGAAATCTTATCCTAAGGGCTACGGGACTGTCTTATCAGAATCCTGTTCCGTCTCTATTGATTTTAGGGTAAATTCCTCGTCAATGCCATTAAAGGCGGCACAGGAGACCGAAATCTCATTATTGGCACAGGAGCAAAAATTGACGGAAACTTCGTCTCTGGTTCACCAAAACAAATGAAACCCCATAGTGCAAGAATCATATCAATCAGACACGTGACGAAGCAGATATGGCCAGGTTGATTTCTCGGGGGCTGGGACAACGGGTGTTATTTGCCCCCTCAAAACTTATCCGATTTAGTCCACTCCTACACCGATGGAAATCTTATCCGAAGGGCTACGGGGCTGTCTTATCAGAATCCCATTCCGTCTCCAGTGATTTTAGGGTAAATTCCTCGCCAATGCCATTAATGGCGGCACAGGAGACCGAAATCTCATTTTTGGCATGGGAGCAGAAAGTGACGGAAACTTCGTCCCTCGTTCACCAACACAAAAGAAGCCACACGGTGCGAGAATCAGATCAATCAGACCGGTGACGAAGAAGATATGGCCAAGTCAATTTCTCGGGGGCGGGACACCGGGTGTCATTTGCCCCCTCAAAACTTATCCGATTTAGTCCACTTACTCACCGATGGAAATCTTATCCAAATGGCCATGGGGCTGTCTGATCAGAATCTCATTCCGTCTCCGTTGATTTTAGGGCAAATTCCTCGCCAATGCCATTTAAGGCGATAGAGATGACCGAAATCTCATTTTTTGCACGGGAGTAGAAAGTGACAAAAACTTCGTCCCAGATCACCATCACAAAAGAAGCCACATGGTGCAAGAATCGCATCAATCAGAAAGGTGACGAATCAGATATGGCCAGATCGATTTCTCGGGGCTGGGACACCGGGTGTCATTTGCCCCCTCAAAACTTATCCGATTTAGTCTACTCATACACCGATGGAAATCTTATCAGAAGGGCTACGGGTCTGTTTTATTAGAATCCCGTTCCGTCTCCATTGATTTTTGGGTAAATTCCTCGCCAATGCCATTTAAGGCAGCCTAGGTGACCGAAATATCATTTTTGGCATGGGAGTAGAAAGTGATGGAAACTTTGTCCCACGTTCACCAACACACAAAAGAAGCCCCACGGCGCAAGAATCGGATCAATCAGATAGGAGACGAAAGAGATATGGCCAGATCGATTTCTCGGGGGTCGGGACATCGGGTGTCATTTGGCCCCTCAAAACTTATCCGATTTAGTCCACTCACACACCGATGGAAATCTTATCCGAAGGGCTACGGTGATTTTTGATCAGAAACCCATTTCGTCTCTATTGATTTTAGGGCAAATTCCTCGCCAATGTTTAAGGCGGCCTAGGTGACCGAAATCTCATTTTTTGGCATGGGAGCAGAAAGTGACAGGAACTTCGTCCCACGTTCACCAACACAAAATAAGCCCCACGGTGCAAGAATCGGATCGATCAGACAGGAGACGAAGGAGATATGGCCAGATCGATTTCTCGGGGGTCGGGACACCGGGTGTCATTGGCCCCCTCAAAACTTATCCGATTTAGTCCACTCACACACCGATGAAAATCTTATCCGAAGGGCTACGGGACTGTCTGATCAGAATCCCATTCCGTCTCCATTGATTTTTGGGTAAATTCCTCGCCAATGCCATTTAAGGCGGCCTAGGTGACCGAAATATCATTTTTGGCATGGGAGTAGAAAGTGATGGAAACTTCGTCCCACGTTCACCAACACAAAAGAAGCCCCACCGTGCAAGAATCGGATCAATCCGACAGGTTATTACGAAGGAGATATTGTCACATCGATTTCTCGGGGGTTGGAACAGCTGGTGTCATTTACCCCCTCAAAACTTATCCGATTTAGTCCACTCACACACCGATGGAAATCTTATCCAAATGGCTATGCGGCTGTCTGATCAGAATCCCATTCCGTCTGCGTTGATTTTAGGGCAAATTCCTCGCCAATGCCATTTAAGGTGGCAGAGGTGACCGATATCTCATTTTTTGCAGGGCAGCAAAAAGTGACGAAAACTTCGTCCCTGGTTCACCAACACAAAGGAAGCCCCACAGTGAAAGAAGCCCCACGGTGCAAGAATCGGATCAATCAGACAAGTGACGAAACAGATATGGCCAGATCGATTTCTCGGGGGCTGGGACACCGGGTGTCATTTGCCCCCTCAAAACTTATCCGATTTAGTCTACTCATACACCGATGGAAATCTTATCAGAAGGGCTACGGGTCTATTTTATTTGAATCCCATTATGTCTCCATTGCTTTTAGGGTAAATTCCTCGCCAATGCCATTTAAGGCGGCCTAGGTGACCGAAATATCATTTTTGGGCATGGGAGCAGAAAGTGACGGAAACTTCATCCCACGTTCACCAATACAAACGAAGCCCCACGGTGCAAGAATCGGATCAATCAGACAGGAGACGAAGGAGATATGGCCAGATCGATTTCTTGGGGGTTGGGACACCGGGTGTCATTTGGCCCCTCAAAACTTATCTGATTTAGTCCACTCACACACCGATGGAAATCTTATCCGAAAGGCTACGGAGTTGTTTGATCATAATCCCATTCCGTCTCTATTGATTTTAGGGCAAATTCCTCGCATGTGCCATTTAAGGCGGCAAAGGTGACCGAAATCTCATTTTTGGCACGGGAGCAGAAAGTGACGGAAACTTTGTCCCTTGTTAACCAACACAAAAGAAGCCCCACATTGAAAGAATCGGATCATTCCGACAGGTGACGAAGGAGATATTGCCAAATCGATTTCTCGGGGGTCGGGAAACTAGGTGTCATTTGCCCGCTCAAAACTAAGAAGTCCACTCACAGATGCAATCTTATCCAAAGGGCTATGGGGTTGTCTGATCAGAATCTTATTCCGTCTCTGTTGATTTTAGGGCAAATTCCTCGCAATGCCATTTAAGGCGGCAGAGGTGACCAAAATCTCATTTTTGGCATGGGAGCAGAAAGTGAAGGAAACTTCGTCCCTCATTCACCAACACAAAAGAAGCCCCACGGTGCAAGAATAAGATCAATCAGACAGAAGACGAAGGAGATATGGCCAGATCGATTTCTCGGGGGTCGGGACACCGGGTGTCATTTGGCCCCTCAAAACTTATCCGATTTAGTCCACTCACACACCGATGGAAATCTTTTCCAAAGGGCTATGGGGCTGTCTGATCAGAATCCCATTCAGTCTCTATTGATTTTAGGGCAAATTCCTAGCCAATGCCATTTAAGGTGACAGAGGTGTCCGAAATATCATTTTTGGCATGGGAGCAGAAAGTGACGGAAACTTCGTCCCACGTTCACCAACACAAAAGAAGCCCCACGGTGCAATAATCGGATCAATCAGACAGGAGACGAAGGAGATATGGCCAGAACGATTTCTTGGGGGTTGGGAGACCGGGTGTCATTTGGCCCCTCAAAACTTATTTGATTTAGTCCACTCACCCACCGATGGAAATCTTATTCGAAGGGCTACGGGGCTGTTTGATCATAATCCCATTCCGTCTCTATTGATTTTAGGGCAAATTCCTCGCCTGTGCCATTTAAGGCGGCAAAGGTCACCGAAATCACATTTTTGGCACGGGAGGAGAAAGTGACGGAAACTTTGTCCCTCGTTAACCAACACAAAAGAAGCCCCACTGTGAAAGAATCGGATCAATCAGACCGGTGATGATGAAGATATGGCCAGATCAATTTCTCGGGGGGCTGGAAACCGGGTGTCATTTGCCCCCTCAAAACCTATCCTATTTAGTCCACTCACTCACCGATGGAAATCTTATCCGAAGGGCTATGGGGCTTTCTGATCAGAATCCCATTCTGTCTCAGTTGATTTTATGGCAAATTCCTCGCCAATGCCATTTAAGGCGGGAGTGGTGACCGAAATCTCATTTTTTGCACGGGAGCAGAAAGTGATGGAAACTTCGTCCCTCGTTCACCAACACAAAAGAAGCCCCACTGTGTAAGAATTGGATCAATCAGACCGGTGACGAAGGAGATATGGCCCGATCAATTTCTCGGGGGGCGGGACATCGGGTATCATTTGCCCCCTCAAAACTTATCCGATTTAGTCCACCCACACACCGATGGAAAACTTATCCGAAGGGCTATGAGGCTGGCTGATGAGAATCCCATTCCGTTTCAGTTTATTTTAGGGCAAATTCCTCGCCAATGCCATTTAAGGTGGCAGAGGTGACCGAAATCACATTGTTGTCACGGGAGCAGAAAGCGACGGAAACTTCGTCCCTGGTTCACCAACACAAAAGAAGCCCCACGGTGCAAGAATTGGATCAACACGACAGGAGACGATGGAGATATGGCCAGTTTGATTTCTCGGGGGTCGGGACACCAGGTGTCATTTGGCCCCTCAAAACTTATCCGATTTAGTCCACTCACACACCGATGATAATCTTATCAGAAGGACTACGAGACTGTCTGATCAGAATCCCATTCCGTCTCTATTGATTTTAGGGCTAATTCCTCGCTAATGCCATTTAAGGCGGCAGAGGTGACTGAAATCTCATTTTTGGCACCAGAGCAGAAAGTGACAGAAATTGTGTCCCACGTTCACCAATACATAAAAAGCCTTACGGTGCAAGAATCGGATCAATCCGACCGGTGACGAAGAGTCAGATCGATTTCTCGGTGGTCGGGACACCTGGTGTCATTTACCCCCTTAAAACTTATCCAATTTAGTCCACTCACACACTGATGGAAATCTTATCCAAATGGCTATGGTGCTGTCTGATCAGAATCCCATCTCGTCTCCGTTGATTTTTAGGGCAAATTCCTCGCCAATGCCATTTAAGGCGGTAGAGGTGACCGAAATCTCATTTTTTGCATGGGAGCAAAAAGTGACGAAAACTTCGTCCCTGGTTCACCAACACAAAAGAAGCCCCACAGTGAAAGATGCCCCACGGTGCAAGAATCGCATCAATCAGACATGTGACGGAACAAATATGGCCAGATCGATTTCTCGGGGGTCGGGACACCGGGTGTTATTTGCCCACAAAAAACTTATTCGATTTAGTCCACTTACACACCGATGGAAATCTTATCCAAAGGGCTGTTGGGCTGTCTGATCAGAATCTTATTCCGTCTCTGTTGATTTTAGGGCAAATTCCTCGCCAATGCCATTTAAGGCGGCAGAGGTGACCAAAATCTTATTTTTGGCATGGGAGCAGAAAGTGACGGAAATCATTCACCAACACAAAAGAAGCCCCACGGTGCAAGAATAAGATCAATCAGACAGTAGACGAAGGAGATATGGCTAGATCGATTTCTCGGGGGTTGGGACACCGGGTGTCATTTGGCCCCTCAAAATTTATTCGATTTAGTCCACTCACACCCCGATGGAAATCTTTTCCAAAGGGCTATGGGGATGTCTGATCAGAATCCCATTCAGTCTCTGTTGATTTTAGGGCAAATTCCTCGCCAATGCCATTTAAGGTGACAAAGGTGTCCGAAATCTCATTTTTGGCACGGGAGCAAAAAGTGATGGAAACTTCGTCTCTGGTTCACCAAAACAAAAGAAGCCCCACAGTGCAAGAATCAGATCAATCAGACAGTTGACGAAGCAGATATGACCAGATCGATTTCTTGGGGGCCGGGACACCGGGTGTCATTTGCCCCCTCAAAACTTATCCGATTTAGTCCACTCATACACCGATGGAAATCTTATCCTAAGGGCTACGGGACTGTCTTATCAGAATATCGTTCCGTCTCTATTGATTTTAGGGTAAATTCCTCGTCAATGCCATTAAAGGCGGCACAGGAGACCGAAATCTCATTATTGGCACGGGAGAAGAAATTGACGGAAACTTCGTCTCTGGTTCACCAAAACAAAAGAAACCCCACAGTGCAAAAATCATATCAATCAGACAAGTGACGAAGCAGATATGGCCAGATCGATTTCTCGGGGGCTGGGACAACGGGTGTTATTTGCCCCCTCAAAACGTATCCGATTTAGTCCACTCCTACACCGATTGAAATCTTATCCGAACGGCTACGAGGTTGTCTTATCAGAATCCCATTCCGTCTCCAGTGATTTTAGGTTAAATTCCTCGCCAATGCCATTAATGGCGGCACAGGAGACCGAAATCTCATTTTTGGCATGGGAGCAGAAAGTGATGGAAACTTCATCCCTCGTTCACCAACACAAAAGAAGCCACACGGTGCAAGAATCGGATCAATTAGATCGGTGACGAAGAAGATATGGCCAAGTCAATTTCTCGGGTTCGGGATACCGCGTGTCATTTGCCCCCTCAAAACTTATCCGATTTAGTCCACTCACTCACCGATGGAAATCTTATCCAAATGGCTATGGGGCTGTCTGATCAGAATCTTATTCCGTCTCCGATGATTTTAGGGCAAATTGCTCTCCAATGCCATTTAAGGCGTTAGAGATGACCGAAATCTCATTTTTTGCACGGGAGAAGAAAGTGACAAAAACTTCGTCCTTGGTCACCATCACAAAAGAAGCCACATGGTGCAAGAATCGCATCAATCAGAAAGGTGACGAAACAGATAAGGCCAGATCGATTTCTCGGGGGCTGGGACACCGGGTGTCATTTGCCCCCTCAAAACTTATCCGATTTAGCCTACTCATACACCGATGGAAATCTTATCAGAAGGGCTACGGGTCTGTTTTAATAGAATCCCGTTCCGTCTCCATTGATTTTAGGGTAAATTCCTTGCCAATGCCATTTAAGGCGGCCTTGGTGACCGAGATATCATTTTTGTCAAGGGAGCAGAAAGTGATGGAAACTTCGTCCCACGTTCACCAACACAAAAGAAGCCCCACGGTGCAAGAATCGGATCAATCAGATAGGAGACGAAAGAGATATGGCCAGATCGATTTCTCGGGGGTCGGTACACAGGGTGTCATTTGGCCCCTCAAAAATTATCCGATTTAGTCCACTCACACACCGATGGAAATCTTATCCGAAGGGCTACGGTGATTTTTGATCAGAAACCCATTTCGTCTCTATTGATTTTGGGGCAAATTCCTCGCCAATGCCATTTAAGGCGGCCTAGGTGACCGAAATCTCATTTTTGGCATGGGAGCAGAAAGTGACAGGAACTTCGTCCCACGTTCACCAGCACAAAATAAGCTCCACGGTGCAAGAATCGGATCAATCAGACAGGAGACGAAGGAGATATGGCCAGATCGATTTCTTGGGGGTTGGGACACCGGGTGTCATTTGGCCCCTCAAAACTTATCTGATTTAGTCCACTCACACACCGATGGAAATCTTATCCGAAAGGCTACGGAGTTGTTTGATCATAATCCCATTCCGTCTCTATTGATTTTAGGGCAAATTCCTCGCCTGTGCCATTTAAGGCGGCAAAGGTGACCGAAATCTCATTTTTGGCACGGGAGCAGAAAGTGACGGAAACTTTGTCCCTTGTTAACCAACACAAAAGAAGCCCCACATTGAAAGAATCGGATCATTCCGACAGGTGACGAAGGAGATATTGCCAAATCGATTTCTCGGGGGTCGGGAAACTAGGTGTCATTTGCCCGCTCAAAACTAAGAAGTCCACTCACAGATGCAATCTTATCCAAAGGGCTATGGGGTTGTCTGATCAGAATCTTATTCCGTCTCTGTTGATTTTAGGGCAAATTCCTCGCAATGCCATTTAAGGCGGCAGAGGTGACCAAAATCTCATTTTTGGCATGGGAGCAGAAAGTGAAGGAAACTTCGTCCCTCATTCACCAACACAAAAGAAGCCCCACGGTGCAAGAATAAGATCAATCAGACAGAAGACGAAGGAGATATGGCCAGATCGATTTCTCGGGGGTCGGGACACCGGGTGTCATTTGGCCCCTCAAAACTTATCCGATTTAGTCCACTCGCACACCGATGGAAATCTTATCCAAAGGGCTATGGGGCTGTCTGATCAGAATTCCATTCCATCTCTGTTGATTTTAGGGCAAATTCCTAGCCAATGCCATTTAAGGCGGTAGAGGTGACCGAAATCTCATTTTTTGCACGGGAGCAAAAAGTGACGAAAACTTCGTCCCACGTTCACCAACACAAAAGAAGCCCCACGGTGCAAGAATCGGATCAATCAGACAGGAGACGAAGGAGATATGGCCAGATCGATTTCTCGGGGGTCGGGACACCGGGTGTCATTTGGCTCCTCAAAACTTATCCGATTTAGTCCACTCACACACCGATGGAAATCTAATTTGGGGCGAATTTCTCGCCAATGCCATTTAAGGCGGGGTGATCGAAATCTCATTTTTGGCATTGGAGCAGAAAGTGACAGAAACTTCGTCCCTGGTTCACCAACACAAAAGAAGTCCAACGATGCAAGAATCGGATCAATCAGACAGGTGATGACGTAGATATGGCCAGATCGATTTCTCGGTGGCCGGGACTCCGGGTTTCATTTGCCCCCTCAAAACTTATCCGATTTAGTCCATTCAGAAACCGATGGAAATTTATTCGAAGGGCTATGGACTGTCAGATAAGAATCCCATTCCGTCTCCTTTAATTTTAGTGCAAACTTCTCGCCAATGCCATTTAAGGCGGCAGAGGTGACCGAAATCTCATTTTTGGCACGGTAGCAGAAACTGACGGATACTTCGTCCCTGGTTCACCAACACAAAAGAAGCCCCACGGTGCAAGAATCTTATCAATCAAACGAAGCAGATATAGCCAGATCGATTTCTCGGTGGACGGGACACCGGGTGCCATTTGCCCCCTCAAAACTTATCCAATTTAGTCCACTCACACACCGATGTAAATCTTTTTCGAAGGGCTTTGCGGCTGTCTGATCAGAATCCCATTCCGTCTCTATTGATTTTAGGGAAAATTTCTCGCCAATGCCATTTAAGGTGGCAGAGGCGATCGAAATCTCATTTTTGGAACTGGAGCAGAAAGAGACGGCAACTTCGTCCCTGATTTACGAACACCAAAAGGAGCCCCACGGTGCAAGAATCGGATCAATCAGACAGCTGACGAAGCAGATATGGCCAGAACGATTTCTCGGTGGCCAGGTCACCGAGTGTTATTTACCCCCTCAACACTTATCTGATTTAGACCATTCACAAAACGATGGAAATCTTATTCGAAGGGCTATGGGACTGTCTGATAAGAATCCCATTCCGTCTCCGTTGATTTTAAATCAAATTTCTTGCCAATGCCATTTAAGGCGGCAGAGGTGACCGCAATCTCATGTTTGGCACGTGAGCAGAAAGTGATGGAAACTTCGTCACTGATTCACCAACACAAAAGAAGCCGCATGGTGCAAGAATCAGATCAATCAGACAAGTGACGAAGAAGATATGGCCAGATCAATTTCTCAGTGGCCGGGACACCGGGTGACCTTTTCCTTCTCAAATCTTATCAGATTTGGTCCACTCGCAAACAGATGGAAAACTTATCCGAAGGGCTATGGGGCTGTCTGATCAGAATGCCATTCCGTCTCCGTTGAATTTAGCGCAAATTTCACACCAATGTCATTTAAGGCGGCAGGGGTGACCGAAATCTTATTTTTGGCACTGGAGCAGAAAGTGACGGAAACTCCGTCCCTGGTTCACCAAGACAAAAGAAGCCCCACGGTGCAAGAATCGGATCAATCAGACAGGTGACGAAGCAGATATGGCCAGAACGATTTCTCGGTGGCCGGGACAACGGGTGTCATTTGCCCACTCAACACTTATCCGATTTAGTCCATTCTCAAACCGATAGAAATCTTAGTCGAAGGGCAATGGGACTGTCTGATAAGAATCCCATTCCATCTCAGTTGATTTTAGGGCAAGTTTCTTGCCAATACCATTTAAGGCGGCAGAGGTGACCGAATTCTCATATTTGGAACTGGAGTAGAAAGTAACAAAAACTTCGGCCCTGATTCTCCAACACAAAAGGAGCCCCATGGTGCAAGAATCGGATCAATCAGACAGCTGACGAAGCAGATATGGCCAGAACGATTTCTCGGTGGCCAGTACACCGAGTGTCATTTGCCCCCTCAACACTTATCCGATTTAGTTCATTCACAAACCAATGTAAATCTTTTTCGAAGGGTTATGGGATTGTCTGATAAGAATCCCATTCCGTCTCCGTTGATTTTAGGGCAAATTTCTCGCCAATGCAATCTAAGGCCCCAGAGGTGACCGAAATCTCATGTTTGGCACGGGAGCAGAAAGTGATGGAAACTTCGTCCCTGATTCACAAAAGAAGCCGCATGGTGCAAGAATCAGATCAATCAGACAGGTGACGAAGAAGATATGGCCAGATCAATTTCTCGGGGTCCTGGACACCGGGTATCCTTTTCCTTCTCAAATCTTATCAGATTTGGTCCACTCACAAACCGATGGAAAACTTATCCAATGGGCTATGGGCTGTCTGATCAGAATGCCATTCCGTCTCCGTTGATTTTAGGCAAATTTCTCGCCAATGCCATTTAATGCGGCAGAGGTGATCGAAATCTCATTTTTGGCATTGGAGCAGAAAGTGATAGAAACTTCGTCCCTAGTTCACCAACACAAAAGAAGTCACACGATGCAAGAATCGGATCAATCAGACAGGTGATGAAGCAGATATGGCCAGATCGATTTCTCGATGGCCGGGACTCCGGGTGTCATTTGCCCCCTTAAAACTTATCCGATTTTGTCCATTCACAGACCTATGGAAATCTTATTCGAAGGGATATGGACTGTCAGATAAGAATCCCATTCCGTCTCCGTTGATTTTGGGGCAAACTTCTCACCAATGCCATTTTAGGCGGCAGAGGTGACCGAAATCTCATTTTTTGCTCGGTAGCAGAAAGTGACGGAAACTTCGTCAATGGTTCACCAACACAAAAGAAGCCCCAGGGTGCAAGAATCGGATCAATCAGACAGGTTATGAAGTAGATATGGCCAGATTGATTTCTCGGTGGCCGGGACTCCGTGTTTCATTTGCCCCCTTAAAACTTATCCGATTTACTGCATTCACAAACCGATGGAAATCTTATTCGAAGGGCTATGGAATTGTCTGGTAAGAATCTCATTCCGTCTCCGTTGATTTTAGGGCAAATTTCTCGCCAATGCTATTTAAGGCGGCAGAGGTGACCGAAATCTCATGTTTAGCACGGAAGTAGAAAGTGACAGAAACTTCGTCCCGGGATCACCAACACAAAAGAAGTCACACGATGCAAGAATTGGATCAATCAGACAGGTGATGAAGCAGATATGGCCAGATCGATTTCTCGGTGGCCGGGACTCCAGGTGTCATTTGCCCCCTCAAGACTTATCTGATTTAGTCCATTCACAAACCGATGGAAATTTATTCGAAGGGCTACGGACTGTCAGATAAGAATGCCATTCCGTTTCCGTTGATTTTAGGGCAAACTTCTCGCTAATGCCATTTAAGGCGGCAGAGGTGACCGAAATCTCATTTTTGGCACGGGAGCAGAAAGTGACGGAAACTTCATCCCAGGTTCACCAGCACAAAAGAAGCCCCACGGTGCAAGAATCGGATCAATCAGACATGTGACGAAGCAGATATGGCCAGAACGATTTCTCGGTGGCCGGGACACCGAGTGTCATTTGCCCCCTCAAGACTAATCCGATTTAGTCCATTCACAAACCGATGGAAATGTATTCGAAGGGCTACGGACTATCAGATAAGAATGCCATTCCGTCTCCATTGACTTTAGGGCAAATTTCTCGCCAATGCCATTTAAGGCGACAGAGGTGACCGAAATCTCATGTTTGGAACGGCAGCAGAAATTGACAGAAATTCGTCCCTGATTCACCAACACAAAAGAAGCCCCACGGTGCAAGAATCGGATCAATCAGACAGCTGACGAAGTAGATATGGCCAGAACGGTTTCTCGGTGGCCAAGACACCGAGGGTCATTTGCCCCCTCAACACTTATCCGATTTTGTCCATTTACAAACCGATGGAAATCTTATTCGAAGTGCCATGGGACTGTCTGATAAGAATCCCATTCCGTCTCCGTTGATTTAAGGCAAATTTCTCGCCAATGCCATTTAAGGCGGCAGAGGTGACCGAAATCTCAGTTTGGAACGGGAGCAGAAAGTGACAGAACTTTCGTCCCTGATTCACCAACACAAAAGGAGCCCCACGGTGCAAGAATCAGATCAATCAGACAGCTGACGAAGCAGATATGGCCAGAACGATTTTTCGGTGGCCAAGACACCGAGTGTCATTTGCCCCCTCAACACTTATCCGATTTAGTTCATTCACAAACCAATGGAAATCTTATTCGAAGGGTTATGGGATTGTCTGATAAGAATCCCATTCTTTCTCCGTTGATTTTAGGGCAAATTTCTCGCCAATGCTATTTAAGGCGGCAGAGGTGACCGAAATCTAATGGTTGGCACGGGAGCAGAAACTGATGGAAACTTCGTCCCTGATTCACAAAAGAAGCTGCATGGTGCAAGAATCTGATCAATCAGACACGTGACGAAGAAGATGTGGCCAGATCAATTTCTCGGGGGCCGGGACACCGGGTATCCTTTTCCTTCTCAAATCTTCTCAGATTTGGTCCACACACAAACCGATGGAAAACTTATCCAATGGGCTATTGGCTGTCTGATCAGAATGCAATTCCGTCTCCGTTGATTTTAGGCAAATTTTACGCCAATGCCATTTAAGGCGGCAGAGGTGATCGAAATCTCATTTTTGGCATTGGAGCAGAAAGTGATAGAAACTTCGTCCCTGGTTCACCAACACAAAAGAAGTCACACGATGCAAGAATCGGATCAATCAGACAGGTGATGAAGCAGATATGGCCAGATCGATTTCTCGGTGGCCGGGACTCCGGGTGTCATTTGCCCCCTCAAAACTTATCCGATTTAGTCCATTCACAAACCGATGGAAATCTTATTCGAAGGGCTATGGACTGTCAGATAAGAATCCCATTCCGTCTTCCTTGATTTTGGGGCAAACTTCTCGCCAAGGCCATTTAGGACGGCAGAGGTGACCGACATGTCATTTTTTGCACAGGTAGCAGAAAGTGACGGAAACTTCGTCCCTGATTCACCAACACAAAAGAAGCCCCAGGGTGCAAGAATCGGATCAATCAGACAGGGGACGAAGTAAATATGGCCAGATCGATTTTTCGGTGGCCGGGACTCCGGGTTTCATTTGCCCCCTCAAAACTTATCCGATTTAGTCCATTCACAAACCAATGGAAATGTATTCGAAGGGCTATGGACTGTCAGATAAGAATCCCATTCCGTCTCCGGTTATTTTAGGGCAAACTTCTCGCCAATGCCATTTAAGGCGGCAGAGGTGACCGAAATCTCATTTTTGGCACGGTAGCAGAAAGTGACGGAAACTTCGTCCCTGGTTCACCAACACAAAAGAAGCCCCACGATGCAAGAATCGGATCAATCAGACAGGTGACGAAGTAGATATAGCCAGATCGATTTCTCGGTGGATAGGACACCGGGTGTCATTTGCCCCCTCAAAACTTATCCGATTTAGTCCACTCACACACCGATGTAAATCTTTTCGAAGGGCTATGGGGCTGTCTGATCAGAATCCCATTCCGTCTCCATTGATTTTACGGCAAATTTCTCGCCAATGCCATTTAAGGCCACAAAGGTGACCGAAATGTCATTTTTGGCACGGGAGCAGAAAGTGACGGAAACTTCATCCCAGGTTCACCAACACAAAAGAAGCCTCACGGTGCAAGAATCGGATCAATCAGACAGGTGACGATGCAGATATGGCCAGAACGATTTCTCGTTGGCCGAGACACCGGATGTCATTTGCCCCCTCAACACTTATCCGATTTACAAACCGATGGAAATCTTATTCGAAGGGCTATGGGACTGTCTGATCAGAATCCCATTCTGTCTCCGTTGATTTTAGGGCAAATTTCTCGCCAATGCCATTAAAGGCGGTAGGGGTGATCGAAATCTCATGTTTGGAACGGGAGCAGAAAGAGACGGAATCTTTGTCCCTGATTCACCAACACAAAAGGAGCCCCACAGTGCAAGAATCGGATCAATTAGACAGCTGACGAAGCAGATATGGCCAGAACGATTTCTCGGTGGCTAGGACAACGAGTGTCATTTGCCCACTCAACACTTATCCGATTTAGTTCATTCACAAACCAATGGAAATCTTATTCGAAGGGCTATGGTATTGTCTGATAAGAATCCCATTCCGTCTCCGTTGATTTTAGGAAAATTTCTCGCCAATGCTATTTAAGGCGGCAGAGGTGACCGAAATCTCATGTTTGGCACGGGAGTAAAAAGTGATGGAAACTTCGTCCCAGATTCACCAACACAAAAGCAGACGCATGGTGCAAGAATCAGATCAATCAGAGACACGTGACGAAGAAGATATGGCCAGATCATTTTCTCGGGGGCCGGGGACACCGGGTGTCCTTTTCCTTCTCAAATCTTAACAGATTTGGTCCACTCACAAACAGATGGAAAACTTATCCGAAGGGCTATGGGGCTGTCTGATCAGAATGCCATTCCGTCTCCGTTGATTTTAGGGCAAATTTATCACCAATGCCATTTAAGGCGGCAGGGGTGACCGAAATCTCATTTTTGGCATGGGAGCAGAAAATGACGGAAACTTCGTCCCTGATTCACCAACACAAAAGGAGCCCCACGGTGCAATAATCGAATCAATCAGACCGCTGACGAAGCAGATATGGAAAGAACGATTTCTTGGTGGCCAGGACACCGAGTGTCATTTGCCCCCTCAACACTTATCCGATTTAGTCCATTAACAAACCGATGGAAATCGTATTCGAAGGGCTATGGGACAGTCTGATAAGAATCCCATTCCGTCTCCGTTGATTTTAGTGCAAATTTCTTGCCAATACCATTTAAGGCGGCAGAGGTGACCAAAATCTCATATTTGAACGGGAGTAGAAAGTGACGAAAACTTCGGCCCTGATTCACCAACACAAAAGGAGACCCACGGTGCAAGAATCGGATCAATCAGACAGAAGACGAAGCAGATATGGCCAGAACGATTTCTCGGTGGCCGGGACACCAGGTGTCATTTGCCCCATCAACACTTATCCAATTTGTTCCATTCACAAACCGATGGAAATCTTATTCGAAGGGCTATGGGACTCTGTCTGATAAGAATCTCATTCCGTCTCCGTTGAGTTTAGGGCAAATTTCTCGCCAATGCCATTTAAGGCGACACAGGTGACCGAAATCTCATGTTTGGAACGGCAGCAGAAAGTGACGGAAACTTCGTCCCTGATTCACCAACACAAAAGGAGCCCCACGGTGCAAGTATCGGATCAATCAGACAGCCGACGAAGCAGATATGGCCAGAACGATTTCTCGGTGGCCAATACACCGAGGGTCGTTTGCACCCTCAACACTTATCCGATTTAGTCCATTCACAAACCGATGGAAATCTTATTCAAAGTGCCATGGGAATGTCTGATAAGAACCCCATTTCGTCTCCATTGATTTAAGGGCAAATTTCTCGCCAATGCCATTTAAGGCGGTAGAGGTGAACGAAATCTCATGTTTGGAACGGGAGCAGATAGTGACAGAAACTTCGTCCCTGATTCACTAACACAAAAGGAGCCTCACGGTGCAAGAATCGGATCAATCAGACAGCTGACGAAGCAGATATGGCCAGAACGATTTCTCGGTGGCCAGGACACCGAGTGTCATTTGCCCCCTCAACACTTCTCCGATTTAGTTCATTCACAAACCAATGGAAATCTTATTCGAAGCGTTATGGGATTGTCTGACAAGAATCCCATTCCGTCTCCGTTGATTTTAGGGCAAAATTCTCGCCATTGCTATTTAAGGCGGCAGAGGTGACCAAAATCTCATGTTTGGCATGGGAGCAGAAAGTGATGGAAACTTCATCCCTGATTCACAAAAGAAGCCACATGGTGCAAGAATCAGATCAATCAGACAGGTGACAAAGAAGATGGGGCCAGATCAATTTCTCGGGGGCCGGGACACCGGGTATCCTTTTCCTTCTCAAATCTTATCAGATTTGGTCCACTCACAAACCGATGGAAAACTTATCCAATGGGCTATATGGGCTGTCTAATCAGAATGCCATTCCGTCTCCGTTGATTTTAGGCATATTTCTCGCCAATGCCATTTAAGGCGGCAGATGTGATCGAAATCTCATTTTTGGCACGGTAGCAGAAAGGGACGGAAACTTCGTCCCTGGTTCACCAACACAAAAGAAGACCCACGGTGCAAGAATCGGATCAATCAGACAGGTGACGAAGCAGATATAGCCAGATCGATATCTCGGTGGACCGGACACCGGGTGTCATTTGCCCCCTCAAAACTTATCCGATTTAGTCCACTCACACACCGATGGAAATCTTTTTCGAAGGGCTATGTGGCTGTCCGATCAAAATCCCATTCCGTCTCCATTGATTTTACGGCAAATTTCTCGCTAATGCCATTTAAGGCGACAGAGGTGACCGAAATCTCATTTTTGGCACGGGAGCAGAAAGTGACGAAAACTTCATCCCATGTTCACCAACACAAAAGAAGCCTCACGGTGCAAGAATCGGATCAATCAGACAGGTGACGAAGCAGATATGGCTAGAACTATTTCTCGGTGGCTGGGACACCGGGTGTCATTTGCCCCCTCAACACTTATCCGATTTAGTCCATTAACAAACCGATGGAAATCTTATTCGAAGGGCTATGGGACTGTCTGATAAGAATCCCATTCCGTCTCCGTTGATTTTAGTGCAAATTTCTTGCAAATGCCATTTAAGGCGGCAGAGGTGACCGAAATCTCATATTTGGAACGGGAGTAGAAAGTGACAAAAACTTCGGCCCTGATTCACCAACACAAAAGGAGACCCACGGTGCAAGAATCGGATCAATCAGACAGGTGACGAAGCAGATATGGCCAGAACGATTTCTCGGAGGCCGGGACACCGGGTGTCATTTGCCCCATCAACACTTATCCAATTTGTTCCATTCACAAACCGATGGAAATCTTATTCGAAGGGCTATGGGACTCTGTCTGATAAGAATCCCATTCTGTCTCCGTTGACTTTAGGGCAAATTTCTCGCCAATGCCATTTAAGGCGACAGAGGTGACCGAAATCTCATGTTTGGAACGGCAGCAGAAAGTGACGGAAACTTCGTCCCTGATTCACCAACACAAAAGGAGCCCCACGGTGCAAGAATCGGATCAATCAGACAGCTGACGAAGCAGATATGGCCAGAACGATTTCTCGGTGGCCAATACACTAAGGGTCATTTGCATCCTCAACACTTATCCGATTTAGTCCATTCACAAACCGATAGAAATCTTATTCAAAGTGCCATGGGAATGTCTGATAAGAACCCCATTCCGTCTCCGTTGATTTAAGGGCAAATTTCTCGCCAATGCCATTTAAGGCGGTAGAGGTGAACTGATGGGGCTGCATCCAAGTTAACCAACGACAACAATAGAGATCCCTTGATCATTCATGGTGGGCCGGTTACAAGAGATAGAGCTAAGAAGATAAAGGAGGCCATGGTGTTGATTATAGCTGAAATGAAAGCCCAAGTCCAAGAGCAATCTACGTTGGGCCAAATGGTGAATCTTATACAAGTCGGTGGGCTGAATCCAACTTGAAGAATGGGCTATTTACAAATCAGATTTGGAGGCCCAAGATGAGGAATAAAGATGCATATTTTCGTGCATGTTCAAGAGGGCAAATAAAGAGTCATGTTAGTTTCTTTATTATGACTTAAATAAGTGACTTTTGAGTCCAAGGGTCATAGGTACTTAATAAGTGATGTAATGAGTGTTAAATAAGTCTATTTATGAGTTTAATTAGTGTTATCAATGATAGGATACCAAGAATCGTTTCCTAGCCTATAAATAGACTTGTAAATCTCTTGTAAGAGGACACCTTGAGTTATAAACGAAAATTGGCTTTGCCTTTGTGAGTTGAATTTCTCTCTTGTAGAGTTTTCACTTGTTCCGAACTTATCAAGGCTAGTGAGCAAAGTCTTGTGGCGTTCAACCATACCGAGGTTCTTGGCTGATTATATAGCCAACGGGTCGAGGTTTTCTTCGCTCTAGGAGGTGATCAAACTGGATTCTCGATCTAGGGAGACCGTTGCCTACCTCTTATACGAAGGGTTCTTGGATCTTTTATCCAACGGGTCCTCCGTCCGTATCATTTGGTATCAGAGCAATCTAGTATTGATCTCAACCTTTGCTCTTCAATTCTAC
Organism: Schizonepeta tenuifolia; assembly: GCA_029490685.1. Classification (NCBI taxonomy): domain Eukaryota; kingdom Viridiplantae; phylum Streptophyta; class Magnoliopsida; order Lamiales; family Lamiaceae; genus Schizonepeta; species Schizonepeta tenuifolia. The sequence goes on along the minus strand of JANLIY010000200.1, from coordinate 13,789 downwards.
ATCTTCTCTATATTGTATCCATCCTTGTGTCTTTGTTGCTGCAAAAAAAAAAAGAAAGGAAAAAGAAAGAAAAAGAAAAAGGAAAAAAAAAATCAGTTTAAAAAAATACAAAAAAAAAACGAAAATCATTTGAATTGTTCCATAAGGGCTGAAGTGTGGTGATTGCTACATCTCTTGTTCTAATCTTGATTTGTTCTAGTTCATTTGAATTCCTACAAGTGAGAATTGAGTGGTAAAAGGCATTGAGTGGTGAGTTTATTTGAGGGGAGGTAAAAGCCTACGAGTGATACACGAGTGTTTGGTGAGGTTTCTTTTTATTTTACTTTTTTTTTTTTTTTACTTTTTGTGTGATACACGAGTGAATTGTGAGGACATGGGCGATAATATCAATCAAAATCCAAATGAATTTACACTGCAAGCTATGCAACAACAATTTGCTAGATTTAACACTATTTTGGAGAGCGTATCAGATCGCTTGGAGAATTTGGAGCTACAAGGACAACAAAGGAATCATGATGAAAGGGAGAGTGAAGAAGAAGAGGAAGCAAAATCCATGCATCGAGCTCCAAGGCATAATGGTAGAAGGAGGCTTCAAAATGAAGTTGATCGTGACTTGGGAAGCATCAAGTTGAAAATTCCTGCTTTCCAAGGAAGGAGTGATCCCGAGGCCTATTTGGAGTGGGAGCGGAAGGTGGAACTCATCTTTGAGTGTCACAACTACTCCGATGAGAAGAAGGTCAAACTTGCTGTAATTGAATTCACCGACTATGCTCTAGTTTGGTGGGATCAATTGACAACAAATAGAAGACGCTATGGAGAGAGACCAATTTCCACTTGGGATGAAATGAAGTCCATAATGCGTAAGAGATTTGTTCCTTCTCATTACTTTCGTGAATTGTATCAAAAATTACAAAGTTTGAGTCAAGGTACTAAATCTGTTGATGAGTTCTACAAAGAGATGGAGATTGCCATGATAAGGGCAAATGTTGAAGAAGATAGAGAAGCAACAATGGCTCGATTTCTATGCGGGCTGAATAGGGAGATTGCGAACGTCGTTGATCTTCAACACTATGTGGAGCTTGAAGATATGGTTCATATGGCCATGAAGGTGGAGCGGCAATTGAAGAAGAAGGGAACCTTCCAAAAGAATTTCCCAACGAGTTCTCAATCTTCAAAGCCGAAGGAGTGGACATCTTCGAAACCGACATTTGGGGCTGCTTCAAAACCTCAAAATCAGATGTCAAAACCTTTCAATGAAGTTGATAAAGGCAAAGGTACCTCTACTTCTACTCCCAATACTACTAGAACTAGAGATGTCAAATGTTTTCGCTGTCATGGAATTGGACACATTGCATCTGAATGTCCAAACAAAAGGGTGATGGCTGTAAAGTCTAATGGGGAGCTAGAATCGGAAAGAGAACATGAAGATGATGGTGGAGATGAACAGCCTGAAGAGATCACACCGGAACACGGAGAGCTATTTGTGGTTCGAAGAGCTCTTAATGTGCAAGTCAAAGGTGATGATCAACAAAGGGAGAACATCTTTCACACAAGGTGTTTGGTCCAAGGTAAAGTTTGCATGATGATTATTGATGGTGGGAGTTGTACTAACGTTGCAAGTTCAGATATGGTGGACAAGATGAAGTTAGCAACCCAAAAGCATCCTCAACCATACAAGCTTCAATGGTTGAATGAATGTGGTGAAATTCGTGTGACTAAACAAGTTCTAATTTCATTTTCCATTGGCAACTATAAGGATGATGTTCTTTGTGATGTGGTACCAATGCATGCTAGTCACATTCTCTTGGGCAGGCCTTGGCAATTCGATCGGAGGGTGATTCATGACGGTTTTCAAAATCGTTATACCTTCAAGCACAATAACAAATCTGTCATGTTTGTGCCATTGACTCCACAACAAGTTCATGAGGACCAAATAAAGATGTCTCAAATGAGGAGAGCTAGAGAGAACGAGGGAAAGAAAAGTGAGGGAGTTGATACACATATGAGAGAAAAAAAGAGTGGAGAGAATACACGAGAGGGAAAGGAAAAACAAAACTTCTTTGTGAGAGCAAAAGAGATGAAGAGAGCAATAGTTGAAGAAGAGAGTGTGTTGATCTTGGTGTACAAAGAGTCTTTTTTAGCACTAACGAATTAACCCCATCTTTGCCTAGTACCTTTGTGTCTCTTTTGAAGGAATTTGAAGACGTTTTCCCGGAAGAGGAGCCAAGTGGTTTACCTCCGTTAAGAGGTATTGAACATCAAATTGATTTTGTGCCCGGAGCTGTGCTTCCAAACCGACCAGCCTATAGAGCCAATCCGGAAGAGACTAGGGAGATCCAAAGGCAAGTGGAAGACTTGATGGAGAAGGGAAGAGTTCGTGAGAGCATGAAGTCCATGTGCCGTACCGGTGATCGTTGTATCCAAGAAAGATGGATCATGGAGGATGTGCACCGATTGTCGAGCAATCAATAAGATCACGGTAAAGTATCGCTATCCTATTCCTAGGTTAGACGATATGCTTGATGAGTTGCATGGGGCTGTTGTGTTTACTAAGATTGATTTGAAAAGTGGTTATCATCAAATTCGAATTCGAGAAGGAGATGAGTGGAAAACTGCTTTTAAAACAAAGTATGGTCTTTATGAATGGTTAGTAATGCCTTTTGGTTTAACTAATGCACCTAGTACTTTCATGAGATTGATGCATCATGTTTTGCGAAGTTTCATTGGGAAATTTGTGGTTGTTTACTTTGATGATATTTTGATCTATAGCAAAAATGTGGATGAACATCTTGACCATGTGCGTGCTGTTTTAGACACCTTAAGAAAGGAATCATTGTATGCTAATCTTAAGAAGTGTTCTTTTTGCATGGATAAAGTTGTTTTTCTTGGTTTTGTTGTAAGTGCTAATGGGATTGAAATGGAGAGGGAAAAAGTGCAAGCTATCTTACAGTGGCCAACTCCTCAAAACATTGCTCAAGTAAGAAGTTTTCATGGTCTTGCAAGTTTTTATAGGAGGTTTGTTAAAGATTTTAGCACAGTTGCTGCACCTTTGAATGAGATTGTGAAAAAAGATGTTGGTTTTCATTGGGGAGAGAAACAAGAACATGCTTTTAATCTTCTTAAAGAGAAACTAACTAGTACTCCTATTCTTGCATTGCCTAACTTCGATAAAACTTTTGAGCTTGAATGTGATGCATCCGGAGTGGGTGTAGGAGCTGTTTTGTTGCAGGATGGAAAGCCAATTGCTTACTTTAGCGAGAAGTTGAAGGGCGCTCAATTGAATTATCCAACCTACGACAAGGAGTTGTATGCTTTGGTGAGAGCTTTTGAAACGTGGCAGCATTACTTGTGGCCTAAAGAGTTCGTTGTTCACACGGATCATAAATCTCTCAAATACCTTAAAGGTCAAGGAAAGCTTAGCAAGAGGCATGTTAAGTGGGTGGAATTCATTGAATCATTTCCTTATGTGATCAAGTATAAGAAGGGCAAGGAGAATATTGTGGCTGATGCGTTGTCTCGGAGGTATTGTTTAATCTCTACTTTGAGTTCTAAACTTCTTGGTTTTGAGTCAATTAAGGAGATGTATACTAATGATTCTGATTTTGCTTCGATATATCTAGCTTGTGAGCATGCTGCATTTGATAAGTTTTATAGGCATGAGGGCTACTTGTTTAGAGAGTCTAAGTTGTGCATTCCTAAGTGTTCCATGCGTGAGTTGCTTGTTCGTGAAGCTCATGGTGGTGGGTTAATGGGGCATTTTGGAGTTCATAAGACTTTGGATGTTTTGCATGAACATTTTTATTGGCCTAAAATGCGTGTTGATGTTGAAAGAATTTGTGGTAGATGTATAACTTGCATGCAAGCTAAATCCAAATCACATCCACATGGTTTGTATACACCTTTACCTATTCCTAATGCACCTTGGGAGAACATTTCTATGGACTTTGTTTTGGGTTTGCCTAGAACAAGTAGGGGTAAGGATTCTGTATTTGTTGTTGTTGATAGATTTTTAAAATGGCACATTTCATACCATGTCATAAGAGTGATGATGCTACTCATATTGCTGATTTGTTCTTTAAAGAAATTGTGCGTTTGCATGGAATTCCAAGAAGCATTGTTAGTGATCGAGATGTGAAGTTTTTGAGTCATTTTTGGCGTGTGTTATGGAATAAATTGGGAACTAAACTTCTGTTTTCTACTACTTGTCATCCCCAAACCGATGGACAAACCGAAGTAGTTAATAGGACTTTATCTCAATGTGCTTCGAACATTGATTCAAAGGAACTTGAAAAGTTGGGAGGATTGCTTACCTTTTGCTGAATTTGCTTATAATCGAAGTGTTCATTCTGCTACTAACTTTTCTCCATTTGAAGTTGTTTATGGCTTTAATCCATTGAGTCCACTTGATCTTATTCCAATTCCAATTGAGGAACGAGCTAGTCTTGATGGTAAAGCTAAGGCAGAAATGGTGAAAAAGTTGCATGAGAAGGTGAAGCAAAACATTGAGAAGAGGACGGAGCAATACATCAAGCAAGCAAACAAGGGCCGAAAGCAAGTCATCTTTAAGCCGGGAGATTGGGTTTGGCTACACTTGAGAAAGGAGAGGTTTCCATCCAAAAGGAAGTCCAAGTTGCAACCAAGAGGAGATGGACCATTTCAAGTCATTGCACGAGTGAATGATAATGCTTACAAACTAGACCTACCGGGTGAGTATAATGTAAGTGCTACTTTCAATGTTGCTGATTTGTCTCCTTATCTTGGTGATTTAGATTCGAGGACGAATCCTTTTGAAGAAGAAGGGAATGATGGGGCTGCATCCAAGTTAACCAACGACAACAATAGAGATCCCTTGATCATTCATGGTGGGCCGGTTACAAGAGCTAGAGCTAAGAAGATAAAGGAGGCCATGGTCGATCGGCTCGGGAGCCCTGTAATCACGTACCCTCTAGGCGGAACACGATACGGATAACACCATGACTAGTTGTCTTATGGATAACTTGACATCAACGCCTCAATCCTTAGACCAACATATCATGATGAAATCTTTACCAAAATCCACCGTACATAATACAGGGACCGTAGCTAACACTTTTCTGATGTACAGGATCCTTTTAACAAAGGCAAGTACAGAGCATACTTTGTGTGTATATACAGACCTTGGGAGATCATAAATATCTATGAAGATATCTAGAGGACTTTCGGGAGAAGGAGAAGGTTTAGCTGGAATTCATAAGTAAAGAGATAGGTTTTATTTCTTTTTTCCGTTTTTTACATTCAGCATGCACCAAGCCTATATATAGGACTATGGCTGCAACATGCATCTCTATCTCTATTACAACAAGGTAGACGCGTATTTACAAGATGAAGGCCACGTATCTAGGATGAAAGACACGTATCTATGGCTGCATGGATGAAGAAGTAGCATGAGGTGGCAAGCTCTTGTCATCTTTATCTATATCCATGTGATTGCCTTGGTTGTCTTCATCTTCCGAGGACCATGGTATTTGTAATTTGATGAAGTATTCCAAGATGATTTTATCATCTTCTTCAATGATGTGTCTCTTCCTTGCTTCTTTGTCTGCATTAGGCTGGATGGCTTTATTGGGCATCTTGGAACTTGCTTCTTTGTTGGTATTAGGCTGGATGGCTTTATTAGGCATCTTGGAACTTGCTTCTTTGTATGCATTAGGCTTCTTGGTATTTGGTCCCTTGGCTGGTTCCTTCATCGTCAGAAGAGTAAATGCTGGCCCGTATTGATTCGAGGACAAAAGAGGTGTAGGTAAGTCCTTCGGGATGATCCAGAGGAGTCACTTTGTTGGTGAGACATAGGTGGATATACATCTGCCTTTGTTCGAACAAATTATCTCCGGTTGAGCCAGCTGTGGTCTTCCATTTATAGTACATTGGAAGAGGGACCAGATGTCCTTTTATGTCATTGGAATAAGGTCTATGACACATCAGGACTAGGTGTGGATTTGGTTTGTCTTCATTAGCATCTTGTAATTCATGATAGAGTAAGGATAGCCATTCTTCTGCTGAGGCATACCATGTCAAGAGGTTCCATTGCAGAGTGTTATCATTCTCGGTGTTGCAAAAGAATGATATCATTTCTTCAATACAGAGTTCGATGGCATGATAATAAAGAGATGATAAACACCAAAGATACCAGAACATGTTGGGTATGACAGAGGTTGAAAGGTTGAGATAAGTTACCATAAGAAAAGGTTTATGTATATCAAAACACGCTTTTTCTAAGGGTAACTTGGTCTCCAGGATATAACTAGAGAGAACTTGAACATATTTTGCCTTGCAAATAACCGGATCTCACGAATGGTTTCGAATGATTTAACATAAGGAGGAAAAGTGAGATCTGGTGGTTTTGGAACGGCCAAGGAATTGTTTGAAAGAAATGGAGTTTTTCCCTTCCCCCTACACAGATGAATGACTGTCGTGGTTTCTTTTTCTTGACCATGAAGATTATAGGGAGAATTTGTGTAGAAGATACGAGTTGTAAGGTTGGTTTTCTGGAAAGATAATCAGGAATAATATTATCTTTACCTTTGATGTGTTGGACGGTGAACTGATATTTGGAAAACCAATCTCTGAGACGAAGAAGTTGCTTTTCAGGTACTCCTTTGTGCTTGAGCTCCATTATAGCTGGGAAAGATGTATTATCCAGTTGGACAATAAACTCGTAGCCGACAAGATGGAACTCGAACTTTTTGATGCCATTCTTTACCGCCAGTATTTCTTTGTAGACGGCATGGTAGTGCTTTTCAGAATCTTTGAATTGGCCGCTGGCATGTGCACAATAGTGTATCTTTGCGTCTTTCTTTTCTAGTAAAATTGCTCCCCAATAATCATCGCTTGCATCAGTTTGGAGGATTCTTTGGCCATCACCCGGGATTCGCAGAGGTGCGAAATTCTGGCATATGTCTTTAAGATGTTGGACAGCTTCTGTTTGCAACTTTCCCCAAGGTGGAGGATTCTTTCTAAGAAGTTTAGAAAGATGGCAGGTATACCGGGAGCAGCTTGGGATGATGTCTTTGACATAATTCACAATTCCAAGGAACTGTTGAATTTCCTTCACAGAGAACTTTTCTTTGGGAACTTTAGAAGTTCCTGAGCAATGTGTGGGCCTGGTTCATAATTCCCATCTGATATCTTCATTCCAAGAAAGTCTATACAAGACTGGCTAATCGTGCTTTTCTTTTCAGATAGCATTATTCCAAAAGTGCGAACCACTTCAAGAAATTTTTTGAGCAGGACATAATGCTCTCCCTTGGTTTTTGAGTATAACAAAATATCATCAATATAAATCAATAGGATAAGATTTCCATCGGTGTGTGAGTGGACTAAATCGGATAAGTTTTGAGGGGGCAAATGACACCCGGTGTCCCGGCCTCCGAGGAATCGATCTGGACATATCTGCTTCGTCACCTGTCAGATTGATCCGATTCTTGCACCGTGGGGCTTTTTTTGTGGTTGTGAACGAGGGACAAAGTTTCCGTCACTTTTTGCTCCCGTGCCAAAAATGAGATTTCGGTCAATTCTGTTGTCTTAAATGGCATTGACGAGGAATTAGCCCTAATATCAACGGAGACGGAATCGGATTCTGATCAGATAGCCTCGTAGCCCTTCGGATAAGATTTCCATCAGTGTGTGAGTGGACTAAATCGGATAAGTTTTGATGGGCTAAATGACACCCGGTGTCCCGACACCCGAGAAATTGATCTTGCCATATCTCCTTCCTCTCCTGTCTGATTGATCCGATTCTTGCACCGTGGGGCTTCTTTTGTGTTGGTGAACGAGGGACAAAGTTTCCATCACTTTCTGCTCCTGTGCCAAAAATGAGATTTCTGTCACCTCTGTCGCCTTAAATGGCATTGGCGAGGAATTTGCCCTAAAATCTACTGAGACGGAATGGGATTCTGATCAGACAGCCCCGTAGACCTTCGGATAAAATTTCCATCGGTGTCTGAATGGATTAAATCGGATAAGTTTTGAGGGAGCAAATGACACCCGGTGTCCCTGCCCCGAGAAATCGATCTGGCCATATCTGCTTCGTCACCTGTTTGATTGATCCGATTCTTGCACTGTGGGGCTTCTTTTGTGTTGGAGAACCAGGGACAAAGTTTCCGTCACTTTCTGCTCCCGTGCCAAAAATGAGCTTTCGTTCTCCTCTGCCGCCTTAAATGACATTAGCTAGGAATTTGCCCTAAAATCAACAGAGACGGAATGGGATTCTGACCAGACAACCCCATAGCCCTTTGGATAAGATTTTCATCGGTGTGTGAGTGGACTGAATCGGATAAGTTTTGAGCGGGCAAATTACACCCAGTGTCCCGACCCCCAATAAATCGATCTTGCAATATCTCCTTCGTCACATGTCGGATTGATCTCATTCTTGCACCGTGGGGCTTCTTTTGTGTTCGTGAACGAGGGATAAAGTTTTCGTCACTTTTTGCTCCCGTGCCAAAAATGAGATTTCGGTCACCTCTACCGCCTTAAACTTGTGCAAGTGCGATTCATATCACTAGGATGTAAATTTCTCTAATTATCAATCAATTAGTGCGGTTTCTGTTTGAGAGCTATATTTTGGACGCCACTAATTTTTACCCTATTGAATCATTAATTATTATTACTAGTAATATAGTATTACTATATTAATACTATTTTTTTGTACTTCAAAATATTCGATGGATTTGTTTATAATTAACTACTATTTTAATAGATTTTTTTTGAAAGATAATTGTTGGCTATGATTCGAAATTATTATCTTTCACAAATGAATGATTTTAACACTCTACACGAGTATGTACCGGGAATTGGCATTGGTGAGGAATTATACCTAAAATCAGCGGAGACGGAATGGGATTCTGATCAGACGGCTGTCTGATCAGAATCCCATTCCGTCTCCGCTGATTTCAATCGGTGTGTGAGTGGACTAAATAGGATAAGTTTTGAGGGATCAAATGACACCCGGTGTCCAGACCCCCGAGAAATGGATCTGGTCATATCTTCTTCGTCACCAGTCTGATTGATCTGATTCTTGCACCGTGGGGCTTCTTTTGTGTTGGTAAACGAGGGACGAAGTTTCCGTCACTTTCTGCTTCAATGCCAAAAATGTGATTTCGGTCTCCTGTGCCGCCTTTAATGGCATTAGTGAGGAATTTACTCCTAAATTAAAGGAGACGGAACGGGATTCTGATAAGACGACGTAACCCTTAGGATAAGATTTCTATTGGCGTGTGAGTGGACTAAATCGGATAAGTTTTGAGCGGGCAAATGACACCAAGTGTCCCGACCCCCGAGAAATCGATCTGGCAATATCTCCTTCGTCACCTGTCGGATTGAACCGATTCTTGCACCGTGGGGCTTCTTTTGTGTTGGTGAACGAGGGATAAAGTTTCCGTCACTTTCTGCTCCGTGCCAAAAATGAGATTTCGGTCACCTCTGCCATCTTAAATGGCATTGGCGAGGAATTAGCCCTAAAATCAACTGAGACGGAATCGGATTCTGATAAGATAGCCCCGTAGCCCTTCGGATAAGATTTCCATCGGTGTGTAAGTGGACTAAATCGGATAAGTTTTGATGGGCCAAATGACACCCGTATCCAGACACCCGAGAAATCGATCTGGCCATATCTCCTTCCTCTCCTGTCTGATTCATCCGATTCTTGCTCCGTGGGACTTCTTTTGTGTTGGTGAACATGGGACGAAGTTTCCGTCATTTTTCTTGCTCCCGTGCCAAAATGAGATTTCGGTCTCCTCTGCTGCTTTAAATGGCATTAGCGAGGAATTTGCCCTAAAATAAATTGAGACGGAATGGGATTCTGATCAGACTGCCCCATAGCCCTTTGGATAAGATTTCCATCGGTGTGTGAATGGACTGAATCGGATAAGTTTTGAGCGGGCAAATGACACCCAGTGTCCCGACCCCCGAGAAATCGATCTGGCAATATCTCCTTCGTCACTTGTCGGATTGATCCGTTTCTTGCACCGTGAAGCTTCTTTTGTGTTGGTGAACGAGGGACAAAGTTTCCGTTTCTTTCTGCTCCCTTGCCAAAAATGAGATTTCGGTCACCTCTGCCGCCTTAAATGGCATTGGCGAGGAATTATCCCTAAAATCAGCGGAGACGGAATATGATTATGATCAGAGAACCTACCCTTTGGATAAGATTTCCATCGGTGTGTGAGTGGACTAAATCGAATAAGTTTTGAGTGGGCCCAAATAACACCCGGTGTAACCGACCCCCGAGAAATCGATCTGGCCATATCTGCTTCCTCACCTGTTTGATTGATCCGATTCTTGCACTGTGGGGCTTCTTTTGTGTTGGTGAACCAGGGACGAAGTTTCCGTCACTTTCTGCTCTTGTGCCAAAATGAGATTTCGGTCACCTCTGTCGTCTTAAATGGCATTGGCGAGGAATTTGCCCTAAAATCAACAGAGACGGAATGAGATTCTGATAAGACAGCCCCATAGCCCTTTGGATAAGATTTTCCATCAGTGTGTGAGTGGACTGAATCAGATAAGTTTTGAGCGGGCAAATGACACCCAGTGTCCCGACCCCCGAGAAATCGATCTGGCAATATCTCCTTCGTCACATGTCGGATTGATCCGATTCTTGCACCGTGAAGCTTCTTTTGTGTTGTTGAACCAGTGACGAAGTTTCCGTCACTTTCTGCTCCCGTGCCAAAAATGAGATTTCGGTCTCCTCTGCCGCCTTAAATGGCATTAGCGAGGAATTTGCCCTAAAATCAACAAAGACGGAATGGGATTCTGATCAGACAGCCCCATAGCCCTTTGGATAAGATTTCCAACGGTGTGTGAGTGGACTGAATCGGATAAGTTTTGAGCGGGCAAATGACACCCAGTGTCCCGACCCCCGAGAAATCGATCTGGCAATATATCCTTCGTCACATGTCGGATTGATCCGATTCTTGCACCGTGAAGCTCTTTTGTGTTGGTAAACCTGGGACGAAGTTTCCGTCACTTTCTGCTCCCGTGCCAAAAATGAGATTTCGGTCTCCTCTGCCGCCTTAAATGGCATTAGCGAGGAATTTGCCCTAAAATCAACAGAGACGGAATGGCATTCTGATGAGACAGCCCCATAGCCCTTTGGATAAGATTTTCCATCAGTGTGTGAGTGGACTGAATCGAATAAGTTTTGAGCGGGCAAATGACACCCATGTCCCGACTCCCGAGAAATCGATCTGGCAATATCTCCTTCGTCACATGTCGGAGTGATCCGATTCTTGCACCGTGAAGCTTCTTTTGTGTTGGTGAACCAGTGACGAAGTTTCCGTCACTTTCTGCTCCCGTGCCAAAAATGAGATTTCGGTCTCCTATGCCGCCTTTAATGGCATTGGCGAGGAATTTACCCTAAAATCAATGGAGACAGAACGGGATTCTGATAAGACAGTCCCGTAGCCCTTAGGATACGATTTCCATCGGTGTATGAGTGGACTAAATCGGATAAGTTTTGAGGGGGCAAACGACACCCGGTGTCCCCGCCACCGAGAAATCGATCTTGCCACATCTGCTTCGTCACCTGTCTGATTGATCTGATTCTTTCACTGTGGGGCTTCTTTTTTGTTGGTGAACCAGGGATGAAGTTTCCGACACTTTCTGCTCCCGTGCCAAAAATGAGATTTCGGTCACCTCTGCCGCCTTAAATGGCATTGGCGAGGAATTTGCCCTAAAATCAACAGAGACAGAATAAGATTCTGATCAGACAGCCCCATAGCCCTTTGAATAAGATTTCCATCGGTGTGTGAGTGGACTGAATCGGATAAGTTTTGAGCGGGCAAATGACACCCAGTGTCCCGACCCCCGAGAAATCGATGTGGCAATATCTCCTTCGTCACATGTCGGATTGATCCGTTTCTTGCACCGTGAAGTTTCTTTTGTGTTGGTGAACGAGGGACAAAGTTTCCATTACTTTCTGCTCCCTTGCCAAAAATGATATTTCGGTCACCTCTGCCGCCTTAAATGGCATTGGCGAGGAATTATCCCTAAAATCAGCGGAGACGGAATATGATTATGATCAGAGAACCTACCCTTTGGATAAGATTTCCATCGGTGTGTGAGTGGACTAAATCGAATAAGTTTTGAGTGGGCCAAATAACACCCGGTGTCCCGACCCCCGAGAAATCGATCTGGCCATATCTGCTTCGTCACCTGTTTGATTGATCCGATTCTTGCATTGTGGGGCTTCTTTTGTGTTGGTGAACCAGGGGCGAATTTTCCGTCACTTTCTGCTCTTGTGCCAAAATGAGATTTCGGTCACCTCTGTCGTCTTAAATGGCATTGGCGAGGAATTTGCCCTAAAATCAACAAAGACGGAATGGGATTCTGATAAGACAGCCCCATAGCCCTTGGGATAAGATTTCAATCGGTGACTAATTCAGATAGGTTTTGAGCGGGCAAATGGCACCTAGTGTTCCGACCCCGAGGAATCGATATGGCAATATCTCCTTAGTCACCTGTCGGATTGATCCGATTCTTTCACCGTGGGGCTTCTTTTTGTGTCGGTGAACGAGGGATAAAGTTTCTTTCACTCTCTGCTCCCGTGCCAAAAATGAGATTTCGGTCTCCTCTGCCGCCTTAAATGGCATTAGCGAGGAATTTGCCCTAAAATCAACAGAGACGGAATGGGATTCTGATCAGACAGCCCCATAGCCCTTTGGATAAGATTTCCATCGGTGTGTGAGTGGACTGAATCGGATAAGTTTTGAGCGGGCAAATGACACCCAGTGTCCCGACCCCCGAGAAATCGATCTGGCAATATAAACTTCGTCACATGTCGGATTGATCCGATTCTTGCACCGTGAAGCTTCTTTTGTGTTGGTGAACGAGTGACAAAGTTTCCGTCACTTTCTGCTCCCATGCCAAAAATGAGATTTTGGTCTCCTATGCCGCCTTTAATGGCATTGGCGAGGAATTTACCCTAAAATCAATGGAGACGGAACGGGATTCTGATCAGACAGTCCCATAGTCGTTTGGATAAGATTTTCATCGGTGTGTGAGTGGACTAAATTGGATATGTTTTGAGGGGGTAAATGACACCCGGTGTCCCGACCCCCGAGAAATCGATCAGGCAATATCTCCTTCGTCACCTGTCGGATTGATCCGATTCTTGCACTGTAAGGCTTTTTTGTGTTGGTGAACGAGGGACAAAGTTTCCGTCACTTTCTGCTCTGGTGCCAAAAATGAGATTTCGGTCACCTCTACCGCCTTAAATGGCATTAGCGAGGAATTAGCCCTAAAATCAATGGAGACGGAATGAGATTTTGATCACACAGTCCCGTAGCCCTTCGGATAAGATTTTCATCGGTGTGTGAGTGGAGTAAATCGGATAAGTTTTGAGGGGCCAAATGACACCTGTCCCGACCCCAGAGAAATCTAACTGGCCATATCTCCATCGTCTCCTGTCTTATTGATCCGATTCTTGCACCGTGGGGCTTCTTTTGTGTTAGTGAACCAGGGACAAATTTTCCGTCACTTTATTCTCCCGTACCAAAAATGAGATTTCAGTCACTTCTGCCGCCTTAAATTGCATTGATTAGGAATTTGCCCTAAAATAAACTGAGACGGATTAGGATTCTCATCAGCCAGACTCATAGCCTTTCGGATAAGTTTTCCATCGATGTGTGAGTGGACTAAATCGGATAAGTTTTGAGGGGGCAAATGACACCCGATGTCCCGCCCCCGAGAATTGATCTGGCCATATCTCCTTCGTCACCGGTCTGATTGATCCAATTCTTGCACAGTGGGGCTTCTTTTG